>OX451735.1:548459294-549038720 GCA_948472305.1 Vicia faba
GTATTTATGTTATTCCTCCTCCTATGGTGGGGCAAGAGGCTTACTTTCTAATGGTGGCTAGCAATGAATATGGTTCCTTTTCTGTTGGTGACATGTATAGAAGAATGAAACATGAGGATGTGTTTGAAACGGATAAATCAGAAGGAGTATTTGGGCGCTGCAAGTTCCGGAATGGATGAGGATCTTCGTTTGGATTCTTAAGCACGATAGATTGTTAACTAATTACAGAAAGAGTGTTTGTGGTATTGGATATGCAGGTTGTAAGCTTTGCGGTAATGCTTGTGAGACAACGATTCATGCATTAAGGGATTGTAAGTTGACCAGAAAAGCTTGGGAAAATCAAGTCCCTCGTAGCTGGTGAATGAATTCTTTCAAGCTAATCTGCAAGATTGATCATTCTCAATGTTAATGTTTCTCCTCATGAAGATGTGGATTGGTGTAAGTATTGGGGAATTGGTTGTCATGTTAATTGGTTGTTAAGGGAGTCTATTTCAGTTGTGATGTGCTTACTTTTGGGACTATCCTTTTTATTCTTTCGCATTTGGTCATTGTGTCATACTATTTCACCGTCGTATGCAGGCCAATAATCAAGTTTTGCTACCAAAGGGAAGTTATTGTTCTATACATTGAGCAAGGTTTCATATTTGTAAATGGGAGACAGAAGTTGTAATGCGTCTTGATGAGTATAGGCACACAGCAATGACATGAGAGCAAGGTATACGAAAGGCTTGAAACTTGCCACAATCACACCAACGAGAAGGTAATATAACCCTATACTCTTGTCTTGCTAGACCCTCGTTGTGGTCGATTGTCTCTTTGACAATGAAGTTGTGGTTGTGTCGGTCGAACCGTATAACCAGATAGGTGTTGGCTTTGACACTTTCTGCCTTAATATACTTCATGCAGCTTTCACTCCATAGTTGTCCAGATTGCAACACAGCATTCCATATTTCACCTCTTTTGGCAAACAACGAAGTCATCCTAAAATATGTTGATTTAACCAAAGCAGTTACTGGGAGGCTTCGCATGCCTTTGAATACCACGTTCATGGATTCAATTAGATTTGTTGTCATGTGGCCCCATCTTTGTCCATTGTCGTATGATCTAGTCCATTTTTCTACCGGAATGTTATCGATCTACCTACCGGCGTCTGGATTTGACAAACGGATCTCGTTGCGATAATATTTGAACGTAGGTTGTGTCAATGCATATCCTACATTCATAACCGCTTTCCTAAGAGCTTTGTCTTTGATCTCCCTCGTGAAATTTTGGACGATATATCTAATGCAATAGACATGCGTAAAAGGGGGGTCATGCTAACCGTTTGCAAGATTGTTGCATGCACTTTCAATAGGTGCATGTCTATCAGAGATTAAACAGAGATCTGGTTGAGGAGCCACGTGTGTTCGGAGATTCTTGAGAAAGAAGCTTCAAGCACCACCAATCTCTCCCTCGACTAGGGAAAAGGCAATTGAGAAAATGTTGTTGGTGCCATCTTGTGCAACTGCCATCAGTAGCGTGCCTTTGTATTTCCCATATAACCAAGTCCCATCAATTTGAATAATTGGTTTGCATGACGCAAACCCTGTGATGCAAGGTTGAAAAGCCCAAAACACTCGACTGAATATTCCATTTCCGGTGAGTTGACTACCATCTGGGGCGTACGCTAGCAGTGTTTCCAGAATGTAAATAGTACCCGGAGAATAAGTCTGAAGTACATTCAGGTAGCGAGGAAGTTCTTTGTATGACTCCTCCAAGTTTCCATATACCTTTTTAATTGCCTTGGTCTTTGTTAACCATGCCTTTCGGTAATACAGAGTATAGTTAAATACTGTAGTGATGTGGGAGATTATGGTTTTCACTTTCAATGATGGATCGTTGCTGATGAGGGGTAGGATTTCTTGACATATGAGATCATAATTTAGTTTCCGATGATCCTGTGATTGAGTAGAACTGACACACGTGTGGGCAGACATAGAACCTATGACCCAACAATCACCTCTTAATCTGTATGATGTAGTGAGCTTGAACATACAATCCGGGTGGATACACTTGATCTTGTACCTTTCTAGATTTACACGGTCTACCTTAAAATCGATCGAGTTGAGCATGTGAAATTTTTTTATGGCTCAGATACATTCTTATCTATTACGAAATTTGTCTTTCTGTTTTAAGTTTTCATCCGACTGCATATACGGATTGAAAAATAAATCAGATGACGGTTCATCTCCGCCCATGTTGAAGTTTGTCATGTGCGGAGGTGGTGTGTAGATCTCGTTTGAAGGTATACCAGGTATCCCATCGTCTTTGGAATCATCGTTGACCATGTCGTCAAACTCCAACTCGTCATCTTCTTCTTCTTCGTCAACGACATCTACTTCTGCTTGTTCGGTCTCTAGAGGATCAACCACTTGTGACAGCTGAGGCTCTCGCAACATAATGTACAACTCAATAGAGTCGTACCCAGAATACTCATGACTGGAAAACATATTCTGAAGGTCCTCATCATCTTGAACCTCAACCTTATAAAATATTATTTGGTTGTTACTAAAAAACCAGATTCTGATAAAAGATTTGTGTCACGGGACCTCGTCCAAGTTTGGCCTCCAATCGTTTTTTGAAGTACAAGAAATTGGCTTTCTTGTTTAAACAAAATCGGATGTTCTCAGTGTCTCTAAACAAAAATCCAGAGGTGGGACAAATGTATGTCTCATCGTTGAAATGTGCACTGATCACATATTGGGGTGCAGAGGCCATTGTGTATGACTGTTTGAAGGTTTGATGGTTTGAAGGTTTAAGTGTTTGATTGTTTGAGTCTTTGAGTTAGTTGCTTGAATTTTTGAATGTTCTAGTGTTTGAGTGATTAAGTGTAGAAGTCCTTTGATAAATGTAGGATTAAATAGGTTTTACTGAATTTGAATAAACCAACAGTAAGCAACCTCTAATTCGCCTCCCTTCACGTCCAATCGTGTTACATGCATGCAGAGATGCATTCCCCAAGGTTGTCACCTAGCCTGCACCTACACTGCAACCCATGCCACCTCTTATTCGCCAACATGGATGGTGACACCTTTCATTTTTGTACTCATTCTCCAAGTCCAATGGCGCCTCCCTTCACGTCCAATCGTGTTACATGCATGCAGAGATGCCTTCCCCAAGGCTATCACCGAGCCTGCACCTACACTGTAACCCATGCCACCTCTTATTTTCCAACCGAGATGACGACACCTTTCATTTTTATACTCATTCTCCAAGTCCAATGGCGCCTCCCTTCACGTCCAATCGTGTTACATGCTGTGATCAGTGGATCTGGAACTGACTGTTTTAAAGCTGGTTCGCGAAATGTCGCGGTAAGCAAGAGTCGCCACCGTCTTTTATTTTCTCCAAATGGAAAGGACAAAAGCACAGAAAAATTCCTTTAAAGAGATTGCTCTCGGTTCGGGAGGTAGATTATAGAAAGGGAAGGTGTTAGCACCCTTTCTATCCATGGTTATCCATGGGCTCTTAGATACTTGCTCATTGTGTTTTCAAAATTGTTTGTTTGCTTTTCAACTGTGGGTTTTTAAAAAAAAGGTTTCTTTGAAAAGTTTCAATTCAACTCGTACGTCAGAGTGTTTGAAAAGTTTGTTTCGAAAGTTTTTTGAAAGTGTGTTGGTGTGAAAAGTATTTTGATTTGTTTGAAATTAGAGCAAGTATCCTTGAGAATCTACCTACCCTAAGGAATTCGTCTGTGTAAAAGTCTTTTAAGGTAGTGCCATCCCACCATTGAGAGGTAGGTAGCACCACCGTTGGAGGTGTTCGGGTCAATTCGAGTTTTAGGGACATGGTGGTCACCAGAGCAATGGGAAGACACCTTAGAAGCTACCCTCATGCCAGGTTCCCGGATCATGAGGACTTACTAAGACGTCTTCTACTCGACGACCACCTTTCGAAAGGCAACAGTGAGGCGTACCCTAGGGGTGACGTGTGCGAATTGTGTGTCATTTTCAGTTTATTGTTTGTCTTGTCATGCATTGGTGATCTAACGATTCGATTTTATTTTTGGGTCCATACATTCTTTCATGCATATTTATTAACAGTTATATATTTGCAAGAAAATAAACCTAAATTATTACAACCGGCGCGGGTCCACATCGCCAAAAAAACCGAACCCGATTTGACTGAAAATAAATAAAGCGAATAAATAAAAGTGCGAGAATTTTAATTACATGGCTTTGGGGCATATACAGAATTATTTAAACAATACAAAATAAATGCGCGAAATAAAGAGATTAAACCAAACTAGGGCGTTGGACCCTTTTACAAATAATTAAAATTAATCAAGGAATCTAAAATTAAAATTAAATGAAAAATAGTATTTTTGTGTTTTTTTAGATTTAAAAGAAAAAAAGACAAATTAATTAAAACTAAAATGCTAAACCCTAGTTCTAATGTTTTTTTAAGTTATTAAGAAAAAGATTTAATTGCTAACCTAATTTAATTCTAAATTAATTTATGTACAATTTTTGATTTACGAAAAATAAAAAAATAATATTATTATTCTGAAAAAAAAGAAAAGGAAAATTAAAAAGATAAAATAAAAATTATTAAACCTAAATTCTATTTTTTTGGATTTTATTAAAAGAATTAAATTTGTACCCTAATTAAACTAAGTAATTACAAGTATTTATTTAGAAAATAATTAAAATAAAAATTATATCCTTTATTTTGGTCCTTTTTTATTTTTATGATGTTTTTGTATTTTGATTAAAAAGTTAAATAAAACAAATAATTAAAATAATATAACAATTAAAATAAATGATTAAAAAATATAAGAAAATAAATTAAATGGGCAAACCAGGGGGGGTAGACCCCAGAATTGGAGGTGCAGGCCTGGAAGATTAAGGCCCATTTGCATTGTGAATCATTGACTTTCTGGATCATATGTGGCTTGTTGACTGGCATCCATGATATGCTTTCATCCTGATCCCTGGATTAGATCTCCAAGACGCGTGGCCAATTGATTTTTGAGTGTGCATGGTGTACCCCTATAGTAACGCTGCATGGGAATTAGGATAGAAAAATATTATGGAAATTGTTCTGACCTGGGACTTGAACCCAGGTCTTTGAGATCATGTGCCTAACACGTTACCACTGAGCCACTTATGTTTCATTTAATATATAACATAATACAAATAATAAAAACAAAACAAATTGTTAGTGGATGACTTGGCGCGAACTTTCAAACACGCCAATCGCTGGGTGACACGAAACCTTCTTCTTCCTCATCCTGCAAAACAAAACCCTATGGCCACAGTTTTTCATGCGTGGCTTAAAGCTAGCTACAGAAAAATAGCGATTAGCTTATTTCCTAATATAAATTAGGCGCGAGTATGTAGATCTTTTCGTCCAGATGCATGGAGTGTAACAGTCATGGTCTTGAGGGCCAATTTTGCAGTATGGTAAAAGCCCTAAAATCAAAACTTGAAAACCCTAAAACGTGGGCATGGCAGATTCGCGTATGATGAACAAAAATGCAATTAAATACAATGAATAGCTTAGAAACTTTGTGAGGAACAAGAATATACGATTGAAATGCAATGAAGATGCTTGGAACTGAGAATACGATTTCAAATATTTTGAGATACAGTCTGAGTTAGGGGTACCAGTTTAGGGAGTTTTGGAAGATGTTTTGAATTGGAATGTGTTCAGTGATTGTCCAGGATGCTAATGATATATGAATCAAGGCTTGAAAAATCCCCTAGTAGTGATTTCAGTTTTGCATTATATGGCCAAAATTTCAAATTGTCCAATGGCTTTTGAGCGAGCCTTTTGCTATGTTCTAGTTAGGGTTGGACTCAGTGATCATCATGGAATGGAATAGGCTTGCTATTTGACCTTAATCCATGCTTGGGAAAGAATTGGTCTTAGGGTTTCTTCCATTAACCATTTTCCTACTTTTTAGCCAAAACCTAGACCTAGTGTGCAAATGAACCCTAGCCTGATTTCTTGAGTTGGTTCATGATACATAGAAATTGTCCAAGTTCATTTGACACTATTCCATTGGTTTTTAAATTTTATTTGAATTTTCAAAGAATTAAAATGAATTAAATCATCAAAAATTAAATAAAATAAAAAAATCAATATTTGGTCTTGAAATTAACCATGGGACACGTGTGTGGCATGACAAGGATGGACCAAGTGGAAAAAATGGGGCCCTTTTGTCAAAAATTGGATTTTCAAGGATAGTTGACTTTTGCCATTTCACAAAAATTTCCCAACTTCTACAAGTCATAACTTGCTCAATTTTTAAGCTTTTCACATGTTCTTGGACATTTTGGAAAGGTCTTTGAGTCCTTTAACCAATGCCTTTGGTCCCATGTCATTTTGATTTACCAATCTCAAGTTATGGTCTTTGACTTAAAGTCCCTTTTTGTTGACTTTTGAAAATGACCTATAATGTTGAAATTGATAACTTTTTGTGAGAGCATTTCTTGGACTTGAAGTATGAAGATGAGTTGTAGGAAATGTCTTTCTCTTCAAAATGAGCTTTGGATGGAATTTTTCTGACAATCCATGTGAAAGTTATGCCCTGGTCAATTTCAGTTGACTTTTTCAGCTGTCCAAATATAGCAACCTTTGCATCTTTGATGATTTCTGAGCCAAATCTTGAGAATCATGATCAAGCATTGATCAAATGATGTTTGTGGCTTCAAAATGATGTATTGACCAAAAATTTGAACTTTTGACTGCCAAATGACCATTTTGCCCCTACAGTTGACTGTAGTGCAATTTAGGGTTTTGACTGTGCAATTTTGAGCTGAATGCCTTGAAACTTGATATGAGGATGCTTGACCATGTTTGTAAGCATATGAGACTTGATTGAACCTTTGAAAACTTCCTTTTCTTGATCAAACTCAAAACCCTAATTTTGACTGTATGGGAGACTGTTGCACTGCACAACCCTTGGGGAATTTTCTAGCTTGGCTTGGCAATTTCTTGAGGAATATGGGAGGGCAAATTTTGGGGTATAACAGTTGCCCCTGTTCAATCTTCTTAGACCTGAGGATGTAGATTGGCTGACGTGCCTTTCGTAATCCGAGGGTAAAAGATGATTGGACACTAGAGTGCCCGGAAATTTGCGCTCACATGTTGGCAATGAGGGTAATGGGCTTATAGATGCCATCTGGATGTTTGATTGCGTAAGAGATTCCTTAGCGAGAACCTGCATACCTGCAAAAGAGAAAATGAGTACCTGACACGTTGCAGGAGCTAATGTTTAGATGTGTCCTGACTGGTTACAGGAGCTAAGTCTGGAGCTTCAAACGGCGATGAAAGAACCAGGGATGATTACTTCCTTAGCATGAATGATAAGAGAGCCTTGGGTGACTTTAAATTCAACAACGCTCGTTGAGAAAAATCTGGGATGTCTTCTACTGGGATAAGAATCAGGGAGATCTTAGGGTCGATCTGGCTGAACCAGAGAGGCCTTTGACTGGGTAAGAATCAGAAAAATCTTAGGACGATTTAACTGAACCGGTCTAGGTCTTGAAATGTCTTCAACTGGATAAGCAATCAGGAAAATCTTGGGACGATTTAACTGAACCAGAGAAGGCCTTTGACTGGATAAGCAATCAGGAAAATCTTGGGACGATTTAACTGAACCGGTCTAGGTCTTGAAATGTCTTCCACTGGATAAGCAATCAGGAAAATCTTGGGACGATTTAACTGAACCAGAGGAGGCCTTTGACTGGATAAGCAATCAGGAAAATCTTGGGACGATTTAACTGAACCGGTCTAGGTCTTGAAATGTCTTCCACTGGATAAGCAATCAGGAAAATCTTGGGACGATTTAACTGAACCAGAGGAGGCCTTTGACTGGATAAGCAATCAGGAAAATCTTGGGACGATTTAACTGAACCGGTCTAGGTCTTGAAATGTCTTCAACTGGATAAGCAATCAGGAAAATCTTGGGACGATTTAACTGAACCAGAGGAGGCCTTTGACTGGATAAGCAATCAGGAAAATCTTGGGACGATTTAACTGAACCGGTCTAGGTCTTGAAATGTCTTCCACTGGATAAGCAATCAGGAAAATCTTGGGACGATTTAACTGAACCAGAGGAGGCCTTTGACTGGATAAGCAATCAGGAAAATCTTGGGGCGATTTAACTGAACCGGTCTAGGTCTTGAAATGTCTTGAGAACTTAACTGGATCTTTCCTGAAAGGTAAAAATCAGTCATATGCAATGCATGATATGGATCAAGCAATGATGTTCTCAACATAAATGAGATTTGTATGATGCAGTGCGTTATGCATGCTATAATGATGTATGTGCTGTTTTATGTATGTTTTCGTCTAGGAAAATAAATCCTTGACGGGTGCCGGGAAGTCGTATCCTGGGCTGATGTCGAAGAGTAGATTTTGCTTCCGCTGGGGATGATAGTAGTTGCAAGGATACCGGTAGGAGACGATGACTCCGTTGCAGAATAAACTTGGCGAATGGAAGACTCTGTGGGGAGAAAAGATACTCTAGCGATCATGCTGGAAAGCAATACTCTGTGGGAAGAGTGATGCCTTGCTGAGTTGTTGATAACCTGCTGAGGATACCGTTGTTATGTTGGAAGTATTGATGGACTTCGCTGGGGATAGGAAGGAACTACGTTGACGACGACCTTTCCTTGGCTTTTGGCTGAGGATAACCCAGTTATATCCTGTTGAGGAAATAACTCTTTAAATAAAGCCGGACGACGCGTTCGTGCTCTGCTAGGGATAAGCTTCCAGAATATACTGGGGATAAGCCTACTGCTTGGGGAGATGAATTCCATCTTTCCTGGGGAACTTGGATGGGACTCTCCTGGGAAATTTAAGATATGCTGGGGAAGTGATTCCTTTGAATGTTGATGTATGCCGCCGGGGAACAATCTTTAGACCAAGACTGCCGGGGATGCTTGTTAAGAATATATGCTGCTGGGGGAATCTTGGGATCTACTGGAGGATACCCAATTTCCTTGAGACTTATTAACTTTGTTTGGGGAAGAATGCACTGACTTGCTGTCTCACTCTCTGGGGAATTTAAGATGCTTGGTTAGATTCTTTAGCTGAACCTACTTTGGTACCTTGGAGGATAGAACAATTAGACTGCTCAGACAACTCTTTATTGCCCCTGTTTCTAGTGTCACCTGCAATTAATTCTTTGTTTCGTATGCAAATATTTATGAGCTAGCAAATTATTGTCAATGCATATATCACAAATTGAACCTTGGACGTTCTTTACAAAACAAAAACAGAAAAAGAAAACAGTTGGCATGTTTAACTGAAAAGTATATTTGTATTGATTTTGAATAGCCTGTGAATAGGCGTTTTGTATACAAGAGGCTGACATCCTAGTAAGAGAAATGTCGCCGAACAAGAGAGTTTATACAAGTTTTGTACAAAAGAAAATAAACAGCTGTGTGAAATATGAATGATCTACTGGGTTTCAACTCTGCTATCGCCTTTATAACTCTGAGCGTCTCATCACTTGATGACCTTGGTTGAAGGTGAAGCTGACTGATCAATGTCGTCTGAACTTGATGTAGATACCGGATTCTGGATGCAAAGTGATCCAATGAGACATAGTATTACGCTTTTATCCCTAATTTTTGCCTGGACTGCCCTTTCGGGTTTTCAGTCCACCGGGATACCCATTTTTGCCCAAGCCGCCTTTTCAGGTTTTCGACTTGCCGGGTGTACAGATTTTCCATTTTCATCCCTTCATTTTGCCCGAACCCTTTTGGTTCGACGGGAAGCCCTAATTTTTGCCTAGGTATGTCAGCCTAGCGGGTCTTTTTTCATGCGTAGTATTTTTTAACTATGTCTGCATTGGCGGGGTGAGGAAGGTCGTCACCATCCATGTTGGTTAATATCATTGCCCCTCCTGAGAACACATGCTTAACCACAAATGGCCCTTCGTACGTAGGGGTCCATTTGCCCCTTGGATCACTCTGAGGAAGGATGATTCGCTTGATCACCAGATCCCCGACCTGATATTCCTGTGGTCTGACCTTTTTGTTAAATGCCCTGATCATTCGTTTCTGATACGTCTGACCATGACAGATAGCAGCAAGTCTCCTTTCGTCAATAAGGTTGAGCTGGTCAAGTCGCGTCTGGATCCAATCATCTTCGTTCAGATTTGCATCCTTCATTATCCGGAGAGAAGGAATTTGTACTTCGATCGGCAAGACTGCCTCCATGCCATAAACCAGAGAGAAAGGAGTTGCCCCGGTTGACGTCCTAGCTGAGGTACGATACCCATGCAGAGCGAACGGTAACATCTCGTGCCAATCTTTATACGTTACTGTCATCTTCTGCACGATCTTCTTGATGTTTTTGTTAGCTGCTTCTACAGCCCCATTCATCTTCGGTCTGTAAGGAGAAGAATTGTGGTGCTGTATCTTGAACTGTTCGCAGAGCTCAGCGATCATCTTATTGTTCAGATTGGTACCGTTATCTGTAATAATCCGCTCAGGGACACCGTACCGACAGATCAAGTTGTGCCGAATGAACCGTGCCACAACAGTCTTGGTTACCGTAGCATAGGATGCTGCCTCAACCCACTTCGTAAAATAATCAATCGCCACTAGGATGAAGCGATGTCCATTAGATGCCGTAGGTTTAATCTCACCGATCATGTCTATGCCCCACATTGCAAATGGCCAAGGCGCAGTCAGAACATTCAGGGGAACTGGAGGAACATGCACCTTGTCTGCGTAGATCTGGCATTTATGGCATGTCCTAGAATGTTGGTAACAATCAGCTTCCATGGTGGACCAGTAATACCCTGCCCGTAGGATCTTCTTTGCCATGGTATGTCCACTGGAGTGTGTACCAAAGGCCCCTTCATGCAGCTCTTCCATGATTCTTTCTGCTTCAGTCTTATCCACACAACGCAGTAAGATTGAATCCTGGTTTCGCTTGTACAAAATGCCATTGCTAAGGAAGAACTTGGCTGCAAACCTCCTCAGAAATTTCTTATCATTGACAGAGGCACCTTCAGGGTATTCCTGAACTTCCAGATATCTCTTAACTTCGTGATACCAAGGCTTCTCAGTCACCAATTCAGTTTCGAGATCACAACAGTATGCCGGTTCGTCCAGCTTCCAGATGATGATCCGGGGAGCTTCATTATCCCATTTAACCTTGAACATTGAAGACATTGTAGCTAACGCGTCCGCCAACTGATTCTCTTCTCTTGGAAAGTGCTCAAATGTTATCTCTGTGAAGTGGGGGATCAGAGCCAACACACATTCTCTGTAAGGAATCAAGTTTGGGTGTTTCGTATCCCACTCTCCTTTGATCTGATTGATCACAAGAGCGGAATCTCCGAAGACACTCAGAAATTTGATCCTCAGGTCGATCGCAGCTTGAAGACCCATAATACACGCTTCATACTCCGCCATGTTGTTGGTACAGTTGAAACACAGCCGGGCGGTGAGTGGAGTATGAGTACCTTGTGGAGATACGATTATGGCGCCGATACCATTTCCCAAAGCATTGGAGGCTCCGTCAAAGTGCATAGACCATCGGGATCCTGGTTCAGGTCCTTCATCCGGCCCAGGTACTTCACAGTCAGTTACTATCATAATGCTTTCGTCTGGAAACTCGAAGTTCATTGATTGGTAGTCATCCACAGCTTGATGTGCTAGGTGGTCTGCCAATACACTTCCCTTGATGGCTTTTTGGGTCGTGTACTGAATGTCGTATTCCGTCAGGATCATCTGCCATCTTGCAATTCTCCCAGACAGAGCAGGCTTTTCAAATATATACTTTATAGGATCCATTTTTGAGATTAACAAGGTAGTGTGAGTCAGCATATACTGTCTCAGCCGGCGAGCAGCCCATACCAAAGCGCAGCAAGTTTTCTCAAGCAGTGAGTATCGGGTCTCACAGTCGGTAAACTTTTTGCTAAGGTAATAAATGGCATGCTCTTTTCGGCCAGACTCGTCATGCTGCCCCAGCACACACCCCATTGCATTGTCAAGCACTGTCAGGTAAAGTATCAAAGGTCTCCCTTCAACTGGTGGCATAAGGATGGGTGGTTCTTGGAGATATTCTTTGATTCTGTCAAAAGCAGCCTGACATTCATCATTCCAACGTACTACCTGATCTTTCTTCAGCAGCTTGAAGATTGGTTCACAGGTAGCAGTTAAGTGTGAGATGAACCGAGCAATGTAATTCAGACGTCCTAGAAAGCCTCTGACTTCCTTCTCTGTCTTAGGAACTGGCATCTCTTGAATGGCTTTGACCTTAGCAGGGTCCACTTGAATTCCTTTGTCACTCACCACGAAGCCTAGCAACTTTCCAGATCTTACCCCGAAGGTGCACTTGTTTGGATTCAACCTCAGCTTGTACAGTTTCAAACGGTCAAACAGTTTCTGCAGATGATCAAGGTGTTCTTCCTCAGTCTGGGACCTAGCGATCATGTCGTCAACATACACTTCTATCTCATGATGGATCATGTCATGAAATAAAGCAACCATGGCACGTTGGTAGGTTGCCCCAGCATTCTTTAATCCAAAAGGCATGACTTTGTAGCAGAAGGTGCCCCACTGAGTAACAAATGTAGTCTTTTCCATGTCTTCCGGAGCCATCTTGATCTGATTGTAGCCTGAAAAACCATCCATGAAAGAGAACACTTTATGTTGAGCTGTATTATCAACAAGGACATCAATGTGGGGTAGAGGAAAGTCATCCTTGGGGCTGGCCCTGTTCAGATCCCTGTAATCGACACACATCCTGACCTTGCCGTCCTTCTTAGGTACCGGCACCACATTAGCAACCCACTGAGGGTAAGAAGTCACTGCAAGAAACCCGGCATCAAATTGCTTCATAACCTCGGCTTTAATCTTCTCAGACATTTCTGGACGCATACGGCGGACCTTTTGCTTAACCGGAGGGAAATCTTCTTTAGTTGGTAAGTGATGGACCACAATGTCGGTATCTAATCCGGGCATATCTTCGTAGGACCAGGCAAAGATTTCCTTATAGTCATGCAGCATCTGAATCAACCGTTGCTTCACGCTGAGTTCTAGGTTGGCACCAATCTTCACCTCTTTCTTGTCTTCCTCAGTACCCAAGTTTATTATTTCCACCGGCTCTTCATGGGGTTGAATTGCCCTCTCTTCCTGTTGTAACAGTCTTGCAAGTTCACCAGGCACTTCGCAATCATCTTCACCTTCGTCTTCGGCTAAGTTGATCGGATTTTCGAAGTCATAACTGGCAGTAGCAGAGTCGTTACCAGTGAGATCCAGAGTGGATTGAAACCTGTATGAGTGAGTGTGTGTGTAAATACGGCTGTTTTGTAATATATAAAGAAAGGAAAGAAAAGGAGCGCAAAATTCGAAATGTGAAAAACGTCCAATGCTTTTATTCATGATATATGATGGTGACAAACAAAAGCCCTCATAAATAAAACCACGGTGCCCCGGGTAAGACACCGGGCCATATAGTCTCAAATTATTGTTTATTACAAATCAAAAACAAAGAAATTCATTACTGAGGAACAAAAGTTATGGGTGTAAAATCTTTAGCAGTCAAATTGGTCAATCCACCGTCGGCCGTCGGGTAGATCCAGCTATCGAACTTTGACTCTTCCACTTCATCTTCCTCTCCAATAGCATTCACTCCAGAGTGAGTGATGAGCACCGGAGGTCTTCCAATTCTTGCCTTGCGCACTGCTTTCTGAGCTTCTGTAGTGAAACCCAGCCCAAACTTGTTAGTCTTAGGAGTAAGATCAGGAAGCTTGCCCCAGTTTGCACATTCACCTTTTTCGATCACAGCCCGAGCGTCCTTTAAGGAGGCCATCTTCATAGGAGAAACCTCTTCATCTTCTGCTGCTGCCAAGGTTGGTGGTACTTCCTCAAAATGTTGAAAGGGGGTTTCAATGAACTCCCCATCCATTTCTACGTATCTGAAAGAGTTGAGGTGGCTGACCATGTACTCCTCTTCCCCTTGCACTGTTACAATCTTCCCCCTGACCGGGTACTTGAGCTTCTGATGCAATGTGGAGGTCACAGCTCCAGCCTTGTGGATCCATGGGCGACCCAGTAAACAAGAATAGGACGGATGGATATCCATCACATAGAATTTTGAATCAAATACTTGTGACCCAACCCTGATTGGGATGTCCACTTCACCATGCACCATTCTTTTGGACCCGTCAAAGGCCCGGACAACAATGCTACTTGGTTTGAGCTCTAGACCCTCACAATCCAGCCTATCCAGAGCCTTCTTGGGCAGCACGTTTAATGAAGAACCTGTGTCAACCAGCACATGAGCAAGAGTAGTGCCCCTGCATTCAATGGAGACATGCAGGGCATCATTATGGTTTTTCCCCTTTGCTGTCAGATCGGCATCAGAGAAACCCAGGCCATTATCAGCAGTTAGGTTGGCCACACAATCGGTGAACTGGTCAGCAGTCGTATCTTGGGGTACGTGGGCGGTCTTTAAGAAAGCAATCAGAGCCTTTGCATGGGCCTCTGAACACAGCAACAGTGACAACATGGAGATTTTAGAGGGGGTGTGCCCCAGCTGTTCTACAACGTTGAAATCACTTTTCTTTATTATTTTGAGGATTTCTTCCATTTCTTGCTTGGAAGCCTCAACCATGGTCTTTGGTGCCTCCGTCCTGGCAGGCACATCAGCAGCAATTCCCTTGCCCCGAGTATCAGATGACTCAGCAGCAGGGGTGGATACTTGGTCAGAAGGAGAAACAGGTACCCTAGCAGGTGTGAAGATCAAAGGCCTATGAATTGCCGGAGGAGCAATGTCTGGCGAGAACAGTCTTCCACTACGAGTGACCTTAGCAGGCCCAGTGATGTTGGAGACCCCAGTATCAATGTTGCACTCTTGTTTCACACCCAGAACATAAACATCCGCCCCATAGTGCCATGGGACAGCCTTATCAGATTTGTAGGGTATAGGCCCCGGAACAGTAATGGTGATGGGAGCACTCTTGTGAACTGACAAAATTTGTATAGGCTTCTTTGAAGGAGCCTCGGAATGGTTGTTGAATATGGTAACGATTGACACTTCTTCAACAGGAGCAGCAGGAACAACAGTCTTTTCGAACAAAATCTCTCTACTATCTATCAGGTTTTGGATGCCTGACTTTAACAGAGAACAACCAGCAGGGGAAGCAACACATAGAGGGCAACTTTCGCTACATCCCGGAAATAAACCGGCTAGCAACAGATTCCTCTTGACCATCAGCAATGGAGTAGCAACATCATCCACCGAAGCTACATACAAATTCTCTTCAACAGCATTCACTCCATGCTGGGGCATGGGAGCAGTTACAACATTCGGCTTCTCGGGCGCCTCAAACTGTATCTCCTTTGCATCAATGAGGTCTTGAACCTTATTCCTTAGGGCCCAACAGTCATCTGTGTTATGCCCCGGGCTATCAGAGTGATAAGCGCAGCGAGCATTTGGATTGAACTTGGGGGACGCAGTGTTGGGAAACTTTGGAGCCTCCTTGACAGTCACTAAATTGGTGGATAGCAACTGTGGCAGGATTTGTGATAAGGTCATGCTTAACCGGGTAAACTCCCTCCGGGGTCTTTCAAACTTTTGAGGATTGGTTGGCCGAGGAGCGGCAGCAGGTTTGGAAATCATTACCGCACTGACAGATTGGCGGTGCTCAGGTCGCTCTGTTCTCCGGGAGCCATATACAGCACTAGCCTCCTTTTTGAAAGGTTTCTTCTCAGTACTGGAGGAGGCAACTTTCTGTATTTTCCCCGATTTTATACCGGCCTCGGTCCTTTCACCAGTCAGGATCAGATCAGTAAACCCAGCAGAGGAATTACCAATGAGGTGATTGAAAAATGGACCAGATAGGGTCCCCAAGAACATATCTACCAGCTCCCGATCCGTCAATGGTGGCTGCACCCTGCCAGCCAGGTCTCTCCATTTCTGAGCGTACTCCTTAAAACCTTCACCCGACCCTAGCGACATACCCTGGAGCTGGGTACGCGTAGGAGCGAGGTCGGCATTATACTGATACTGCTTGTAAAAAGCAGTGGCCAGATCCTCCCAGTTACGAATGCTGATTCCATCTAGCTGATAGAACCAATCGAGGTGAGTCCCTGAAAGACTCTCCTGGAAGAAGTGGATCCAAAGGTTCTTGTCTGCTGTGTAAGGCTGGATCTTCCTTACATAAGAACGGAGGTGCATCTTGGGACAGGAAGCCCCATCATACTTCACGAAGGCAGGTGTTTTGAACTTGTGCGGGATCACCACTCCAGTAGATAACCCCAAGTCTCCGAAATCCAATCCAGGCACCCGTTGAACTTCCACAGCCTTTAATCTGTCTTCCAGCTGTTTGTACCGGTCTTCAGCAGGAGGGTACTGGTCGTCGTTGAAGTCTGTTTCAGTATCAGAGCCCACAGGAGTAGTGACCTCCCTTTCATGGTGACTACCTTCCGTCACAGATGGAGGAGTCCTTTCAGCTTCAACCAAAGTGTTCCCGAGTCTGCGCCCAGTGTTAAATAGCACAGTCCTCCTCTTCTTCTTAGTCTTCTTCAAAAGCATAGTCTTCAACTCTTGTTGACCCTGAGCCAAGCCTTTGATCAACTCCTGAAATTGGGCGTTTTGCGCCTGAAACTGGACGTTCTGCGCCTGAAGAGCCTTGATAGATGCCTCGGTTGATGATTCAGGAGGGTTCATGATGCTGAAATAAACAGCGAAGAACGGTAAACAACCTGAAAAGAAGAGTATTTATGATGCACATGATGAATGATATGTGTTTATGCAATGCATTCAAGAGTTCGAAATTTCAAATTTGTTGTAGACCAAAAGGAACGCACGTTATTATTAAGAAAATCATTGTTTAATACATCAAAGCCTCATGGGCAAAAGTACAAAAAAGATCAAATTACATCCAAAATATGTTGCGCATCTTCTTTGGAGCTACGTAAGTGTTGAGATTCCTTTCCTCGTGCAACAGACGGGTGAGCTCCAAAACCTTCTTTTCACTGGCATGCAAACTAGTCTCAAGAGAATTCCTCTCTTCTTTAAGCTGGATCCAACTCTTCTGCATCTCTTCCCAGGATGTGG
This sequence comes from Vicia faba, assembly GCA_948472305.1. NCBI lineage: Eukaryota > Viridiplantae > Streptophyta > Magnoliopsida > Fabales > Fabaceae > Vicia > Vicia faba. Next base: position 548,476,371 of record OX451735.1, read on the forward strand.
GCATATCAGGGTGCTGAATAACATGAGACACCTCTCCTTCCAAGGCAGGCTCTTTGATTACTGGAAGCATGTGAGGATAAGGCATTACTAATTTCTGAGAGCGGGCTCGTACCCACTTGAGGTAAGGCTCCAAAGGGATGGAGTTCCTGTGCCCCAGTGTCTTGCTGTCTATCCTACTAGGCATCCTCCAAGCTCTGATAAATCTCTGGCGAAGTCCTTGAGTATCGTTGTCGAAGTCAAAAACTATGTCAGGAATCAACATGTCATGAGGACCATCCCTCCGAGCATAACCAAATTGTCTCCAAGCCAGGCATGGACTATAAGTAATACCCCCTCTGATTCCAAGTAAAGGAACATTAGGATACTCCACGCAACGATCAATGATAGTGACATCTTCTCTGGACCTAGGGCACCAATGTATATCTGCATGTGTAAGAGTCATCAACCGTTGTGACCATCTCAAACCCCGCTCGTTCTTCAGGACTGATTGTGGAAGGTGCGAAATAAACCACTTTCCCAGGAGAGGAGTGCAACACATAAGGACACCTCTTTTTCTCATGGTTCGAGTGTAACATGAGTGAAGGATGTCCCCCAGCAACGTAGGTATAGGATTCCTGGACGTAAAGATCTGGACAGCACTGATATCAATGAGCTGATCTGGGTTAGGGAACAACACCAAACCATAAACAAGGAGGGCCACAACCTCTTCAAAAGCTTGCAAGTCAAGGGAGTTCCAACAATCATAGGCCTTTTCAAACAGAAACCTGGCTAAGAACCCTTTGATACCACTTCTAACTTCCCAATGTCCCTTGAGGTCAGATGACTGTAGGTGCAAGGCTTTAGCAATCTCTTCAAGCTTAGGTTCCTTTTATGTACCGTTGAAGGGTAGCTGATTAAGGATAGGGATCTTCAGGAGTCGGGAGAACTCCTCCAATGTAGGTACCAACTGATAGTCCAAGAAGGTGAAACAGTGATGCAGAGGGTCAAAGAATTGGAACAAGACCTTTATCATATCTTCCTCAATGTTGGTATTGACCAAGCTGATGAGACTTCCATGCCTTTCATTGAATGAAGAGTTCTCGGGAATCCTGGATATAAGCTCCTTAAGCTGAGGAGGGATCCTTACAAGACTGATTGGAATTGTCTTTCTACGAACAGTTTCCATGTCCTACAAAACAAGAACAAAGATGAAAATTCGAACCCCTGAAATGGTTAGTTAATGCATATGATGCTGGATGATGTCATGATGCTATGATTAAACACATCACAGATATTTACAAAGACAAACATGTAAGGCACACAAGGCACACAAGACAGGCCCTTAAGGTTTAAGGCCAGCATGAGGTCTGGGTAGTACCCTCTTGAAGTTGGTGGGTTCAACCTGTCCTAATCAAAGTAACCGGGTTCTAAGGTTCCCAATATCACGGGATTGCTTTCATTGTTCATCGTTTCGATTTAGCCACTGAACTGGCGACCGAAATATCCCAGGAAAACAACCCTCAATTGAGTGTAGTATCGAGTATCAACCAACCTCGGACTGCACCAAAGTCAGTTATCTCACTACCCTAAAGAGGCCAAGATGGTTCAATTAAGGTTCCTAAGGTCTGTTGATGCTTCATGACACCACATGGAGGCCCCGTACTCTCCTTGACTGACTCAAGGGTTACCGGTACACACCAAAGTGCCACATCAACGTAGCAGACTGTTTCAACCATGTCGGTATACCCCGCACAGTTCCCTCACAGCCTTGTTGCTACTTTCTAAGAAAGGTATCCCCCAGATCCGGGTTAGGATCTATAGAACTCCCAAGCAACCCACAATTTTAAAGCATACAAGGAAAGCAATTGAAAACACAGTGATCTTAGTCCTAAGGTACACCTCACTTTAAGATTATCCCCAGCAGAGTCGCCAGTTCTGTGATCGGTGGATCTGGAACTGACTGTTTTAAAGTTGGTTCGCGAAATGTCGCGGTAAGCAAGAGTCGCCACCGTCTTTTATTTTCTCCAAATGGAAAGGACAAAAGCACAGAAAAATTCCTTTAAAGAGATTGCTCTCGGTTCGGGAGGTAGATTATAGAAAGGGAAGGTGTTAGCACCCTTTCTATCCATGGTTATCCATGGGCTCTTAGATACTTGCTCATTGTGTTTTCAAAATTGTTTGTTTGCTTTTCAACTGTGGGTTTTTAAAAAAAAGGTTTCTTTGAAAAGTTTCAATTCAACTCGTACGTCAGAGTGTTTGAAAAGTTTGTTTCGAAAGTTTTTTGAAAGTGTGTTGGTGTGAAAAGTATTTTGATTTGTTTGAAATTAGAGCAAGTATCCTTGAGAATCTACCTACCCTAAGGAATTCGTCTGTGTAAAAGTCTTTTAAGGTAGTGCCATCCCACCATTGAGAGGTAGGTAGCACCACCGTTGGAGGTGTTCGGGTCAATTCGAGTTTTAGGGACATGGTGGTCACCAGAGCAATGGGAAGACACCTTAGAAGCTACCCTCATGCCAGGTTCCCGGATCATGAGGACTTACTAAGACGTCTTCTACTCGACGACCACCTTTCGAAAGGCAACAGTGAGGCGTACCCTAGGGGTGACGTGTGCGAATTGTGTGTCATTTTCAGTTTATTGTTTGTCTTGTCATGCATTGGTGATCTAACGATTCGATTTTATTTTTGGGTCCATACATTCTTTCATGCATATTTATTAACAGTTATATATTTGCAAGAAAATAAACCTAAATTATTACAACCGGCGCGGGTCCACATCGCCAAAAAAACCGAACCCGATTTGACTGAAAATAAATAAAGCGAATAAATAAAAGTGCGAGAATTTTAATTACATGGCTTTGGGGCATATACAGAATTATTTAAACAATACAAAATAAATGCGCGAAATAAAGAGATTAAACCAAACTAGGGCGTTGGACCCTTTTACAAATAATTAAAATTAATCAAGGAATCTAAAATTAAAATTAAATGAAAAATAGTATTTTTGTGTTTTTTTAGATTTAAAAGAAAAAAAGACAAATTAATTAAAACTAAAATGCTAAACCCTAGTTCTAATGTTTTTTTAAGTTATTAAGAAAAAGATTTAATTGCTAACCTAATTTAATTCTAAATTAATTTATGTACAATTTTTGATTTACGAAAAATAAAAAAATAATATTATTATTCTGAAAAAAAAGAAAAGGAAAATTAAAAAGAGAAAATAAAAATTATTAAACCTAAATTCTATTTTTTTGGATTTTATTAAAAGAATTAAATTTGTACCCTAATTAAACTAAGTAATTACAAGTATTTATTTAGAAAATAATTAAAATAAAAATTATATCCTTTATTTTGGTCCTTTTTTATTTTTATGATGTTTTTGTATTTTGATTAAAAAGTTAAATAAAACAAATAATTAAAATAATATAACAATTAAAATAAATGATTAAAAAATATAAGAAAATAAATTAAATGGGCAAACCAGGGGGGGTAGACCCCAGAATTGGAGGTGCAGGCCTGGAAGATTAAGGCCCATTTGCATTGTGAATCATTGACTTTCTGGATCATATGTGGCTTGTTGACTGGCATCCATGATATGCTTTCATCCTGATCCCTGGATTAGATCTCCAAGACGCGTGGCCAATTGATTTTTGAGTGTGCATGGTGTACCCCTATAGTAACGCTGCATGGGAATTAGGATAGAAAAATATTATGGAAATTGTTCTGACCTGGGACTTGAACCCAGGTCTTTGAGATCATGTGCCTAACACGTTACCACTGAGCCACTTATGTTTCATTTAATATATAACATAATACAAATAATAAAAACAAAACAAATTGTTAGTGGATGACTTGGCGCGAACTTTCAAACACGCCAATCGCTGGGTGACACGAAACCTTCTTCTTCCTCATCCTGCAAAACAAAACCCTATGGCCACAGTTTTTCATGCGTGGCTTAAAGCTAGCTACAGAAAAATAGCGATTAGCTTATTTCCTAATATAAATTAGGCGCGAGTATGTAGATCTTTTCGTCCAGATGCATGGAGTGTAACAGTCATGGTCTTGAGGGCCAATTTTGTAGTATGGTAAAAGCCCTAAAATCAAAACTTGAAAACCCTAAAACGTGGGCATGGCAGATTCGCGTATGATGAACAAAAATGCAATTAAATACAATGAATAGCTTAGAAACTTTGTGAGGAACAAGAATATACGATTGAAATGCAATGAAGATGCTTGGAACTGAGAATACGATTTCAAATATTTTGAGATACAGTCTGAGTTAGGGGTACCAGTTTAGGGAGTTTTGGAAGATGTTTTGAATTGGAATGTGTTCAGTGATTGTCCAGGATGCTAATGATATATGAATCAAGGCTTGAAAAATCCCCTAGTAGTGATTTCAGTTTTGCATTATATGGCCAAAATTTCAAATTGTCCAATGGCTTTTGAGCGAGCCTTTTGCTATGTTCTAGTTAGGGTTGGACTCAGTGATCATCATGGAATGGAATAGGCTTGCTATTTGACCTTAATCCATGCTTGGGAAAGAATTGGTCTTAGGGTTTCTTCCATTAACCATTTTCCTACTTTTTAGCCAAAACCTAGACCTAGTGTGCAAATGAACCCTAGCCTGATTTCTTGAGTTGGTTCATGATACATAGAAATTGTCCAAGTTCATTTGACACTATTCCATTGGTTTTTAAATTTTATTTGAATTTTCAAAGAATTAAAATGAATTAAATCATCAAAAATTAAATAAAATAAAAAAATCAATATTTGGTCTTGAAATTAACCATGGGACACGTGTGTGGCATGACAAGGATGGACCAAGTGGAAAAAATGGGGCCCTTTTGTCAAAAATTGGATTTTCAAGGATAGTTGACTTTTGCCATTTCACAAAAATTTCCCAACTTCTACAAGGCATAACTTGCTCAATTTTTAAGCTTTTCACATGTTCTTGGACATTTTGGAAAGGTCTTTGAGTCCTTTAACCAATGCCTTTGGTCCCATGTCATTTTGATTTACCAATCTCAAGTTATGGTCTTTGACTTAAAGTCCCTTTTTGTTGACTTTTGAAAATGACCTATAATGTTGAAATTGATAACTTTTTGTGAGAGCATTTCTTGGACTTGAAGTATGAAGATGAGTTGTAGGAAATGTCTTTCTATTCAAAATGAGCTTTGGATGGAATTTTTCTGACAATCCATGTGAAAGTTATGCCCTGGTCAATTTCAGTTGACTTTTTCAGCTGTCCAAATATAGCAACCTTTGCATCTTTGATGATTTCTGAGCCAAATCTTGAGAATCATGATCAAGCATTGATCAAATGATGTTTGTGGCTTCAAAATGATGTATTGACCAAAAATTTGAACTTTTGACTGCCAAATGACCATTTTGCCCCTACAGTTGACTGTAGTGCAATTTAGGGTTTTGACTGTGCAATTTTGAGCTGAATGCCTTGAAACTTGATATGAGGATGCTTGACCATGTTTGTAAGCATATGAGACTTGATTGAACCTTTGAAAACTTCCTTTTCTTGATCAAACTCAAAACCCTAATTTTGACTGTATGGGAGACTGTTGCACTGCACAACCCTTGGGGAATTTTCTAGCTTGGCTTGGAAATTTCTTGAGGAATATGGGAGGGCAAATTTTGGGGTATAACACATGCATACAGAGATGTCTTCGCCAAGGCTGTCACCTAGCTTGCACCTACATTGCAACCCATGCTACCTCTTATTTGCCAACAGGGATAGTGACACCTTTCATTTTTGTACTCATTCTTCAAGTCCAATGGCGCCTCCCTTCACGTCCAATCGTGTTACATGCATGCAGAGATGCCTTCCCTAAGGCTGCCACCTAGCCTGCACCTACACTACAAGAGTGACACTTATCATGCATGCATGCACCCACCAACCACCTCACTTACTCTGTGGTAAAATTTTGCCTATAAATACAGAGCCTCACATACTTCTATTGCATCCACAATCGTCTCACTCTCTGCTACAAACTCTTTCATAATCTCAGACAATTTCAAACTCTTTCATAATCTCATACAATTTCAACAATAGCTCTTCTCACAATGGGCGATTCTCACAGAGGCACAAGGTAAAGCATTGCAGCATTTGTAAGTTTCTTGTATACTTATACATTTTTCATACTTCTATTAATGCTTTATTCATCATATCGACTCTTACACTTTTTACATTCTTAACTTAGGATACTAAAAGATTTAGAATTCGGTCACACAACTACCTTGCCCCTGACCCGTTAATCGTATCCTATCTCGAATACGCAGGTTTCGGAAATGTTATAAAGATCTCCAACTGCACGATTGATTCAAAGTTCATACTTACTGTTGTACCCAAAAATTTGCCCTCTCATTTTACTTAATACATACTCCTAGAGATCCTCAATTTGCTCAAGTTTGCCCAAGAGTTAACCAGACAAACTCTCTCCTAAGGCAGTGTGTCTTAAATTAGGGTATCCATTTTCATCAAGATAGGTGAACTCCAAAGACCTCATATGCTCTCATGGTCCTAATATGTTCTCAAGACCCTACATGTCAAGTTCCATGCCTTGCACAAGAAGTTTGCTCGGTCAACTGCTCAGATGCTTGAGAATCGACTGTATTAGGTCAAAAGTCAATTGTGGCCCACATACAGTCAAACTTCAAGATTTTTGGTTAACATCAACATTTTGAAGTGAATTTCATAATTTGATCAAGGTTTGATTATGATTCCCCAAGGAATGCTCAAAATTCATCAAAATCCAAAAGTTGCTAAATTAGGGTTTCTTAGTAAAAGTCAACCAAACTTTGACCAAGCATAACTTCCACATGTTGTATCATAAATTTTCCATCCAAGGCTCATTTTGAAGATAATGCAATTCCCTACAATTAAACGTCGTCCCTCAAGTTCAAAATATGCACTCACAAAAAGATATGAATTTCCACATTATAGGTCCTTTTGAAAAGTCAACAAAAACACTTTTTGGGTCAAAGCTTCTTGCATGAACATGGAAGACTCAATTGAGATGAGACCAAAAGGGTTGCTTAGGGTACATCCTAAGATTTCTAAAAGGTCCAAGAACACCTCTCTAGGGTTAAAATTGGAAGATATATGCCTTGTCAAAGTTGACCTTTTTTGCAAAATTGCCAAAAGTCAAATGTGCTCAAAAATGCATTTTTTGCTAAATGGGCCTAACTTTTTATGCTTGCACCTTACTTATAATATGGTCCACGACCTAAATATTCATCCACACATTATTTTCTTCATTTTTCAAATTCTTTTGATTTTTTATTAAATAAAAATTGAATTAAATCAAATAATTGATGAATAATAGCAAAGATATGATTTGATTTGGTTTTTGGACAGGTTGGCAATCAAAATATGCTGAGTTATCAAGGCCAAAACGAATCAAGCATAATTGGTACAAGAAAGGGGTGATTTGGCTCAAAATAGAAAGTTTACATGAAGCTTGAAAATCAAATCAAATCTCTCATAATTGTAAAGATTCAATCCAAGTTTGTAACCCTAATTCATTCATATATATATATATATATATATATATATATATATATATATATATATATATATATATATATATATATATATATATATATATATATATATATATATATATATATATATATATATATATATATATATATATATATATAGGACAAGAACAAAGCATGACACAAGGTTTTGGCAGTCGTGAAAGTGAGAGAACAAAAAGCTCAAAATTGGACAAAAGTGGACTCAGTTTTCATTCAACAGGCCATCTCAAAACCATTTAAAGCCAGCAACCTCTTCCTGGGTGTGCATTGAAGCCAACTGGATCGTTTGCAAGGCCTGAAACACCCAGAATCACGCGTTACAAGTTCGCTCGGTTTGCTTTTTTTTTCAAAATCTATTATTGTATTTCTTGCATCATTAGCATGATTAATTGGTATATTTGTGATGTTTGAGATGTTTGCAAGCTAACTGCATGATTCAATTGAATTTTTGACGCCTATATGTGCCTTTGCCATTGTTAGGATTTGCGTGTGCAGTTTAGGGGTTTGTTCTACAGGTTAAATTGGGAAAAAAGAAGGGTACCATGATGTTCACAAGATCAAAACGAGTTGATCTATATAGTTAGATTTCATTTATCTTGCGTTTTGTGGATTTTTGAATGTTACAGGGCTATGGTTACGAACATTGTTTGTGGGTATAGGTGAACACCTAACACGATGGAGCCTTGAAGAAGACGACTAGGTGGCAGCCCCCCATTGGAGTTTTTGAATCTTCGCGCGTTTTATTTTGTTTGTCAACTAACCACTTTTTTATATATATTATATATTCTTCTCATTATACTTACAACTAACAACCATAGCTCAGCTGGCAACGCTTCAGTGGTAGCAAGCGTGAGGACCTGGGTTCGATCCCAGGTCCCAACAATTTCTATTTCATTTTCTTTCAACAGATTCAATGCATCCCAATCCCAGGCGCCTTCCATACACCCTTGCATCCAGCCTCTTGATCACCATGGCATCAGATCCAACGCCTCATCAAGGAGAGACCCATGGTAGAACCTCAGGAGAGCACTATACAGGATCTCACGTAGGCTGGGCCAGCAACCTTGGGCCCGGCAATTTCAGAATCATACCCCCTTTCTACTTCAACATACAGGCCCAATTATTTCTTTTGTATACTTGTTTAATTTCTTTATTTATTTTCTTTAGTTATTTTCTTTTTTCTTAATCAACACAAAAATAATTTTCTTTTTTTAATCAAAAAAATCACAACAAACTACAAAAATCTTTTTTTAATAAAAATATTTTATTTCTTAATTAATTTTCTTTAAAAATACACCAAAATCATTTTTTCATTAAAATATTTATTTTAATTAATTAGTTTAATTAGGTTAACTTAAATACTTTTTTTTCATAATTAAAAAGAAATTAGAAATTAGGGTTTTATTTAATTTGCAATTTCATTGTTTTCTCCAATAAAAAATGTACAAAAATCTTTTTTCTTTCAATTAGGGTTTAGGTTATTTTTCAACATCCCTCGTATTTAATTCGCCGCGCATTTAATTATTTCTTTTCCATTATTTTTGTAACTGGCAATGGTTTGTAATAGTTAAACTAGGGTTTTATTTACTGCTTTAATCCCTGATTCTTTGGTTATGTAATTAATCTCCATCCCCCGAAGCCTTGTAATAGCTAGGTGTTGTACCCCAAAATTTGCCCTCCTCTTTTTCCACAAGAAATCACAGCTTCGGGCTTTTCCTGATTTTTCAGACTGGCTCAAGAATCGGTCAAACAGACTTTTCTCGTCAGTCAGACAAAATTTAGGGTTTTCTTTGATTTTGAAGCAGTTCAAACAGATTGCTTAGGGTTTTGTTGAGTTTGGCTCAGGTTTTGATCAGGCGGACACTACTTTGACATTTAATCAAGAATCAGGGTTTTATGCCCATATTTCTCAGAAAAGAATTAATTCTATCAGTGCTTTTCAATTTACTCTGAGATATGAACTGAGGCTGTTGATTGAGAATTTGTAGTGTTTGGATTTAATCAAGTGAAAAAAAAACATGTGGACGTGTGTTGTTTAGCTGTGCATTGCTTTGATTATTCAGAATTCCGGACGTTTATTGATTATTTATTATTCTGAGTTAAAATGGTTGGGATTTATTTCCAGTTATTATAATTTAAGAATTATAAATAATTAAATAAATAGTTGAAGAGAAGAAAAGAATTGACTGATCAAAAAAGGATGTTTATTCATTTTGAATTGTTTGTTACAGATATTATTTAAATACTGTAAATTTATTTACAGTTATTTACATTAATATTATTACAAATAATTTAAATTGAAATAAAATTATGTCATAGATTTCCTAAATCTCCATCTTCTACTGCTACTCCTCTTTTGCTCCATTGACTTTTATCTGCAAAAACAAGAAACGAAAGAAAAAGTCAAAAGCAGGTGAAACGATAAAAAGCAGACAGATAAAAAAGGACTCATCATTAAAAGTAACTGGCCGGAATCAGTTTCCCCTCTCTGCAAATCACAAGATTGCTCTTGGTTCACAAAGAGGGATAGAATGTCTTGCAAAAATGTGAAATGCACAAATTCAAATTTTCAAACATACTGCATTGTCAACAAGCTGCATAATCAAAAAGGCAAACTGAATAGCAAACTAAACTATCCAGAATTGCAAAGCATGCCTAACCAAAGTCCAAACTGGACAGCAAGCTGTCAAAGCAACTATCCAAAGATATCAAAAGATATCAAAACATCAACAAGTACAAAAGGCTATCCAAAAGCTGTCAAAGAAGTACAAAATATTGTCAACAAGATGCAGGAAAGCTGGAAAATATGCATTGCAAGCAACATCAAAATATCATCATTTCCCAAGCCAAGTTACTTTTTCAGAAAAAAGACAAATCTAAGCAATATTTTATGCTTTAATCTGTGAGAGAGAGAGAAGAGAAAAAGAAGAGGGGCTTACAGTAGGCTCTAGGCTTAATGAATATAAAACAAACTGTTATAGAACAGTAAAGGGGGGGAACAGAAAATAACAAAAAAGCAAATACCACAAGCTGTGTCAACAACAAGGGCCTGCCTCCACAAGTTTCAAACCACAAACTGTAACATACAAACAGCCTCTCAAAAAAACCTGCATCCAAGCAAGCTAAACCAGAAGCACCACAAGCTCTCAAAGCGAAGCCTGCCTCCAACACAAAAACAAAAGCCCACAACCTACTTCTCACCAAAAGCCATACACCAGAACCCTTTCAAAAAACCACAAACCTATGTATAAACCATAACCTTAACTACACCAGAACCAGCCTAAACAAACTGAAACAAGCTCAAAGCAAGCATTCAAACTCCAAGCTTATAAACCTGAAGCCTAAACCAGAAATCCTCAACCTGTGACCTCAAACCAAAAGAACATCAAACAAAAAGCCTAAACCTGGCCAAACATAAGAAGCCTAAAAAAGCTCAGTGTCCCAACCTGCATAAGCCTTATTCAAACAAGCAATATTTCCAAAAACCTGTGTTAAGCCATCAACACAAAGGCCTGTAACACAAACCAAATCCTACACCCTCATAATGTTCTTATCATAGGGTCATGAACATACAAGGCAACTCAAGCATATCAAGCAAAATCAGCATATCAAGCAATCAAAGGCAACTGAGGCAAACGGTGGAAGAGGAAAAGAAGTGTTCAGAAGCTGTAAGCTAACAAGTCTCAGAAGCTCAAATATCATAAAGAAGCAAGCGTTTCATGTAAGCACACAAGCATACATAAGCAAGTGGACAGAAGAGGAAAAGATATTAAAGCAAAGGTTTTCAGAAGCTCATCACAAAACCTAAAAGGCAAAAATAAAGATACCAGGAAACAAAGGTTCGGAGCATCACGCGTATCCCTCCGTCCGGCCACCCTGAGCGCCTCCAGCTCCGTCCTCCTCCGTCTCCAACAAAGGTATAATTTCTTTTCTTTTCATACACCTCAAATAGCAAACAAATACCAACACATCAAAATCAGAATATGAAAGTAACACGTAAAAGCTTGAAACCCTAACGCGATAGAGACAGAAATCACTACCTTTTAACTATTGCCTGGATGATCCATGGAGGGAAGAGGAATGGGTGATGGCGCTGGTTGGCCTTAGGCGAAGAGGAAGTGTTCAGAAGCTTGGCATGAGAACGAACGAAGAGGAGAAGACAACGAAGTGAACGGCGCCTCTGTGGCCTAACCCTAATTCCCAAATGGAGCAAACACTGAAAACCCTTACAAAAAATAATTTGTGAAACGCACAATGGGCCGGTTCCCCATCTAAGCCTAAGCCTATTTGTTTTCCAAACGCACCCCCCTTTGTTTTCTTTTATTCTGCTTTTTTTGTTTGGGCTAAACAAATCCACCAAGCCCATTTTAATTCTTTTTAACTAATACCCTTTTTTGATCATATCATATCTCTTTTTTTTAATAAATTAACATACTATTCTTTACATCAAATTTTATTAACTCTTTGATTTTCTTTTTATAACATAATTTTATTTTCTTTTCATTTTATTACCTTTGGAAAATATATAAATATTAAATTTCTTTTATTATTAGGTTTAAACAATTTTTTTTCTTTAGAACTTTTTTCAATTAAAAAATGAACCTTTGTATATAAAACATAAAAACATTAGTACATAAAACTTAAAACATTTCCTTTTCTTTTCTTAAAGTATTTTGTTTTGTACATACTTAACAAAAATACAAAAAGAATAAATAAATACTTAATAATATATTAAGTTCACACTTGTAAATAAATCATACACTTACACAAATACAGTACACATTTGCTTATTCTTGTACATTGATACATATTACATTTGAGATCGCAATTCGATTTGGTTGTAATTCATTTGGACACTACTCTCCCATTAAAGTCTCATCCCCATTTGTAAATACTTGTACCCCCACTATCGGATACTTATTTGTAATAGCGTAGACTTTAAATTCCCGCAATTTATCGCTTTCCAAATATATCATGTTTAGACCTAGGGTTTGTATGTAAATAAAATCAAACGCTAGATAACCTAATACAAGACAAATACATGAAATCAATACACTATTCACACTTGCACCCTTAGGGTAATCCCGCTTGTTGCCTTCCAAAATGGGCCATGCTTGCACGTTGAGTTTCTTTGGCAAAACGAATCAAAATGATCATAGTCCCTCGATGACGCTTTCGAAAGTTGCCTAATCAAAATGATCATAGTCCCTTCAAGCAAAATTGCCAAAGACACTTGACACTATTGCAATCATGGTCCATACGATGACCCGCGCCTGTCCCGTTAACATCCTAACGCAAGATTGTCCACCAAATACAATGGTGGAACAAAATTGTTAAAAGGGTGAAAACATGAGAAAAATCTTTGAGTACAATAGGGGTAGACAACTCTTAGTTACTTGATCAACTTGAAAAACACACTTGCCTACTTTTCAAAACCCACTCCACATACACTTTCAAAAACAACTTCCAAAAACATTTGAAACATCTTTTTGAAAAGATACACACCTTTGTAAAACATTCGAGTAAAGAATTGTTACAACGGTTGTCTAAATAAGGCGTCTTTTTCAAAACATTTTCAAAACACATACACACACACACCACAATTTCAAGCAATTGAAAATCAAAGGCAAGTGATCTAAAACAAGTAACTAAGAGCCCATGGATAAGCATGGATGAAAAGGGTGCTAATACCTTCCCTTTTCATAATCTACCCCCCGAACCCACGAAACATCTCAAAAGGTTTTTCCTGTGCTTTTTAACCTTTCCTTTAGGATAAAGTAAAAAGTCGGTGGCGACTCTTGCTAAACCGAAACATTTGCAAAAACAAACGCAAAACCCAAGTCAGTTCTCCCACCGTATCACAGAACTGGAGACTCTGCTGGGGAGAAATTTAAAAGTGGGGTTACCTTAGGGTTTAGATCACCTTTACATTCTTGCTTTGATTGCCTTGATTGCTTTACTTTTTGGGTCCTTGTTTGGGTTTGTTGTAAATCCTACACCCGGATTTGGGGCACCTTCTTAGGTAAATAGAAATAAAACTGTGAGGGAACTGTGCGGGGTATATCGACACGGTTGAAGCAGTAAGCTATGTTAGTGTGACATATTTGTGAGTACCGGTAACCCTTGAGTTCAATCAAGGAGAGTACGGGGCCGCTGAGTGATGTCGTGAAGCACTAACGAACTCTTAGAACCTTAATTGACCATCCTAGCCTTTTTAGGGGTAGTGAGATGACCGACTTTGGTGCAGTCCGAAGTTGGTAGATACTCGATACTACACTCATTGAGGGTTGTTTTCTTGGAATATTTTGGTCGCCAGTTAAGTGGCTGAACCAAAACAATGAACACAGAAAACAATCCAATGATATTGAGCTCCTTAGAACCCGGTTTCTATTTTAGGACAGGATGAGCCAACTAACTTCAAGAGGGTACTTACCTAAAAACCCCATGCAAGCCTAAACCTAAGGACTTGTTTGCTTTGTGTGAATATGATTACCTGTATATACACTCATTTGCTTTTGCATGCATGTACATAACATCATGACATCATACCATAGCATTTTTCACTAACCACTTCAAGGATCTCGAGGGTTCTTTTGATGCAGGGTTACGTTGAACCAGACGTCTACCAAAAGGCCAGAGGTTTCTCCTCTAAACAAATTCCATCAAAGATCAAGTGCAACAACTTGAATCAGGGGCTATGACCCACTTGACATGGTGAGCTTGATTCTCGTGGAAAGACATCCATCGGTGCAAAGTTCTCCAATCAAAGATCGAAGTTTAACCTCTAACATTCTCTTGTGTTTACCCTAAGAGATCCTTGAAAACATTGCATATATATCACACATATCATTGCATAGCAGGTTTCTCCTTTTCAGGTTTCCTTATTCTTCCTACTGTTTATTTCAGTAAGATGGATATGGAACAAACGGTGAAAGATCTCCAGGCCCAAAATGCTCAATTCCAACAAATGCTGCTGGCTATGGGGAAAGGGCAAGAGGATCTGAAAGCTCTTCTTCTCAAAGACAAGGGGGTCAATCTTGAAGAAGACCACGATGTGGAGATTGATGAAGCTGAAGCTGACTACTCCGAGGAACAATATCCTCCCGCTGATGACAAGTACAAACAGTTGGAGGATCGCCTCAATGCTATGGAGGTTCAACAAGTACCTGGCTTGGACTTAGGAGACTTGGGTTTAGTTCCTGGATTGGTCATTCCGCCAAAGTTCAAAGTCCCTACCTTTGCTCTGTACGATGGAGTTTCTTGCCCTAAGATGCATCTAAAGTCTTATGTCAGCAAGATTCAACCATACGCAACTGATCCAAAGCTTTGGATCCATTTCTTCCAAGAAAGCCTGGTAGGGGCTCAACTCGAGTGGTTCTATCAATTGAAGAGTTCTCGCATCCACACCTGGGAGGACTTAGCTAGGTCTTTTTACGAACAGTATCAGTACAATGCTGATCTTGCACCAACTCTTGTGCAACTGCAGAACATGACCATGGGTTCCCACGAGAGCTTCAAGGGATATGCCCAAAGGTGGAGAGATTTGGCTGGTAGGGTGCAACCTCCCTTAACTGATAGGGAGCTGATTGACATCTTCATGGGAACTTTGACAGGGCCTTTCTTCAATCACTTAATCGGAAGCTCCTCAGTCGGGTTCACCGAGCTGATACTGACCGGCGAAAGGGTCGAAGTGGGCATCAAAAGTGGAAAGATCCAAGGAATTACATCCTCGGATACTCAGGTAATTCCCTACAACGGAAAGAAAGAGTCCAATGCTGCGAACAGTCAAAAGGGTCGTCATGATCAACATGCAGGGGCAGTCCTGATCTCTGGTTCTACGTCACGCCAACAACCACAAAAGGGAAATCAGCGAAGGCCAGACGAGCCTAAAAGACAGTTCACCAACATCAACATGCCATTGTCACAAGCACTGCAGCACATGTTGAAGATGAATCTGATTGCAATGATAGGGCCTCATCCAAACCCCAAGACTTCATCTCCTAACTATAATCCTAATGCAACATGTGCTTATCATTCTGACAGTCCCGGGCATGACACTAACGACTGTTGGGCATTGAAGTACAAGATTCAGAATTTGATTGATGCCAAGGAGATTGAGTTTGGTCCTCCAGAGGCCCCATCATGATCACTGCTCCTATGCCAGCTCATCGAGATTGTGTTTGTTTCATTTTGAATTTTCAAAGTTGTAATCTTTTGTTATTCAAACAATTATCTTTCAATGTCAAACTCTGTTTCATTAATGCATTGCATATGTTTGTCTTGAATTCATACATTCGTTTTCACTACTCTTATGCTTTCTTTATGATATTTAACTCTTGATAAAAAGCTGCAAGCCTTTAGAGGGAGGATGGCGAAACAATACCACAATCTCATACAGTATGCTTTTGAACAGACCTTGCTGATGATGTACAGGCATTTCTTTCAATTCCCAAACACTGGAGTTATAAGGAAGATAATCCCTAGTCAACCCCTTCGAGCCAAAGAAGTAGGAGTTTTCTGTTCTAAACAAATCAAAACCTTTGATATAAACCTGGGGCAGGGTAGTCTCTCAGTTAATTCAAAAAAGGTGCGCATTGAAGCCGCAAACTCTCAGTTCGTAATATAACGAACGACATCAAAAACATTCCTTTGGAATCAAAAGACAGTGATGGTTCCCTATCACATAGGCAGTCAATCTCTCAAAAAAAGAAAGAAGAAAAGCCCACTAAGTCAAAACCTACAAAGGAAGCTTAAGAAAGCTGGGGCATCCCGCTGACTGTAATCTCGAAAACAGAGACAGTCAGGCAAAAGTTAGGGATAACAAATCAAAATAAAGAGGTCATTACAAATCCTCAACAACATGAAAAATGTTGCAAAAGAAAAAAAGGAGATGATGACTGTCTCCCAATTTCAATTGGTGAACCATCACCCAAAAAGTCGTTCCAAACCCGAATAGAGTGCGACGCACAATTAACTGAGCTTAGGGTTGAAGAACATCACGAAGAGCGGGTGGGTACAAATATACTTTGAGCATTTATCTTTTGTTTCTTAAACCGTGAACCAAACCACGTTACAACCTTTCAAAAGTCCTAATTGAAGCATGGGTTAGATCGAAAGCATACTGTTCAAAAGGTATCCTGACTCCTGTAAGGCTTTTCTCTAAAATCTTGTGTTGATTTGTCTTATGAAAAGTTTTCTGCTAAAAAACGCATTTTTCAAAACTTCGAGACAGACATAAACTTTGCATTGCTTGAATATCACTGTTTGCATTTGGCTATTTGTTTGACAGCGAAGAAATTCATACAGCGAATGTTCGGAGGAACGAAAACTCTCTTAGTGAGCAAAATCACTTCAAAAGGATGACACTTCCATTAACAAATCTCCTATCAACAAGGGAGCTTGACATGTCACCATCAGCACGCCTGGGGCAGTCCGATCAAGGTTTCAACATATCTTTCAAAGTTCAGTTAACCTGGGGCAGTCCAGTCAAGGTTTCAACAGATCTTTCAAAGTTCAGTTAACCTGGGGCAGTCCAGTCAAGATTTCAAGAAATCTCTCAATTCGCAGAGTAATCTGATTCAAGACTCCTTCATCATCACTTGGGGCATTCGAATGTCAAAAGTGTTCAACAATTCCTTCATCACCTGTTGGAAGATGCAGTTTTACACGGACTCATCATGAAGCAACCCTACACAGGTTCCTTCTCAAATCCAAGATGCATTTTTACACGGACTCATCATGAAGCAACCCTACACAGGTTCCTTCTCAACTCCAGATGCAGTTTTACACGGACTCATCATGAAGCAACCCTACACAGGTTCCTTCTCAAAAGCCAGATGCAGTTTTACACAGACTCATCATTAGGAAACCCTACACCGGTTCTTTCTCAAAACCAGATGCAGTTTTACACGGACTCATCATCAGGAAACCCTACACCGGTTCCTTCTCAAACCAGATGCAGTTTTACACGAACTCATCATCAGGAAACCCTACACAGGTTCCTTCTCAAATCCAAGATGCAGTTTTACACGGACTCATCATGAAGCAATCCTACATAGGTTCCTTCTCAAATCCAAGATGCAGTTTTACACGGACTCATCATGAAGCAACCCTACACAGGTTCCTTCTCAACTCCAGATGCAGTTTTACACGGACTCATCATCAGGAAACCCTACACCGGTTCCTTCTCAACTCCAGATGCAGTTTTACACGAACTCATCATCAGGAAACCCTACACAGGTTCCTTCTCAAATCCAAGATGCAGTTTTACACGGACTCATCATGAAGCAACCCTACACAGGTTCATTCTCAAATCCAGATGCAGTTTTACACGGACTCATCATGAAGCAACCCTACACAGGTTCCTTCTCAACTCCAGATGCAGTTTTACACGGACTCATCATCAGGAAACCCTACACTGGTTCCTTCTCAACTCCAGATGCAGTTTTACACTGACTCATCATCAGGAAACCCTACACAGGTTCCTTCTTAAATCCAAGATGCAGTTTTACACGGACTCATCATGAAGCAACCCTACACAGGTTCCTTCTCAAATCCAGATGCAGTTTTACACGGACTCATCATGAAGCAACCCTCACAGGTTCCTTCTCAAAATCCAGATGCAGTTTTACACTGACTCATCATCAGGAAACCCTACACCGGTTCCTTCTCAAAACCAGATGCAGTTTTACACTGACTCATCATCAAGAAACCCTACACCGGTTCCTTCTCAAAACCAGATGCAGTTTTACACGGACTCATCATCAGGAAACCCTACACAGGTTCCTTCTCAAATCCAAGATGCAGTTTTACACGGACTCATCATGAAGCAACCCTACACAGGTTCCTTCTCAAATCCAGATGCAGTTTTACACAGACTCATCATCAGGAAACCCTACACTGGTTCGTTCTCAAACTCAAAAGATTCTTGCAATCCCCAGCCAGAGAATCTTCTAGAATCTAATTCCCCTCTGAGTCAAGTTTCAAGATCCCCAGCGGAGCTAAAACTTCCAACTATCAATCCCCAAGCAGAGTGAAGACTCTCGTTCTCATTTCCTCACAGAATATTCGAATATTCTCCAGTGAAGATCTCCCCAAGACAGGAATCCCCAGTAGATTGGCATACAACCCAAGCTCCTGATTCCCCAACAGCGGTCCCAGGACTTCTCATCTTCAGCAATCAAAGATTCTTGCCCTCCCCTGCAGCAGCCAAGGAATTTTTCCCCCGGCAGCAGTCAAGATTCTTTTGTCTCCAGCCATCCAGGATTCATCTATCCTCAGCAAGACAGCTCAGCAGCTTACGTGCATATTAATCATATTCATATCATAAACATTGATGTGACGTACATTGCATCACGCATCATGACATTGCATACAACTAACTCTTTACCTTTTCAGGAAAAGATCAGTCAACAGACAAAAAATCATCATCTTCTGAGATTCATCCAGAGATAGTTCATATGTGACCCAGACACGGCGACATTCTGATATTTATTCCAGATTCACCCAGATGCAGTTTTACACGGACTCATCATCAGGAAACCCTACACCGGTTCCTTCTCCACTTCAAGACTTCTGAAAACAGTTTACGGACACTTCCCAACAACGGATGCTGCTCTATTGCTTATTCAACTTCAAGACTTCTGAAAACAGTTTACGGACGCTTCCTAACAACGGATGCTGCTCTGTTGCTTATTCAATTTCAAGACTTCTGAAAACAGTTTACGGACGCTTCCCAATAACGGATGTTGCTCTGTTGCTTATTCAACTTCAAGACCTCTGAAAACAGTTCACGGGTTCTCCAGTAACGAACGTTAACCTATCGCTTGTTCAGATTCTTCTTCAAGACTTCTGAAAACAGTTTACGGATTCTTCCCAACAATGGATGTTAATCTATCGCTTGTTCAGATGCAACTTTTGAAAACAGTTTACGGATTCTCCAAACATGGATGTCAATCTATCGCTTGTTCAGAACCCCAGTTCAGAAACGTGGATACCTTTCTGATACTCGTCCACTCACCAACAGCATACAGTTCAACAATCACCTTCAGATGGCATCTATAAGCCCATCCTCCTCCAGACATTTCCAGATGGCATCTTTAAGCTCATCCTCCTACCAGCAATTCCCAGATGGCATCTTTAAGCCCATCCCCCGACAAGATTCTGTAACATCTCCAGATGGCATCTTTAAGCCCATCACCAAATGGCATCTTTAAGCCCATTCCCTCAACCATCACATCACCGAGTGCAAATTTTTTGGGCACTCTAGTGTCCAATATCCTTTTACCTTCGAGTCGCGAACGGCAAGCTTGCCAATCTAACTCTTCAGGTTCAAGAAGATTGAACAGGGGCAACTGTTGTACCCCAAAATTTGCCCTCCTCTTTTTTCACAAGAAATCACAGCTTCGGGCTTTTCCTGATTTTTCAGACTAGCTCAAGAATTGGTCAAACATACTTTTCTCGTCAGTCAGACAAAATTTAGGGTTTTCTTTGATTTTGAAGCAGTTCAAACAGATTGCTTAGGGTTTGGTTGAGATTGGCTCAGGTTTTGATCAGGCGGACGCTTCTTTGACATTTAATCAAAAATCAGGGTTTTGTGCGCATATTTCTCAGAAAAGAATTAATTCTATCAGTGCTTTTCAATTTACTCTGAGATATGGACTGAGGCTGTTGATTGAGAATTTGCAGTGTTTGGATTTAATCAAGTGAAAAAAGGACATGTGGACGTGTGTTGTTTAGCTTTGCATTGCTTTGATTATTCAGAATTCTGGACGTTTATTGATTATTTATTATTCTGAGTTAAAATGGTTGGGATTTATTTCCAGTTATTATAATTTAAGAATTATAAATAATTAAATAAATAGTTGAAGAGAAGAAAAGAATTGACTGATCAAAAAAGGATGTTTATTCATTTTGAATTGTTTATTACAGATATTATTTAAATACTGTAAATTTATTTACAGTTATTTACATTAATATTATTACAAATAATTTAAATTGAAATAAAACTATGTCCTAGATTTCCTAAATCTCCATCTTCTACTGCTACTCCTCTTTTGCTCCATTGACTTTTATCTGCAAAAACAAGAAACGAAAGAAAAAGTCAAAAGCAGGTGAAACGATAAAAAGCAGACAGATAAAAAAGGACTCATCATTAAAAGTAACTGGACGGAATCAGTTTCCCCTCTCTGCAAATCACAAGATTGCTCTTCGTTCACAAAGAGGGATAGAATGTCTTGCAAAAATGTGAAATGCACAAATTCAAATTTTCAAACATACTGCATTGTCAACAAGCTGCATAATCAAAAAGGCAAACTGAATAGCAAACTAAACTGTCCAGAATTGCAAAGCATGCCTAACCAAAGTCCAAACTGGACAGCAAGCTGTCAAAGCAACTATCCAAAGATATCAAAAGATATCAAAACATCAACAAGTACAAAAGGCTATCCAAAAGCTGTCAAAGAAGTACAAAATATTGTCAACAAGATGCAGGAAAGCTGGAAAATATGCATTGCAAGCAACATCAAAATATCATCATTTCCCAATCCAAGTTTCTTTTTCAGAAAAAAGACAAATCTAAGCAATATTTTATGCTTTAATCTGTGAGAGAGAGAGAAGAGAAAAAGAAGAGGGGCTTACAGTAGGCTCTAGGCTTAATGAATATAAAACAAACTGTTATAGAACAGTAAAGGGGGGGGGGGGCAGAAAATAACAAAAAAGCAAATACCACAAGCTGTGTCAACAACAAGGGCCTGCCTCCACAAGTTTCAAACCACAAACTGTAACATACAAACAGCCTCTCAAAAAAACCCGCATCCAAGCAAGCTAAACCAGAAGCACCACAAGCTCTCAAAGCGAAGCCTGCCTCCAACACAAAAACAAAAGCCTACAACCTGCTTCTCACCAAAAGCCATACACCAGAACCCTTTCAAAAAACCACAAACCTGTGTATAAACCATAGCCTTAACTACACCAGAACCAGCCTAAACAAACTGAAACAAGCTCAAAGCAAGCATTCAAACTCCAAGCTTATAAACCTGAAGCCTAAACCAGAAATCCTCAACCTGTGACCTCAAACCAAAAGAACATCAAACAAAAAGCCTAAACCTGGCCAAACATCAAAAGCCTAAAAAAGCTCAGTGTCCCAACCTGCATAAGCCTTATTCAAACAAGGAATATTTCCAAAAACCTATGTTAAGCCATCAACACAAAGGCCTGTAACACAAACCAAATCCTACACCCTCAGAATGTTCTCATCATAGGGTCATGAACATACAAGGCAACTCAAGCATATCAAGCAAAATCAGCATATCAAGAAATCAAAGGCAACTGAGGCAAACGGTGGAAGAGGAAAAGAAGTGTTCAGAAGCTGTAAGCCAACAAGTCTCAGAAGCTCAAATATCATAAAGAAGCAAGCGTTTCATGTAAGCACACAAGCATACAGAAGCAAGTGGACAGAAGAGGAAAAGAAATTAAAGCAAAGGTTTTCAGAAGCTCATCACAAAACCTAAAAGGCAAAAATAAAGATACCAGGAAACAAAGGTTCAGAGCATCACGCGTATCCCTCCGTCCGGCCACCCTGAGCGCCTCCAGCTCCGTCCTCCTTTGTCTCCAACAAAGGTATAATTTCTTTTCTTTTCATACACCTCAAATAGCAAACAAATACCAACACATCAAAATCAGAATACGAAAGTAACACGTAAAAGCTTGAAACCCTAACGCAATAGAGACAGAAATCACTACCTTTTAACTATTGCCTGGATGATCCATGGAGGGAAGAGGAATGGATGATGGCGTTGGTTGGCCTTAGGCGAAGAGGAAGTGTTCAGAAGCTTGGCATGAGAACGAACAAAGAGGAGAAGACAACGAAGTGAACGGCGCCTTTGTGGCCTAACCCTAATTCCCAAATGGAGCAAACACTGAAAACCCTTACAAAAAATAATTTGTGAAACGCACAATGGGCCGGTTCCCCATCTAAGCCTAAGCCCATTTGTTTTCCAAACGCACCCCCCTTTGTTTTCTTTTATTCTGCTTTTTTTGTTTGGGCTAAACAAATCCACCAAGCCCATTTTAATTCTTTTTAACTAATACCCTTTTTTGATCATATCATATCTCTTTTTTTTTAATAAATTAACATACTATTCTTTACATCAAATTTTATTAACTCTTTGATTTTCTTTTTATAACATAATTTTATTTTCTTTTCATTTTATTACCTTTGGAAAATATATAAATATTAAATTTCTTTTATTATTAGGTTTAAACAATTTTTTTTCTTTAGAACTTTTTTCAATTAAAAAAGGAACCTTTGTATATAAAACATAAAAACATTAGTACATAAAACTTAAAACATTTCCTTTTCTTTTCTTAAAGTATTTTGTTTTGTACATACTTAATAAAAATACAAAAAGAATAAATAAATACTTAATAATATATTAAGTTAACACTTGTAAATAAATCATACACTTACACAAATACAATACACATTTGCTTATTCTTGTACATTGATACATATTACATTTGAGATTGCAATTAGATTTGGTTGTAATTTATTTGGACACTACTCTCCCATTAAAGTCTCATCCCCATTTGTAAATATTTGTACCCCCACTCCCAGATACTTATTTGTAATAGCGTAGACTTTAAATTCCCGCAATTTATCGCTTTCCAAATATACCATGTTTAGACCTAGGGTTTGTATGTAAATAAAATCAAACGCTAGATAACCTAATACAAGACAAATACATGAAATCAATACACCATTCAAACTTGCACCCTTAGGGTAATCCCGCTTGTTGCCTTCCAAAATGGGCCATGCTTGCACGTTGAGTTTCTTTGGCAAAACGAATCAAAATGATCATAGTCCCTCAATGACGCTTTCGAAAGTTGCCTAATCAAAATGATCATAGTCCTTTCAAGCAAAATTGCCAAAGACACTTGACACTATTGCAATCATGGTCCATACGATGACCCGCGCCTGTCCCGTTAACATCCTAACGCAAGATTGTCTATCAAATACAATGGTGGAACAAAATTGTTAAAAGGGTTAAAACATGAGAAAAATCTTTGAGTACAATAGGGGTAGACAACTCTTAGTTACTTGATCAACTTTCAAAACACACTTGCCTACTTTTCAAAACCCACTCCACATACACTTTCAAAAATAACTTTCAAAACAACTTCCAAAAACATTTGAAATATCTTTTCGAAAAGATACACACCTTTGTAAAACATTCGAGTAAAGAATTGTTACAACGGTTGCCTAAACAAGGCGTCTTTTTCAAAACATTTTCAAAACACATACACACACACACACACCACAATTTCAACAATTGAAATTAAAGGCAAGTGATCTAAAACAAGTAACTAAGATCCCATGGATAACCATGAATGAAAAGGGTGCTAATACCTTCCCTTCTCATAATCTACCCCCCGAACCCACGAAACATCTCAAAAGGTTTTTCCTGTGCTTTTTAACCTTTCCTTTAGGATAAAGTAAAAAGTCGGTGGCGACTCTTGCTAAACCGAAACATTTGCGAAAATAAACGCAAAACCCAAGTCAGTTCTCCCACCGTATCACACTAGGTTTATTTTCTCGCACTTTTAATTTCCGCAAATATTTAACTGTTAGATGCATGGTTAATAGGATTGTATGGGAAGAATGCTTGAAAAAATTAAAATGGTAGCTCACTTAATATGCAAAGATTAATTAACTGAAAAGATCACATGCACATATCTCACTCCTAGGGTTTGCCTCACTTCAGTTGCCTTCGGTTAAAACTGTCATTTAAGTATAGGAGATTTTAGTGGTGGCCCTCCTGTATAAAAGATCAAATGTCTCATTCGGATGTTGCCTCGGAAATGTTGCCTCAGAAAGATCTTAAGACTTTAGGGTTACTACTAAGGTTTCCAATCCATTTCTTTAATGATTGTACTTGTCCCTTTCGAATGTCCCTTACAAACTCCAACGACGGGGCTACCTACTCCTTAATAGTAGGATAGCGCTATCTAAAGGAAAAGAGAACAAACGACATTTTTTCGAGTAGGTAGGATCTTGAGTACTTGCTCAATAAAATTCTTTACACCAACACTTTCTCAAAACAAATTTCAAAAAACAAACTTCGTCACACCCTTGAGGATCGATACAAGGGTTATCACGAAGTAAAACTTTTTCAAAACAAGCACACACACAAGCAATTTTAAAAAAATGAGCAAGTATCTAAGAGCCCATGGAAAACCATGGATAGAAAGGGTGATAACACCTTCCCTTTCTTTAATCTACGCCCCGTACTCAGAATATCTCAAAAAAAGGTTTTTTTCTGTTCTTTTTCCTTTTCCATGATTGGATGAAATAAAAGTCAGTGGCGACTCTTGCTTACCGCGACATTTTGCAAACAAAAAATGTAAAACGCAAACCAATAGTATAACAGTCGGTTCTGCCACCATATCACAGAACTGGCGACTCTGCTGGGGATTTGATAAGTGGGGTATACCTTAGGATCTAGGTCATTAAATTGCTTCTCTTGACTGTCTTGTTTACTTTACTTTTGAGGGTTTGTTTGGGGTTACTATAGATCCTACACCCGGATCTGGGGGCACTTTTTAGGTAAACAACAATAGATCGTGGAGACTGTATGGCATAGATTGATATGGTTTAAGCGATGGTTGTGTTAGTGTGGCACTTCTGTTGGTACCGGTATCCTTCGTGAGGAAACGAGGAGAATACGGGGACGCCGCATGGTGTCGTGAAGCACTGACGGACCTTATAACTTTAGTTGAACAAACTTGGCCATTAGAAAGTAATGAGATAGCTGGCCTCGGTGTAGAGCTGAGGATTGGTTGATACTCGATGCTACACTCATTGAGATCATACTTTCGAGATATTTCGGCTGCAAGAAAAGATTGCTTGAGCTGAAACAATATCCGATAAAGGATGGTCAGTGATATTGAGATCCCTTAGAACCCGGTTACTTTTTAAGATAGGTTCGAAACCAACTAAACTTCAAGAGGGTACTACCTTTAACCTCATGCAAGCCTTAAACCTAAGGACTTGGTGTGATTTGACTGTGTTTGCTATACATGTGTTTGTTATACATGTGGTTTATCATAACATCATGCATCATAACATAATATCCATTCTTATTGCACTAACCATTTCAAAGACCAAGGGAATTTATCTTTGTTCTGTTTTGCAGATCATGGCTTCCGTTCGTAGAAACACTATCTGAATCAGCTTTGTGAAGATACCTTCCCAACTCAAAGAGCTAGTATCAAGGATTTCTGAAACTTCTGCATTCACTAAGAGACATGGTCAACTTCTTAACTTGGTTACTTAAAACTTTGATGAAAAGATGATGAGTGTACTCTTTCAGTTCTTTTATCCCAAGCACCACTGCTTCACCTTTCCAGAATAGCAGTTGGTACCTACCTTGGAAGAATTCTCTCAACTGTTGGATATACCCATTCTTGAACAATTACCCTTCACCGGTCTAGAAGAAGTTCCTAAGCCAGAAGGCATTGCCTCAGCTCTGCATCTGAAACGGGCCGACGTGGTATCCAATTGGGAAACAAGAAGCGGAGTCAAGGGTTTTCTAGCTAAGTTTCTGATAGACAAGGCCCAGCTGTTTTGGGACGATATGGATTTTCAGGCTTTTGAGGAGGTCTTGGATCTTCTTATCTATGTGTTAGTTATTTTCCCTAATTCGGACTCATTCGTAGACGTGAATGCTATCAAGATCTTCCTCTCTCGCAATCTTGTGCCTACCTTACTCATAGATATCATGCACACTCTCCATACTTGCACCATGAAGAGAAGACAGATTCTTTATGTGCTGCATGTCGTTGCTGTCGAGGTGGTTTATTTCTCACCTCCCTAAGTCCGTACTGAAGAATGAAGAAGGTTTGGGTTGGTCGCAAAGGATAATGTCACTCGCTCACACAGATATTCTTTGGTGTTATCGAGCTATGAAAAACACTGCTATTATTGACCGCTGCGGGAGTACTCCAATGTCTCGTTGCTTGGTATCAGAGGAGGTATAACCTACAATCCTTATTTAGCTCTGCGACAAATTGGTTACGCTCGAAGGGATGATCCCCATGAGTTACTTATCGAGGGTATTGTATTCAACTATGAGGATGATGTTAAAGAGTATCGGCGGAGGTTCATACGAGCTTGGGGCATGGTAAACAGATCTGGCGCCAAGGCTTTGGGGCCAAAAACTTCCATTTCTATGGAACCTTACCTCCAATGGGTACGATCTCGTGCCTAGAAGCTTATGATGCCCTATGTGGCCGTTTTACCAGTGATTGTGGAACCCACTACCGAAGAAGGTATTCCTTACATGGTTCTCTATCCTTACATGCCCACTGATCTTGGAGAGTTACAGAGGTCTTGGATTCAGTTGATGAAGGAGCGGGATATTTATAGGGATCAGTTCCATGCTCAGGAGAGGAAGGTTTTAGAGCTCACAAAGCAACTGCATGAAGAAAGAGGACTCAATGACTATCTCAGCACAAAGAGGAAGCATCCATGGGGCTTTTGATTTCTTTTCTTGTTTTAGATTTATTTTTTTTGTAACGCCTAAAAGGCATTTTTAACCTTCAAATTCAGCTAATAAAATCTTTATTTATTTTGATTTGCAAATTTAAATTTCCCAAAGTCTTTGAAACCATTGCATGCACATCCCATTCATAACATTGCATCATTACAGGTACCATTATAGGTTTCTCATCTTCTTCGCTGTTTATTTCAGCACGAAATGTCTTCCGAACAAACCATCAAGGACCTTCAGGCACAGAATTCCCAGTTCCAACAAATGTTCATAAATTTGGAAAAAGGGCAGGAGGGTCTGAAAGCCCTCATCCTAAAAGAGAAGAAGAAAAATAAGAAGGCTGCTGGTATTATGAATATGGGAAAAAGGTTTGGAGAGCAGTTGAAGCAACAAGTCGATCTGACCTCTTTATCCAAGGAAGGGGAGAATCAGGAAGAAAAGAAAGATCCCAGTCGTGCAGTTTCTGACAATGATACTGATTACATTAATGAGCAATATCCTCCTGCTGAGGATAGATACAAACAGTTGGAAGATCGTCTGAGTGCCATGGAAGTTCAGAGGATACCTGGACTGGATTTCTAAGAATTGGGATTAGTGTCGGGAGTGGTCATCCCAAAGAAGTTCAAAGCTCCATTTTTTGCTAAGTATGATGGGGTGTACTTCCCAAAACTTCATCTCCGTTCTTATATCAGAAAGATCCAGCCCCACACTGCTGATAGAAATCTGTGGGTTCATTTCTTTCAAGATAGTCTGTCAGGGACTCAGCTTGAATGGTTCTAGCAGCTGGAGGGAGCAAATGTCTGAAACTGGGAAGATCTGGATGCTGCTTTCTACAAGCAGTATCAGTATAATGCCGACCTTTCTCCTACTCGTACTCAACTCCAGAGTATGTCCATGGGTGCAAGTGAAGGCTTTAAAGATTATGCACAAAAATGGAGAGACTTGGTTGGGAGAGTTCAACCCCCGTTGTCTGATAGGGAGTTGGTTGATATGTTTCTGGGGACTCTATCTGGTCCATTTTTCAATCATTTGATCGGCAGCTCATCAGCTGGTTTCACCGAGTTGATCCTAACTGGAGAAAGAGTAGAAGCTGGGATTCGAAGCGGAAAAATATAGAAGGATGCCTCTTCGAGTTCGGTAAAGAAGCCTTTTGCTGGTAAGAAAGAATCTAGTGCCATATATAGCCAGAGGGGATAAAATAGGGCTGAACATCGTCAGACAGTAAGTGTCGTGATGATACCAAGACCTGTAGTTGCTCCACAATGCAACAATCAACAAAGGGTGGAAAGACCACAACGGCAGTTTACCCGCATCAACATGACATTGGCTGAAGTGCTACCTCATCTGCTGAGATCCAACTTGGCAACCTTGAAAGAGGCTCCCAAGAATCCAAATACTACATCTCTCCGATATAATCCAAATGCTCGGTGTGCCTATCATTCTCAGAGTCTTGGCCACGATACAAATGACTTTTGGGCTCTAATAAATAAGGTACAAGATCTGATCGAAGCTAAGGAAATTGAGTTTGATGCTCCAGAGAAGCCAAATGTCATAACGGCTCCCATGCCCAAGCACGGTCGTGGAGTTAATGTTGTTGATACTGATTTGTTTGTTACCTCTATTGATGAAGTTTCTACTCCTCTCATGACTGTCAAGAAAAATTTTCTTTTGGCCGGTTTATTTCCGGGTTATGGTGAAGGTTGCCACATGTGTTCATTGCTACCTTCTGGTTGTCGTTTGTTGAAAATAGGTGTTTAGCGCCTGATAGATAGCAAAGAAATTTTGTTTGAGAAAACTTTGGTTCCCGTTGTTCCATATGAAGACATTGCTATTATAACCATTTCCTCCAATCCTTCCAAGGTTTCCTCGAGAATACCTATTAGGATTACATCTGCTCCAAGAATTTCTCCACTGATAATCACTGTTCCTAGTCCTGTCCCGTATGTCTCGAACAAAGTTGTCCCATGGCATTATGGTTCCTATGTGTACTATCATGGCATCAAACAAGATTTGAAATATGAAGAAGGTGATCCCGATGTTGGTAACATTGTCGGAACCAGCAAAATCACTCGAAGTGGAAGGGTCTTCTCTCCCGAGATTTCCCCTAAGACTATCAACAAGCCTATTGTCATTCCATCTGTTGTTCCTGCTAGTACACCCACTATAGTTCCTGTTCTTACTCCAGTTAGTACCCCTGTCAGCGAATCATCTGATACCCGCGACAAGGAAATTATAGGTGAGCCTGCCCGGACGGAGGCGCCTAAGAAAATTGTTGTGGAAGCCTCTAAGCAAGAAATAGTGGAAATACTGAAAATCATTAAGAAGAGCGACTACAATGTGGTCGAGCAACTGGGGCAGACCCCATCAAAGATATCCATGTTATCCCTGCTATTATGCTCTGAGGCCCATGCAAAAGCTTTGATTGTATTCCTCAAAACTGTGCATGTGCCGCAAGAGACTTCAGTCCATCAGTTTAAAGATTGTGTGGCCAGCCTGACTACTGATACTGGGCTGGGTTTTTCAGATGCGGATTTGACACCAAAGGGAAGAAAGCATAATGATGCACTGCATGTCTTGATTGAATGCAGGGGCACCACTATGGCTCATGTGCTGGTAGATATTGGGTCTTCACTGGATGTTCTGCCGAAGAAGGCATTGGACCGGTTGGATTGCGAGGGTTTAACTCTAAAGCCTAGTAACATTGTGGTAAGGGCTTTTGACGGATCAAATAGAATGATGCACGAGGAGGTGGACATCCCTGTCAAAGTGGGTTCTCAGACCTTTGGGTCCACGTTCTATGTGATGGATATCAGGACATCATATTCTTGTTTGTTGGGTCGTCCTTGGATCCACGAGGCTGGGGAAGTTACTTCAATACTCCACCAAATGTTGAAGTATCCGGTAGAAGGGAAGATTGCCACAGTGCGGGGTGAAGAGGAGTATATGGTGAGTCACCTCAATTCCTTCTGGTATGTAGAGATGGACGGGGAATTCATAGAAATTCCTTGTCAGAACTTCGAAGAGGTCCCTCAGATCTTGGCATCGACTAAAACTACTACCAGCAACAAACCTCCTCTGAAGATGGCTTCCCTCAAGGACGCCAGGTCCGTGGGTGTGCCAATTGGGGTCAGCTCCCTGATTTTACTCACAAAACTGACAAATTTGGTTTGGGCTTTACTACAGGGGATCAAAGGGCTTTTAGGCGCGCTCGGGCTGGAGGACCTCCCCTACGCATCAGCAATCGCGGGGTTAATGCCATTGAAGATAGCGAGGAAGACTCAGACATCGACAGCTGGATCTAGCCAACTACCAATGGTGGACCGAGTAACTGGACGGCTAGGGACTTTATACCAGTTTATTTTATTCCGCAATAATTGACTTATTTGTTTTGAGATTTGTAGTGAACAATTTAAAATTTTACGGCCTTGCGCCTTGCCCGAGGCACATTGGTTTTGCTTGTGAGGGCTATTATTTGTCATTTCATATATCATTAATAAAGCATTGGACGTTTCTTGCATACAAATTTTGCCCTCTCTGTTTTTCTTTTCTATTTTTCACTTTATCAAAATAGTTGTTCACTTACACACACTCACGTATCATAATGCAGATCCATATCCACTCTAGATCCCATTGATAACATTTCTGCTATTGCCAGTTATGACTTCAAAAATTCGATCAACCAAGCCGAGGACGAAGGTGAGGATGATTATGAGGTGCCTGGAGAACTTTCTAGACTATTACAGCAGGAAGAAAGGGCCATACAGCCTCATGAAGAGCCGGTTGAGATAGTGAACTTGGGTACCGAGGAAGACATAAAAGAGGTTAAAATAGGTGAAAATCTGAAGCTTAGCATCAAGCAGAGGTTGATACAGATGTTGCACGACTATGTTGAGATCTTCGCTTGGTCCTATGAAGATATGCCTGGTTTGGACACTGATATTATGGTACATTGCCTGCCGACCAAAGAATATTGTCTACCGGTTAAACAGAAGGTCTGTTGTATGCATCCTGAAATGTCAGAGAATATCAAGGCAGAGGTCATGAAGCAGTTCGACGCGGGATTCTTAGCTGTCACTTCCTATCCACAGTGGGTTGCCAACGTCGTCCTGGTACCTAAGAAGGACGGTAAGGTACGGATGTGTGTGGATTACAGAGATCTGAACAGGGCAAGCCCCAAGGATGACTTCCCTCTTCCTCATATTGACGTTCTGGTCGACAATACCGCGTAACACAAAATCTTCTCCTTCATGGATGGTTTCTCTGGCTACAACCAGATCAAAATGGCTCCTGAAGACATGGAGAAGACAACCTTCATTACACAGTGGGGCACCTTCTGCTACAAGGTGATGCCTTTTAGGTTGAAGAATGTTGGGGCAACTTATCAGCGCGTCATGGTCGCTTTATTCCATGATATGATTCACCACGAGATTGAAGTCTATGTTGATGACATGATAGCCAGGTCTCAGACTGAGGAAGAGCACCTTGATCATCTCCAACAGTTGTTTGACAGGATGAAGACATACAAGTTGAGGTTGAATCTGAACAAGTGCACCTTCAGGGTAAGGTCTGGTAAGCTTCTAGGTTTCATTATCAGCGACGAAGGCATCCAAGTAGATCCTACAAAGGTAAAGGCTATACAAGAAATTCCAGCTACTCATACGGAGAAGGAAGTTAGAGGCTTCTTGGGACGCCTGAATTATATCGCCAGATTCATTTCACATCTGACTGCTACTTGTGAGCCAATCTTCAAGCTTCTGAAGAAAGATCAAGTGGTAAAGTGGAATGATGAATGCCAGACCGCTTTCGAAAGAATCAAGGAATACCTTCAAGAACCACCAATTCTAATGCTTCCAGTGGAAGGAAGACCTTTGATATTATACTTGACAGTGCTAGACAATTCAATAGGGTGTGTGCTAAGGCAGCATGATGAGTCTGGTCGAAAAGAGCACGCAATATACTACCTTAGTAAAAAGTCTACCGACTGTGAGACTCAATACTCATTGCTCGAGAAAACTTGTTGCGCTTTGGCATGGGCTGCTCGCCGACTGAGACAGTATATGCTGACTCACACTACCTTGTTGATATCAAAGATGGATTCGATCAAGTATATTTTCGAGAAGCCTGCTCTCTCTGGAAGGATAGAAAGGTGGCAAATGGTCTTAACTGAGTACGACATACAATATACAACCAAAAAAGAAATCAAGGGAAGTGTATTGGCTGATCATTTCGCTCATCAAGCCGTGGATGATTACCAGTCCATGAATTTTGTGTTCCCGGATGAGAATATTATCTTGGTAACTGACTATGAAGAACCTGGATCGGATGAAGGACCTGAGGAAGGATCCCGGTGGTCTATGTATTTTGATGGAGCCTCAAACTCACTGGGTAATTGCATTGGCGTTGTAATCATATCTCCTGAGGGCTGTCATACTCCGTTCACTGCCCGATTATGTTTCAACTGCACCAACAACATGGCGAAGTATGAAGCATGTATTATGGGTCTTCGAGCTACTATTGACTTAATGATCAAGTTCTTGATTGTATTCGGGGATTCCGCTTTGGTGATAAGTCAGATCAAAGGCGAGTGGGATACTAAGCACCCGAAACTTATTCCTTACAAAGAGTATGTACTGACATTGCTCCCACACTTTGAGGAGGTAACCTTCGAACATTTCCCACGAGAGGAGAACTAGTTAGCGGACGCGCTAGCTACCATGTCTTCTATGTTCAAGGTTAGGTGGGACAATGAAGCTCCCCAAATTACCATTGAGAGGTTGGATGAACTAGCACACTGCTATGAAATCGACACCGAAGAAGTGGCAGACAAACCCTGGTTTCACGAAGTCAAAAGGTATCTTGAGGCTCAAGAGTATCCCGAAGGGGCATCTGTCAATGATAAGAAGTTTCTGAGAAAGTTCGCTGCAAAGTTCTTCCTCAGTAATGGAATCCTCTATAAACGCAACCATGACTCCATATTACTACGGTGTGTAGACAAGAGCGAGGCAGAGAGGATCAAGATAGATCTACATGAAGGCACCTTCGGAACCCATTCCAGTGGACACACCATGGCTAAGAAAATCCTACGGGCAGGATACTAATGGTCCACTATGGAAGCCGATATCAGCACTCTCGAACTTGTCATCAATGCCAAATCTACACTGATAAGGTACATGTGCCTGTGGTCCCCCTAAACGTCTTGACAGCTCCGTGGCCCTTTGCAATGTAGGGCATCGACATGATCAGAGAAATCAGGCCCACCGCTTCTAATGGACATCGCTTCATCCTAGTAGCCATTGATTATTTCACGAAGTGGGTTGAGGCAGCTTCCTTTGCTACAGTTACTAAGAATGTCGTAGCACGGTTTATACGACACAACCTGATATGTCGATATGGTGTTCCAGAGAGGATTATTACTGACAATGGTATGAATCTCAACAACACAATGATCACCGAGCTCTGTAAAAAGTTCAAGATACAACACCATAATTCTTCTCCCTATCGGCCAAAGATGAACAGTGTTGTTGAAGCAGCTAACAAGAATATCAAGAAGATTGTGCAGAAGATGATGGTGACATATAAAGACTGGCATGAGATGTTACCATTTGCTCTTCATGGGTACCGTACCTCAGCACGGACGTCGATAGGGGCAACCCCCTATTCTCTGGTATATGGCATGGAGGCAGTCCTACCCATCGAATTCCAGATACCTTCTCTCAGGATTATGAAGGATGCGGGTTTGAACAAGGACGACTGGATCCAAACCCGACTTGATCAGTTAAATCTAATCGATGAAAAGAGACTTACTGCTATCTGCCATGGTCAGACATATCAAAAGCGAATGATCAAGGCTTTTAACAAGAAATTTAGACGTCAAGAATATCAAGTCGGGGATCTAGTGATTAAACGCATCATACTGCCACAAGGTGATCCCAGGGGCAAATGGACCCCCATGTACGAAGGGTCATTTGTGGTTAAGAACATTTTCTCGGGAGGAGCTATGATTCTAACCACCATGGATAGTGAGGACCTTCCTCACCCTGTCAATGCAGACATAGTGAAAAGATACTACGCATAATCAAAGACCCGCTAGGTCGACTAGCCTAGGCAAAAATAAGGGCTTCCCGGCGAACCAAAAGGGTTCGGGAAAAAGTAAGGGATGAAAATGAAAAAATGTGTACACCCGTCAAGTTGAAAACTCGAAAGGGAGGCTTGGGCAAAAAAGGGTATCCCGGTGGATTGAAAACCCGAAAGGGAAATCCAGGAAAAAGTTAGGGATTGAAGCGTATCATAATGACTCATTGGATCATCTTGCGACCAGACTTCGGTATCGACTATCAAGCTTAGACGGCGGCAACAAATCTGATCAACCTTCGGCCAAGTAGAAAAGTGATGAGACGCTTGAAGATATAAAGGCAATAGTAGAGTTGGAACCCAATGGGGTTATTTCACATAGTTGTTTTTATTTATTTTACACAAATTGTAATTTCTATCTTTCAGCGGCGTTCTCTTACTAGGGCGTCAGCCTCTTTGTACAAAACGCCTATTACTGGCCAACTTCAAAAATCAATACAAGTCATTTTCACAAGAAACTTCAATTTGTTTTTTCTTTTTCTGTTTTGTTCTGCAAGAACGTCCAATAATTTATTTTTGATATATGCATTTGAAAATGATTGTCGCTCATAAATATTTACATAAGAAACAAAAGACAATTACTCGTAATTCTAGAAACAGGGAAAAACAAGAAGTGCCAAACCCTACGGTTACTCTGCCCAGCAGGTACCGGGATAGAGCCAGCTTGGGAACATAATTATTGGTATATACACTCCCCACAGAGTAAAAGTATCCAAAGGCATTGATGTCAGCTTTCCTGAAAAAAGACAATACTCTCCCCAGCTGAGGTTCATAATCGCGAGCGGGTCGGTAAATTTCATCCCCCAAGCGGAGTTTATTTCTACAGATACAGAAGCTCAATCTCCAACAGAGCTCATCATCTCCAGCAACGGAATTTCATCCCCAACTGAGTTTATTCCTCCAGATCAACAGGTATACCAACAGAGTATCTCTTCCCCTAAGTTGGTCCCCGCAGAGTTATTCTCCAGCATCCCTTCCCGAAAGAATATTTACAAATCTCCAGCAACCGTCAGGGATTTATTTTCCCAAGACGCGAGCATACCTGATAGCATTTCATGAACATACATTATGACATACGCATACATATCATATACAACATAATCTCATTTATTTTGAGAACATCATATCACCCTGCATTTCATGCATCACATATAACTAACCCTGATATCTTTTCAGGAAAAAGGATTAGCTTTAACAAATTTAGCAGTTATGCAAGTCACATCTATAGACGACTAACGGAAACTCAGCTCCCGAAACCAAACGGGTCAATTAATCTACGCTATCGCTTTGAAGAAACCCTACTATCCTGGTTCCTTCTCACAGCCCTACTATCCAGGCTTTCATATCGAAGTAACCCTACTATCCAGGTTTCTTCTCACATCCCTACTATCCCGGCTTTCATATCGAAGTAACCCTACTATCCAGGTTCCTTCTCACAACCTTACTATCCAGGCTTTCATATCGAAGTAACCCTACTATCCAGGTTCCTTCTCACAACCCTACTATCCAGGCTTTCATATCGAAGTAACCCTACTATCCAGGTTCCTTCTCACAACCCTAATATCCAGGATTTCATATCAAAGTAACCCTACTATCCAGGTTCCTTCTCACAGCCCTACTATCCAGGTTTTCATATTGAAGTAACCCTACTATCCAGGTTCCTTCTCATAGCCCTACTATCCAGGCTTTCATATCGAAGTAACCCTACTATCCAAGTTCCTTATCACAACCCTACTATCCAGGCTTTCATATCGAAGTAACCCTATGACCCGGGTTCCTTCTCACAACCCTACTATCCAAGCTTTCATATCGAAGTAACCCTACGACCCAGGTTCCTTCTCACAGCCCTACTATCCAGGCTTTCATATCAAAGTAACCCTACTATCCAGGTTCCTTCTCACATTCCTACTATCCAGGCTTTCATATCGAAGTAACCCTACTATCCAGGTTCCTTCTCACAGCCCTACTATCCAAGCTTTCATATAAAAGTAACCCTACGATCCAGGTTCCTTATCACAGCCCTACTATCTAGGCTTTCATTTCTAAGAAAACCTACGACCCAGGTTCCTTCTCAAGCCCTACTATCCAGGCTTTCATTTCGAAGAAACCCTACGACCCAGGTTCCTTCTCACAGCCCTACTATCCAGGCTTTCATATCGAAGTAACGCTACTATCCAGGCTTTCATATCAAAGCAACCCTACTATCCAGGTTCCTTCTCATAACCTTACTATCCAGGTTCCTTCTCTCTTATCCCCAGATAGCAGTCCACAACACTGTAGGACTTGGACCTGATCAAACAAGATTGGTGTCGTATTTCCCCAGTAAGTCACGATGCAGCATATACCCTGACCAGATATGCAGTTCACTTCCGCTTACTCAAGTCAGAGTTATTTCCTCAGTAGAGTAA
The DNA here is from genome assembly GCA_948472305.1 of Vicia faba. Lineage (NCBI taxonomy): Eukaryota > Viridiplantae > Streptophyta > Magnoliopsida > Fabales > Fabaceae > Vicia > Vicia faba. The sequence continues at coordinate 548,512,990 of OX451735.1, forward strand.
CGGACAATTGAAGCTCCTAAAATTATATTTCTCCCAAGACAGATACCAATAATCCTCAGTAGATTCCTCCTCAACGACAGGAATAGGGACTCTCATCAAAGGAATATCTCAGGAAATCAACATTCTCTAGATGGCGTATTTAAGCCCATCTCCGACAATTTTCTATCATAAACCTCCAAATGGAATCTATAATCCCATTCCCTATATCACAAATAAAGTATTACTTCATGCGAGTGCAAATTTCTGGGCACTCTAGTGTTCAATCATCTTCCACCTTCAGATCACGAAAGGCAGACGAGCCAATCTACATCCTCAGGTTTAAGAAGATTGAACAGGGGTAGTTGTTGTACCCCAAAATTTTCCCTCTCATTTTACTCAATACATACTCCTAGAGATCCTCAATTTGCTCAAGTTTTCCCAAGAGTTGACCAGACAAACTCTCTCCTAAGGCAGTGTGTCTCAAATTAGGGTTTCTATTTTCATCAAGATAGGTGAACTCAAAAGACCTAATATGCTCTCCATGGTACTAATATGTTCTCAAGACCCTACATGTCAAGTTACATGCCTTGCACAAGAAGTTTTCTCAGTCAACTGCTCAGATGCTTAAGAATCGACTGTATTTGGTCAAAAGTCAACTGTGGCCCACATACAGTCAAACTTCAATATTTTTGGTCAACATCAACATTTTGAAGTGACTTTAATCATTTGATAAATGGTTGATTATTATTCCCCAAGGAATGCTCCAAATTCATCAAAACCCAAAAGTTACTAAATTAGGGTTTCTTAGTAAAAATCAACCAAACTTTGACCAAGCATAACTTCCACATGCTTTATCATAAATTTTCCATCCAAGGCTCATTTTGAAGAGGATGCAATTCCCTACAATTCATCTTCATCCCTCAAGTTCAAAATATGCACTCACAAAAAGATATGAATTTCCATATTATAGGTCCTTTTGAAAAGTCAACAAAAACACTTTTTGGGTCAAAGTTTCTTAGATGAACATGGAAGACTCAATTGAGATGAGACCAAACGGGTTGCTTAGGGGACATCCTAAGCTTTCTAAAAAGTCTAAGAACACCTCTCTAGGATTAAAATTGGAAGAGATATGCCTTGTCAAAGTTGGTCTTTTTTGCAAAATTGCCAAAAGTCAAATATGCTCAAAAATGCATTTTTTGCTAAATGGGCCTAAATTTTTATGCTTGAACCTTAGTTATAATATGGTCCACGACCCAAATATTCATCCACACATTATTTTCTTCATTTTTCAAATTATTTTGATTTTTTATTAATTAAAGATTGAATTAAATCAAATAATTGATGAATAATAGCAAATATATGATTTGATTTGGTTTTTGGACAGGTTGGCAATCAAAATATGCTGAGTTATCAAGGACAAAATGAATCAAGCATAATTGGTACAAGAAAGGGGTAATTTGGCTCAAAATAGAAAGTTTACATGTAGCTTGAAAATCAAATCAAATCTCTCATAATTGCAAAGATTCAATCCAAGTTTGTAACCCTAATTCATTCCTAGATATATATTGGACAAGAACAAAGCATGACACAAGGTTTTGGCAGTCGTGAAAGTGAGAGAACAAAAAGCTCAAAATTGGACAAAAGTGGACTCGGTTTTCATTCAACAGACCATCTCAAAGCCATTTAAAGCCAGCAACTTCTTCATGGGTGTGCATTGAAGCCAACTGGATCGTTTGCAAGGCCTGAAACACCTAGAATCGCGCGTTACAAGTTCACTCGGTTTGCTTTTTTTTCAAAATATATTATTGTATTTCTTGCATCATTAGCATGATTAATTGGTATATTTGTGATGTTTGAGATGTTTGCAAGCTAACTACATGATTCAATTGAATTTTTGACGCCTATATGTGCCTTTGCCATTGTTAGGGTTTGCGTGTGCAGTTTAGGGGTTTGTTCTACAGGTTAAATTGGGCAAAAAGAAGGGTACCATGATGTTCACAAGATCAAAACGAGTTGATCTATATAGTTAGATTTCATTTATCTTGCGTTTTATGGATTTTTGAATGTTATAGGTCTATGGTTACGAACATTGTCTGTGGGTATAGGTGAACACCTAACACGATGGAGCCTTGAAGAAGACGACTAGGTGGCAGCCCCCCATTGGAGTTTTTGAATCTTCGCGCATTTTGTTTTATTTGTCAACTAACCACTTTTATTTTATATATTATTTATTCTTCTTATTATACTTACAACTAACAACCATAGCTCAACTGGCAATGCTTCAGTGGTAGCAAGCGTGAGGATCTGGGTTCGATTCCAGGTCCCAACAATTTTCTTTATTTCATTTTCTTTCAACAGATTCAATGCATCCCAATCCCGGCGCCTTCCATACACTCTTGCATCAAGCCTCTTGATCACCATGGCATCATATCCAATGCCTCATCAAGGAGAGACCCATAGTAGACCCTCAGGAGAGCGATATACAGGATCTCACGTAGGCTCGCCCAGCAACCTTGGGCCCAGCAATTTCAGAATCATACCCCCTTTCTACTTCAACATACAGGCTCAATTCTTTCTTTTTTATACTTGTTTAATTTCTTTATTTATTTTCTTTAGTTATTTTCTTTTTTCTTAATTAACACAAAAATTATTTTCTTTTTTTAATCAAAAAAATCACAACAAACTACAAAAATCTTTTTTTAATAAAAATATTTTATTTCTTAATTAATTTAGTTTAATTAACTTAGGGCAATTTAATCTCTTTTTATAATTAAAAATAATTAGACTTAGGATTTGAATTGTACATAATTTAATTAATTTTCTTTAAAAATACACCAAAACCATTTTTTCATTAAAATATTTATTTTAATTAATTAGGTTAACTTAAATACTTTTTTTTCATTATTAAAAAGCAATTAGAAATTAGGGTTTTATTTAATTTGCAATTTCATTGTTTTCTCCAATAAAAAATATACAAAAATATTTTTTCTTTCAATTAGGGTTTAGGTTATTTTTCAACATCCCTCGTATTTAATTCGCCGCGCATTTAATTATTTCTTTTCCATTATTTTTGTAACTGCCAATGGTTTGTAATAGTTAAACTAGGGTTTTATTTACTGCTTTAATCCCCGATTCATTGGTTATGTAATTAATCCTCATCCCCCGAAGCCTTGTAATAGCTAGGTTATTTTCTCGCACTTTTAATTTTCGCAAATATTTAATTGTTAGATGCGTGGTTAATAGGATTGTATGGGAAGAATGCTTGAAAAAATTAAAACGGTAGCTCACTTAATGTGCAAAGATTAATTAACTGAAAAGATCACATGCACATATCTCACTCCTAGGGTTTGCCTTACTTCGGTTGCCTTCGGTTAAAACTGTCATTTAAGTATAGGATATTTTAGTGGTGGCCCTCTGTCTAAAAGATCAAATGTCCCATTTGGATGTTGCCTCGGAAATGTTGCCTCAGAAAGATCTTAAGACTTTAGGGTTACTACTAAGGTTTCCAACCCATTGCTTTAATGATTGTACTTGTCCCTTTCGAATGTCCCTTACAAACTCCAACGACGGGGCTACTTACTCCTTAATAGTAGGATAGTGTTGTCTAAAGGAAAAGAGAACAAACGACCTTTTTTTGAGTATGTAGGATCTTGAGTACTTGCTCAATAAAATTCTTTACACCAACATTTTCTCAAAACAAATTTCAAAAAAACAAACTTCATCACACCCTTGAGGACCGATACAACGGTTATCACGAAGTAAAACTTTTGCAAAACAAGCACACACACAAGCAATTTTAAAAAAAATGATTAAGTACCTAAGAGCCCGAGGAAAACCATAGATAGAAAGGGTGCTAACACCTTCCCTTTCTATAATCTACCCCCCGTACTCAGAATATCTCGAAAAAAGGTTTTTTCTGTTATTTTTCCTTTTCCATGACTGGATGAAATAAAAGTCGGTGGCGACTCTTGCTTACCGCGACATTTTGCGAACAAAAAACGCAAAATGCAAACCAGTAGTATAATAGTCGGTTCTGACACCGTATCACACTTGCAATGTTGGAAAGGTGGAGACCAGAGACCCATACATTTCATCTACTAATAGGTGAATGTACCGTCACACTAGAGGACGTGTACATGTTATTGGGTCTCCCTGTCAACGGTAAGGCGGTTAACGGGTCGGTTCAACAACCCAATTCTCTGTGTGAAGAATTGTTGGGCATGGATATGGTTGAAGGTGGTGGTACGAGAGCTCAGGGTATACTAATTACTGAGCTAAAAAATCATTATGCGACTCTGGAATTAAACGAAAATTCCTCCGAGCTAGCTAAGGTAATAAAATCTAGAAATTATATAATGATACTATTTGGAATATTTTTATTTCCCGTAAGTACGGGAAATAGTGTAAATTTTATGTATTTAAATTTACTTAGAGACTTCGAAAAAACTAGAAAGTATAGTTGGGGTTCTGCTGTTTTAGCCCATCTATATAGTTCCTTGTGTAAAAATGCAATCAAGGAAAAATGTACATTTTATGGTTGCGCATTTTTACTTCAAGCCTGGGGTTGGTGGAGAATGGAGTCCTTAAACCCCATCAACAACAACGCATTCGTTTTACCATACGCAACAAAGTAAGTCATCAACTAATATCATTTATTATTATTCATCTCTTCACCAAATATATGATAAAAATAAAATATTTTTCAATTCCTTTAGGTACTGCTTGAGGGGTATGGATTACGACAAGAATCCAAGATTCAATGTCACTCTATATCGCAATCTATTGGATCACCTTGGCCCGGATGATGTACGCCATACCTTTCAACTTTTCTACTTTTAAATTATTTATTTATTTATTACGTTTTCATTAAGTTGACTTAATTTTATCCGCAGTTTGTCTGGAGACCATATTTGAGTTTGGACCATGAACCAAACTCCAAGGATGCAGCAATTTAGAGCACAAAGACTGCAATCATACGGTTCAATGTTGTGGAGATGCACCACAACGACCATGTCAAGATGCAGTTTGGAATGCATCAAGAGATCCCCTGCGATTCAACTTGTTTGTCTTTGTGGCATCTCAAAAGGGTCGACGCCCATTGGGGTCTTACCAACTGGAAAGATTTTTCTCCAGAATGGTGTAAGATGTGGCAGAGGCGTCACCGACATGTCTTGCAATTTCCAGTTTTCCTCAACCATGGTAATATGCGACACACAGATCAGTATTTAGCTTGGTACAGATTTGTTAGTACCCCGGATATGCACGTGTCTCATCCAAGGTATTTGGTTGACCCACGAACACAATGGGCACAACCCTCATTTCCCCAACAACAAACCCAACACACATCAACCTCCCACCAACCTCCCCGACGAAACAGAACCACAATCACCACCACAATACGATTACACCCACATGCCCCACAACCAACCACAATCACCACCTCAGTACCAATACCCCCATATGCCTCACACCCAACCACAATTTCAATCACAATACCAATGCACCTGCATACCCCACACACAATTTCAGTCTTTTACATATCCCAATATGGGCCCCTCAACATCTAACCTTAGCCCTGATCTGGGATTGTCCGAAGATTATGAACCAACCAACCCAACTTACCATCAACCACCACATCACCAAAGCATCCAACATTCCCAATACCAAACACCCTAAGATCCATTTCCTTTCTACCCCCCGTACTCAGACGACCAGTGCTACAGACCAACCATGGAACCCCATCCACCACCAACACGACCAAACTTTGAGGGTATGGGTAATCGACTGTACCAAAACGGATCTTTTAGATATGGAGATCTGACTGATTTCATAGATCCGGAACACATTGACTTCGCTGGGCCATCGACACTACCACAACAGGAAACGCGACGAAACTCAGCACAGGAAAGGCGAGGACGGGGATGCGGAACCAGGGGTCATTACCGGGTTCTGGGGGGCCACTGATTAATCTGTATTTTTTTATGTAATCGTTATGTGTGTAATCATATTGTGTAAATAAAAAGTCAATTTTCTTGATCATATATCGTTTACGTAATGTACCGCATTTAAAATAAAAAACGCGAAAAATTATCTGCCATTTGCACTAAGGCGCCATCTCACTTGACTTAGGGCAAGCCTTTTACACATAGGCGCCAAGTGAGATGGCCCCTCCCCTTTAAAATAAGGTGCATGCGCCAACTGGGTTGGCTCCTCCCTTATGGGATTTTCTGAAACATGATTATTTACGTAATTTTCTCTGAAATATAGTTATTTATTGGGAAAAAAATTTAATACCTAATATTCCAAAAAAAAATATCTCATTTAAATCCAAATATATTGTTTAAGATTTTTAGGCATAGTGTACCAGTTTTGGAGGAATAGAGATGATAAAAAAAGCAATAAGGATATGATATGCCAATGATTTAATATTTATGTAATAATTAAATTGCAAGTTAAGAGCCTTTATACGACTGTGAATTTTAGCGTAGGAGAAAAAAATATTAAAAGGGAAGCTCAGTTATATAATTCATGTTCAAAGGTTAGATAATCAGCTTAAGCTTAAAACTGAGAAATTTATATTTTGACTTATTTGCGTTTTCTTTTTTGAGTTAGTCCTATATCCTCAATTTTCTATTTTTGTTGTTTTTTACTATACAACTAATTTTTAAATTAAAATGAAAATAATATGTACATGTAAAATTATTAGGAAAATGTCACTGAAAGAAACAAATCAAATTTTGAGAATGGTTAAAAAAATAAAAAATAAAAGACGTATATTTGAATATGACCCATTACTTTTCTATATTTTAATCTATTACATTTATTATAATGATCACTTTAACTTATTATTATGAAATTGATTTAGTTCATATACAATTAGAGATAGAAATTCTTTTTAATAGGTAGATAACTATAAGTATTATAGACTTTTATTTTAAATATTTTTATATTTAGAACAATATTAATATATAAATCATAACTGACATTTTATTAAAATTATTTTTTTATTAAAACATTTAAATGTTTATAAATATAGTAAATATAAAATTATAATAATTATAATAATAGTAATATCATTCATAATAAGAAATACATGCAGGCCTGTTAGGGAAAATTCAACGAAAAAAAGAAAATACTCTAACAATAGTTTTAAAAATAGTATAAATAAAAAAATGAGATTTCATTTGAACATGACTCATTATTTTTTATGATTTTATTATATTGCATTTGTTTCATTTGCCACCTTAAATAGCTTCTGGCAATGCAATGTTTGTCAAGCTTCCAAAATGAATACTAGCATAAAAAATATCTTTGCAATCTTATGCATTGTTTTGGCCATCATGAACTCAGGTAACAAACAATTTCATAATAATTCTTTTTAGCTTTTATTCTTGGAAAACTTGTTACACAAAATTTATAATGCCATGAACATTTATTTTTTAAAATCTTGATATTCGTCTTTAAGAATGATTAATCTAAGAGATCATAGAAGTTTGTAATGAAAGTATTTGGATTTGCAGGGGTAAGAAGTGAACAGGTTGTTATTGGCTCTAAAGTCTGCCCTGGTGGGTCTTGTCCAAATAATGGTGGATCTTGTTCCAAATTTTGTCAAGAAAAGAGTTTTTCTAAAGGTGGAAATTGTATTGGAAATGTGTGCTGTTGTGATAAATAATTGCAACTATTCTCAAATAATGTATTTGCTTAACATTATATGCGAGTAAGACTTTGTTATTTTCGTAGAGGAAAATCGAGAAATAAATACAATAGTTTAAGTTTTCATTACATTCTGTATTTGCATTGTTAGACTTTATGAAATAAAAATTTATTATTTATGTATCTTTTATTTATTAGAAGTATTAAACTAACTTTCCTCTTTTGTAGTCTTTTAGTTAGTTTTATGTTATTATTAGGTTGCTCATTTCATGGACTTGGACTATAATTATAATTAGATTGCTCAATAAGTATTTTTTGGTTTAATGGATTTTATCTACGTATTTCATATTATGTAATATGGTATCAAGAGACTATATTATACTTTTTCTTTCTTTTGAAAATTTTGCTTCTCGCTTTCTTGTTCATCTTCTTTGTTTTACCTTTTACAAACTCTAAAACCTTCATCATGGCCTTTGATGTCGATTCTGACAAAGACAATTCTATCGCCAAAGAAACTCCCCACAACAATTTTAACTCCAACAATTCCATCGAACCGATCTTGAATTCAAGAAGCCCCTTCTATCTTCACCCCGATGAAAATCCCCGCACAATCTTGGTTGCACCATCGCTCGACGACAACAACTACCACAACTGTAGTACATCAATGCGTTGCATGCTCACATCGAAGAACAAACTTGACTTCATCAATGGAACTCTCAACAAACCGAGCTCTTCAGACCCCAAATTCGAGCTATGTGATCGTACAAATAACATGGTGCTTTCTTGGATCAATTGAACCATTTCATCGCACAAAGCACCATTTGCTTTGATTCATCTTTCGATCATTGGGACGATCTTTGGGAACGCTTCACTAAAGGCAACCATTTTTGTTTCTTAGATCTTCTTCGTGATCTTCATTCAACTACTAAAAAAAAGACATTTGAGAAAAGATTTTTACATCGGGTATCAAAATATATGATGTAAAAAATACAATTAACAAACTTTTTACATCAGGTATTTATTTGCAATGATATAAAAAATAAGAAAAAAAATATATTTCGCTACCTATTACATCGGTCAATCGCATCCACTGATGTAAAAAGTTTTCAGAAAAAAATACGGTGACATTTTTGTAAATAAGAAACAAGGTAGCAGAAATATTAATAAAAAACAAGCAACATATTACATCGGTTAACTAAAAACCGATGTAATAGCTTCTCAGCAGATATTAATATAAAAAATAAATTAAAGAATAAATTAAAACATTTACATCGGGGGAATTTTAAACCGATGTAAAAAACTAAGAAAAAGAAGCTTGCATCGGGTATTAGTATCCACCGATGTAATAGGTTCAAAACCCTTACATCAGTTATTAGGATCCACCGATGTAATAGCGTCTCCACTATGCCAGCCCTTACATCGGGTATTCGTTTCCACCGATGTAAAATGTTTTAAACCCTTATTTCCTAAATTCACAATAATCCAATATTTCCACTGTACAAACTCTCCTCGCCGCCGTTTCACAATATTTCCACTGTACGCATACGCCATTTCCGTTCACAACCCTTACGACCGTCGTTTCACAAACCTTTCGACCGCTGTTTCCCATCCACCATCATCAACGTTTCCATTCACGATTATTAGGTTCTTCGACCACCGTTTATGGTCATCATCTTCGACCGCGGTTCTGTTTGTTGTCAGTGTCTTCGACTGCCGTTTCCGTTTGTTGGTCATCGTCTTCGACCGCCATTTCTGTTCATCTTCGTTTCTGTTCGTGTTTCATCATCTTCGACCGCCATTGATGATGATGTTTGTTGTGAATTTGCAGATTTGTTTGATGAACACAAATAATGAACACAGATGATGCGGTTTATTGAAATTTGATTACGTCTCCTTGCCGCCGTTTCACATCTCCTTGCCGCCGTTTCACGTCTCCTCGCCGCCGTTCACTCCGTTCACGAATTTTCACCGGCCGATTCACGCCCTTCCTCGCTTGCCGTTTCAACTGTAAGTCACATTCTTCACTTATTTGATCCATAATGTTATTGATTCAATGTTTGTTCTCTTGATTTAAGTCAATGCCTTATGTTAACACTAGGTAGAAATTCATTTCAAGCGCTTTAACTTGAACAATTTTCTTTGAGAAACTTTATTTATCCAAATTTCTAAGTTTTTTAAGAATAACATAAGGTTTTATTACAAGATATGATAGATTCATGAGAGTTGAGTTAAAAAAGAAACAATATCTTTAAGAGAAGATAAGGTGTTATGCATTGTGAAACCATAATCGAAAATATTGGAAAACATACCTAGAGAATAGAGAAATCTTGTTCTAAGGGATGATTAACATGCTAGAGGAGATAATGCTACAGTACATTATGTACAAAAATTTTGTTTGAATTCATTTTAACTTATAATATTTTTAACGAGATAAGTTTTGTCACGTGATATTTAAATTGATTTTATCAAAACAATTTATAATATTTTTTGAAATTCTTCAAAATTATTTATAAAAACAATTTATAATCTATAACAATATATATAATACATGATTCATTGACATCAAGTGTTAGAATAGATATCTCAGAAAAAGTTTCCGCAATTGGTTATATATATATATATATATATATATATATATATATATATATATATATATATATATATATATATATATATATATATATATATATATATATATATATATATATATATATATATATATATATATATATATATATATATATATATATATATATATATATATATATATATATATATTGTTGATAATATAGATATAATACTGTATAGATAGAGATAGATAAGGAAGGGCTTGAAGAATTTGTGGCTACTAGCTAGCCACCATTATTATCACGTTCTTTTTTATGTCTCTTAAAAATACAATTAATATAGTGTCAATAACACCAACCAACAACCAACCATAGCAAATTAGCAACTGAATCTTGAAATCTTAATAGAGTTATCACCTTGCCATTGAAATTTGATTCTATTTTTCTTTCTCCGCGAAGCAGCGCAACTTGCAATCTCGGAATCTCCGTGAAGTAGCGCAGCCGCGGGCACACCGTTCGTCAGACCTTCCTCCGTGTGAACATAGTTATGGATCGTAGTTGGATGAGAGCTAATCTATTAAGTGACGAGTACGAACATGGAGTGATGGAATTTCTACAGTTTGCTAAAAGTAATGCTGACAAAAGTCTTCCTACACTTTTTCTCTGTCCATGTGTTCGTTGTGCAAATAAAGAACCAAAACGTAGTAAGAAAGAAATCATGGATCATCTAATTTGTGTAGGGATTTGTCAAAGTTATACAAAATGGATATGGCACGGTGAAGTAGTAGCAAAGTCAAACGTGTCTCAAAGAGATGATGTTAGTGTAGAAATGGATGATCGTCTAGAAGACATGATGCGTGATATTGGACAAGATTCGTTTAAGAGAGAACATACGTATGATACTATATGCAATGACAAAGATAAACCATTGTACCCGGGATGCAAAAAATTTACACGTCTGTCAGCCGTGTTAAAATTATTTAATCTGAAGGCAAAGAATGGGTGGACTGACAAAAGTTTTACCGAGTTGCTTGAATTGTTGACCGAAATGCTTCCAGAAGGTAATGTAATTCCAATTCGTTATTACAAGGCGAAGAAAATATTGTGTCCGATGGGTTTGGAGTATGAAAAGATACATGCATGCCCTAATGATTGCATATTATACAGAAAAGAGTATGAAAAGTATAATCATTGTCCAAAGTGCAAGGCTTCACGCTACAAAAAGAAAGATGGTGAATCAATTGATGATGAGGTGGTCAAAAAGGGTCCTCCTGCGAAAGTGGTATGGTACCTACCAATAATTTCAAGGTTCAATAGATTATTCGCCAATGCAGATGACGCAAAGAATCTTAGATAGCATGTAGAAGAAAGAAAATATGATGGACAAATTCGTCATGTAGCCGATTCTTTGCAATGGAAGAAAATAGATTCTTTGTTTCCAAATTTTGGCAAAGAGTCGAGAAACCTTAGACTCGGACTTGCTACTGATGGAATGAATCTGTTTTGTAATCTGAGTACTAACCATAGTTCTTGGCATGTTCTCTTGATGATTTACAACCTATCTCCTAGGTTGTGCATGAAGCGTAAATATATTATATTATCGATGATGATATCAGGCCCAAAACAACCAGGAAATGACATAGACGTTTATCTAAGTCCACTGATTGATGATTTAAGAGTGTTGTGGGAGGAAGAGGTGGATGTTTTTGATGCGTATTCTGGCGAACAGTTCAATATGTGTGCCATGTTGTTTTGCACCATTAACGATTTTACGGCATATGGTAATTTGTCTGGGTATAAAGTTAAAGGGCATAATGCGTGTCCTATATGTGAAAAAGACACTTGTTACCATCAGCTTGAAAAAGGAAAGAAGACCATTTATCTCGGGCATCGAAAATTTCTAAAACGTTATCATCCATATCATAGATTGCGGAAAGCTTTCAATGGGGAACAAGAGCATGGTGTTGCTCTAAAGCCCTTGTCTGGAGAGGAAGTTTATCAGCGACAACAGGGACTTGATGTTGTCTTTGGAAAGTACCAAAAACGATCTACTGTGAAAAATGTATGGAAAAAGAGATCGATTTTCTTCGATCTTCCATATTGGTCTAGTCTTGATGTAAGACATTGTATTGATGTGATGCACGTGGAGAAAAATGTATGTGATAGTGTAATCGGAACACTTCTCAACATTCAAGGCAAGACAAAAGATGGTATTAATGCTCGTCTGGATTTGGGTTTGATGGGTATACGAGAAGAGTTAACTCCACAATATATAGGTAACAAGACATATTTGCCTCCTGCCTGCTACACTTTGTCTAAAAAAGAGAAAACGAGCTTTTGTGAGTGTTTACAAAGTATCAAAGTTCCGCATGGTTACTCATCAAATGTCAAGAGGCTTGTATCAGTTAAAGATTTTAAATTAGTTGGCTTAAAATCTCACGATTGTCATGTCTTAATGCAACAACTACTACCATTGGCTATTCGTGGGATATTGCCTAACAACGTAAGGAAGACTATAACTAGGTTGTGCTTATTTTTCAATGCAATTTGTTGTAAAACCATTGATCCACTAAAGTTAGACGATTTGGAAAATGAGGCTGCAGTTATCTTGTGCCAATTAGAGATGTATTTTCCTCCTTCATTTTTTGACATTATGGTTCACTTGATTGTTCATCTAGTAAGGGAGATTAGATTATGTGGTCCAGTTTTTTTACGGTGGATGTATCCAATAGAGCGATACATGAAGATTCTAAAAGGGTATACAAAAAACCCACACCGTCCGGAAGCATCGATTATTGAGAGGTACATTGCAGAAGAAGCAATTGAGTTTTGTTCTAACTATTTGTCAAGAGTGGATGTTGTAGGGGTTCCCAAGTCTCGTCATGATGGAAGATATAAGGGTGTGGGTACACAAGGTTTAAAATTCAAGAGCTTAAGTATTAATGTGGTTGTTCAAGCGCATTTGTATATATTGAATAACATAAATGAAGTTCAACCTTACTTATCTGCTCACAAAAGCATCATAAAGAAAAAGTACCCCAAGATGAATGAAAGAGGATTGTTAAAAGAGCATAATAAGAGTTTCTCTGAGTGGTTTAAAGAAAGAATTGCTAATGAAGATAGTGTTTCTAATACAATTAAGTGGTTTTCTTACGGGCCTAAATGTAACATAATAACTTGGAGTGGATATGATATTAATAAAACCTCTTTTTATACAAAGTCAAAGGATGACCGTAGTACCACGCAAAATAGTGGGGTAATGATTGTGGCCGAGTCCATGCACTTCTCTAGTGCTAAAGATGAAAACCCAGTTATGGCATCTACACCGTACTTTGGGGTGATTGAAGAGATTTGGGAAGTTAATTATGTTGTGTTTAAAGTTCCTGTATTTAAATGCAAATGGATTGATATCAACAGTGGTGTCAGAATCGATGAATTTGGAGTTACACTGGTTGATCTTAGCAAGTTAGCTTATGCGAACGAACCATTCATCATGGCATCTCAAGCAAAACAAGTGTTTTATGTCACAGATCCTTCTAATAAAAAGTGGTCAGTGGTTTTACAAGGAAAGGTCCATGATAGTGATGAAAATCATGATGAGAATCTTGATATTTCTGAAACTCATCCTTTCTCAACAAATGTGACTACATTCATTGAAGAAAATGAAGGGGGTAATGTGCATGCTATTCGCATAGACCATGAAGAAGGGATATGGGAGGACTAGTAATATTTTTTGTATAAGTTAATTCCACGTTACTTTATTTTCTAATTGTTTTTATTTTGTGCTTAATTTTATTTCTAATTGTTTTTATTTTGTGCTTAATTTTATTTCTAATTGTTTTTATTTTGTGCTTAATATTATTTCTAATTATTTTTGTTTTGTGTAAACAGATACATGGGTGATTCAAACCCCAATAAAAGAAGAGTTAGAGGTCCCACTTTAATGACACAAATTGACAAAGTTCATCAAACAGGTGAAAAGATAAAGGTCGAGTTTAATGCAAGAACCTATGAATGTATTGGTGTTGGTAAAAATGCTACATATTTCAAGAGTTATATAGCATCTCTTACTCGACAGTATTGTAGTATTGTGAAAAATGATTGGAAGGAAGTAGATGGATGCTATTTGGACTGATATTCAGGTATTTTAAATACAATACTTTATTATATTTTATAATCATATACTAATTAATAACATATGACATATATTATATTTGTAGGCTCATTTTACTATTCCAGAATGTAAAGATCCAAAGAAGGATAGGTTGAAGAAAGAATGGATTAAATATGCGGGAGAGCGATGGAGAGGTTTTAAGACACAACTCAAAGATAGATATATCCATCATACCATAGAAAATGATCCTCCTCCATATGTCAAGTATAACTTTATTACGGAAGACGCATGGAAAGAGTTTCTCAAGATTCGAGATACCCCTGAATTTAAGGTTAGTAGGAGTTATATGTTTTTGTGTGCATAACATTTTTATTATATTTAGTGATTAATTACTTGTTTGAGTTTATAATAGGAAAAAAGTCAGAAGGGTAAGGATAATGTGGCCAAGAATGTATATCCACACGTATTGTCTCGTGGAGGGTATCGCTTACTTGAGGAGAAAATTATGAAAGAAAAGTCATCATCAAGAGATAATTCCATATTAGATGATAATGATAGTCCATCTCCACCATCACACCATGAGTTATGGAAGAGAGCACGACAAAAGAAAGGAGGAGAATACACATCAAAATCTACACAAGAGGTTGCTGAAAAAATTGTAAGTAAACAACGAAAAATTATTCAAGTATCATTATATTTGTGATTGATTAATTAATGTTTTTTCATTTTATAGGATTCTCTAGTTCAAGAAGCTGAAAAAGGTGCAATTGTTCCGGATGGACGTAACGATATTTTATCATTAGCCATTGGAACATCTGAGCATGGAGGTCGTGTTCGTGGTGTTGGAAAACACCATAAATAAAGCACTTACTTTGGAAGATCACGTCAACATATCGACGTAAATGAACAACTTGTAATATTGGAAACAAAACTTAGAGCTGAACTTGAAGAAAAGTTGGTTGAAGAGCGTAAGATGTTTCAACAATCATTAATGGAGACACTTAAGTCTATGGGTTTATCACAAAGCACATGTGATAATAAATGCATTGAAAAATTGGAAATTATCGATGGAAGCGGAAAAGGAAGTTGTTCAGCTGCAAAGGGAAGCACAAAAGAGAGCACAAAAGACGTGGAAGTTGATGATGTTCAGAGATTGTTACTCATGGTTTTGAAAATGGATGATAACCATTTAGAAATACAATTAAGTCATTGTGCGAGTGTCTCTAATTTTTATGTTTCAGCTAAATGTATCAGAGAGTTATTGGTGGGTTTAGGTCATTGGCTTGACGTGTCTATTCTGCAAATTTGGTGCACGTAAGTACATTTTATTGTTTTATTAAAGTCAATTTATATTAATATGTGATATCTCTCATCACTTTGATTATAATGTTTATTTTAAAATTATTCAGGTATATTCATCGTGTTTGTCTTGAGAATTCCATTTCATAATCATATGGATTTATGGACCCTGCTAGGTGTATTTATAATGATAATGTAGCGAAATCTCAAGAAGATGTTAAAAATTACGTACTAGAAAAGTTACGTGATGAAAACAGAGTGTGCCACTTACTACCATTAATTCATGGGTAAGAATTTTTATATAATTGTGTTTTATATTATTTAATTTTGATAACATATATATTTTATGTCACTTTTCTGTTTCCACACACACTTACAGGAGACATTGGCAATTAATAGTCATGTGTCCAAGAGACAATTTAGTTGTCGTATTTTGTTCACTTCATCGGGAAATTGACCATCACACGAAGAAAATTATTACAAAGTAAGTTTATCTTTCATGTGACTTTCATTGACAACTAATAGTTATGTGATTTTTCATTGGTGAGTAAATTTAGCTATGTGATGTTTATCTTTCTGTATTAGTTCTTTTGGGATTCATCAAATGGTAAATGGAAATAGAAAAAAGGCTACATGGCTTCATCCCAATGTAAGTGTGATGTAAATTGTAATTCTATAGTTAAATTTATGATAAATATTCACTAATTATGTCATTCAATTGTAGACAAGACAACAACATAACTCTAATGATTGTGGATACTATGTGATGAAAAATATGTTGGATATTGTCTCTGCTAATATAACCGAGAATTGAATGCAGGTACTAAAAATAACTTTACTTTGTTATTTACTTTTTGTTTTTCGACTTAATATGAATTTTTAAAAAATAACTCTATATTGTTATATTTATGTATTATAGGTATTTGATGACCCAACATAATTAACACCAGATGATTTGTATGATTTGCGACTTCGTTGGGCAAAATATTTCTTTGAGTTACATGAAAATTAAGTTTATCTTGGTGAGTTTTATAGAATTGTATAAGTTGTGGTTTTTGCACAATACATAAGCTTTTTGCACATGTATTGAGTTTCTTGATTTTTTTGCTGATGTTAATTGTTATTATTTATTGTCAGGCAATGTGATTTTGGTGTTGTCTACCGAAGATTTTATATTGGTAATTCAAGTTTAGAAACTTAGAAATAGTTGAATATTTTTGTATATTTTGTGAATAATATGTAATTGTAAGTTTTGAAAAAGACTTATAAATAGTTGAATATTGTTGTATATTTTGTAAAGAATTTGTAATTGTAAGTTTGTTGTGAGTTTGTTTGTTGTAATACAATACAAGTTTGCAATACAATTGTTCAATTTGTAAGTTTGTTGTGAAAAATATGAAAACATCGACCTAGATGTGATATATGTGATGTTGGAAAGCTATGAAATCTATATAGCGACATAAATATAGTCTGTGTGATATTGGAAAAATATGAAAAAATGGGTACAAATTATATTTGTACAGGGAAACATCCAGAAAATAAATAATTTATTCCAAAAAAATTTCATACATTTTACATCGGTTATTACTCAAAACTGATGTAAAAACTTTCAAAAAGGGACTTTTTACATCGGTTGGGAGTAATAACCGATGTAAAAAGTTGCGTCACTGGGGACTTTTTACATCGGTTATTACTTCCAACCGATGTAAAAAACTGGATCAATTTTTTTAAAAAATGTGCATAATAACTGTTTCTTACGTCGGTTCTTATATTATAACCGATGTAAAAAAGGGACTTTTTACATCGGGTATTACTTCCAACCAATGTAAAAAACTGGATCAATTTTTTTAAAAATGTGCATAATAACTGTTTCTTACATCGGTTCTTATATTATAACTGATGTAAAAAAGGGACTTTTTACATCGGTCCCAGAACCGATGTAAAAAGTACCTGATTTACTATATCGCCTGACTTTACATCGGACCCAGAACCGATATAAAAAGTCAGTTTCACTCGATGTAAAAAGTCATTTCTGCACTAGTGTTCCATGAAACAAGGTGATCACTCTCTTTCTCAATACTTCACTGATCTCAAGATTCTTTAGGATGAGCTTGAAAATCTTCGACCAACGCCTTCTTATTCATACCTTGTCCCCTGCACATGCGATTTGGCAAAAGTTGTACATCGTTAGAAGCATATGGAATATGTCTCCTGTTTTCTGAAAGGTTTGAACGTTAGCTATCAAAACATCCGCACATAGATATTGATTCTTGACTCTTTTCCAAGCATTAGTTGTGTCTATTCACTTATTATTCAATAAGAAATTGCTGCACCATCATCTTGCGTTGTTAGCCCTATTATTCTTTATGCTAACAACAATTCCAATAATGCTCGTGGAAAGGGAAAAGATAGTGCCAACAATTCTATGTTATGTACAAACTACATCAAAATGAATCACACGGTGGATACATGTTACTTCAAACATGATTTTCCACCAGGTTATCAAAGCAAGAACACCAAATCTTCTGCAGAATCCAAGTCATCACAAAGTCCAACAACAAATGATGTCATTTCCAAGGAGGATTATCAATAATTGCTTCTTCTTCTTCAACAATCAAAGAAGCACACTCAAAATTCCAAGGCTAATAAATCTCCCGAAGTTGATAACCACATAATCTCAGGTATCATTATTACAAATACTGAATTTAATTTATCTTATATGTGGCTCCTTGATTCAGAGGTATCTGACAATGTATGTCTTTTCATCAAGTGTTTCTTGGATATTATCAAACGTATTTACATTCATCTTCCTAATGGAAATCTTATTGCTGCAAATTTCTCTTGTATTGTTATCCTTGATGACACTTTTCAACTAAACAATCTCTTTCACAGTCCTGAATTTAGATTTAGCCTCATTTCCATATCTAAACTTTACAAAACTTCATACTAAAGCATTTCATTTTCACATAATTCTTGTTCCATTCAGGATGTGTCTTCCAACCGGGTGATTGGACAAGTGATGCATCATAATAACCTTTACATTTTTCACACCTACCTTGTTCACAAATATTTTTGCAACTTCACACACAAAAATGATTGTAATTCTGATAGTTTGACACATATTAATAGTTTTAGCAGTCTAAATTTATGGCATCACAAATTAGGATATCCCTCTAATGAGGTTTTACATCATATGTCTCAAACCTTTTCTTCCATCAAATGTAATAAAAAATTTCTTTTTCATGCGTGTCATTTGGCTAAACAATATAGACTCCCATTTCCTACTAGCAACTCTACTACTACTACTTATTTTGAATTGGTGCATATGGACTTATATTTGTGCATTCTATGTATGGATTTCAATATTTTCTTACTATTATGGATGACTTTACACGTTATACATGTACTTTTAGTCATGCATAAAAAGTATGAAACTATAACTCACATCCAAAACTTTATGGCTTATTGTCATAATCATTTTTCATGTAAGATCAAGACCATCCATAGTGGCAATGGCATTGAATTCATTATGCCTTCTTACTATGCTTCTCTAGGTATTTTGCATCAAATAAGTTGCATTGAGACACCTCAATAGAACTCCACTATTGAAATAACACATAGGCATGTGCTTAATGTGACTAGGTCTCTATTATTTCATGCCAACTTACCCAAATGTTTTTTATCTTTCTCCCTTTGTCATGCCACATACTTGATTAATATGTTATACAGTCCTACTATCCAAAACCACACTCCCTGTGAGCTTCTTTTTAAAGAACCTCTCTCTTTCACACACCTCAAAACTTTTGGATGTCTCACCTATGCCACCACCATAACAAGACATAGAGATAAACTTGACCCTAGAGCCACCAAATGCTTATTTCTAGGCTTCCCTAATGGAAATTAAAGGTTACCTTCTTTTTTATCTCAATACTAGATCAATAAGTATTTCCATAAATTGTGTTTTTTATGAGCACATATTCCCTTACACGTCTCATAACCAAACTCATACCAATTATGAGCCTCTTTATGACACTACCCAATCCACCCCTTTTTTCATATTTGACTTCCCTACATCTACAGGTAGTACCATTAATCCTAACCTTAACATTCAAAACCTTCCCATTCAACCTATTCCAAATATTCCTACTATTTCTTCTGATGGTCATACTTCCCCTCGGTCTGAAAGTCAGTCTGCCCAACCCACTGATAATATTTTTAATAGTGAGCTTTTCCAACCCACTAATAACATCACTGACAATGAATCGTCCACCTCCACAGATAATACCAACTTATCCCTCATTAGTAAATCTACTAGAAATAAAGCCTCCCTTGCACATTATTGTACCCTAATTTTTACTCCTAAGATCCCTTATCATTTGCATCTTTGCAAACACATCAAGATCACAACTTTGAGTTGCCTCTTAAATCTTTCCTCTATCTTTCCCTTTTAAGCTTAGCTTTATGGGATCACCAATAACCATATTATGTATCTTGCACATTTGTATATATATACTTTATGTTTTATTAACTACTAATCAAAATACAAAAATATGTCTTGTTTTTCTTTTCTTATTTTGCAAGGACAAGTGTGAACCAAGTGGATCAAACAAATTCCCTCGGCTAGGGTTTTCATCTGATCAAAGTCAAAGTATGGTCAATATTAATTTTCAAAGGCTTGTGCATTAAGGATTGGCCTATAATCTTAGGTCATATCATCTTCAAATATCATTCAATCGCAATTGATTGTGAGATGTCCAAGGATTGGTTGCTTATTTCTCAAGATAGGTCAAAGGTTCATGTGTTTATTTCCATGCCTTCATCCTCAAGTAACCTCAATATTGGCTATTATTAATCAAAGTTCAATATAGGATTCATCATTCTAAGTTTATATGTGCATCATTATTCTTTGAAATGCAAGAAAAGATCAAATAGGCAAGTTGATTCAAAGCGAGTTTGACCAAAAATTTAACATTTCAAGTCCAAGTTCAAAATATTATAAATCCTTCAATATTCAACATTTTGTAGTGATATTTTGAGAATATGACTCTCCTTGACATCCTCTCAAATTTTTCTTTACAAGTCAAGAGCTAATTATGTTTGGAAGACCATCAAAAGTTTGGATAGATTATAGGAGTTTTTGACCTATTTTCAAGTGATTTTTGCCCAACTTTCAAGAATCATAACTCTTTCAATTTTAATCATTTGTGGTTGATTATTTTTGCATAATATCAATATTCTTGATGCATTCTACAAGTTTGCTTCAGTGGTCAAGGTCCAATCATGCTTAGAAGGCGAAGGAAAGTATTGAAAGATTATAGGTCATTTTGGATCATTATGGACTTGGAATTTTCAAGGCTGGTATTTTCAATCCAATGTGTTAACTTCAACATGCCATAACGTTTTTCACAAGTATCCAAATGCAACTTTTCTTATCACATTGTGATCTTTGTGATGATGTTAGCAAATTGCAAAAAAGAATCAGTCACAAAGGTTCCTTATGCATGATGCCCCACAAGCTTGAAAATGGCTACCTAAAACTGAAATTTTAACATGAAGTCAAATTTCCACTTGATCAAAACTCATTCTAATCACCAAATTAGCAAGCATTTTGGACCTAAACATGCTTAATCAAGTGTCCAAAAAGTTAAATGGCACACAAAACACAAGTTTAAGTTGAGTTTTGAAGGATTGGAAGTCACACTTTTCTCACTTTGCAAGTTCACACAAATTGAAGGATATTTTGATCATTTTACACGCTTAAGCATTCCATCATCATCTCCTATAAATATAGTACATCACTCTATCATTTTTCAAGCTTTTGAGATACAAAGAACCCCTAATCCACCATCATTTTTCTTCAGAAATGCTTGAGATTGTGAAACCTCTACAAGTCATCTCAACTCAATTTGTTCAATAACATACCTTCCTTTCAACCTCACGAAGCTAACACAATAAGAACCAAGGCCTGAGGTGCACTATAACTCTCTAACCAAGATCAGTTTTAGACACTTCTAATCACACTTCGTTTAGGTAGCTATAGGCCTCCATTTAATTCAAACTTTATACCATGATGTAGCCCTTGACTTTCTAAAACTCATACTTCTTTTAGATTTCACTTTTATTATGATTTTATCATTTAATTTTGATTTGAATTTTCAAAAGTTTCACGAGTTTTCATCAATTTTTCTCTCTGCTAAGTTAATATAAATTTTCACAATGCACATGGTTGAGATCATGATGAAGAGATGACCATAACGGTGGTAGTCTCAGTGTCTCATATTGCAAAATTCAAAAACTCTGATGAAGGTCATCGAGAAAGATGACCGAAAGAAGAAGATGACTAACTTGATTATCCGATATGCAAGTCGTCTTAAGTATTTTAGTATGTACATATGCAAATTAAAAAAAAATTGTGGTTAAGAAACAAATAGTCATAGCAAAATCATCACTTAGTTAGTTCCCTTAAATTAATATAAATTTAAATTTAAAAATAAATGTGTTGAAAAGAATTGCATTCTTCCAATGGATGAGTTCGTGTGTCCTTTGATTTTACGAGTCATTGACCGGTTGAATAGAGACGAACCATAATCAGGTCGAGCTAACAGATATTTACATGAACCAATTAATGTCTCTCCACCACAATAAAATAGCGCAAAAAACTCTTAATGAAAGAATGAATTTAATGGTAGGAATGTGCATGGATCTATAACCAAATCATATTGAATTATATATATGGTTTGATTTGAATCTTAAAACTATTTCATTAAAACCTGTTTATTATTTTAAAATCGGTTTATATATGAATCGGTTCAGTTTTAAGCCAGTTTCTCACAAAAACCAATTAAAGAAAACAATTTTAAACCGGATTTCCTAAAAACCAATTTTTTATTTTCTTTAAATAACTAATTTCAAAACCAATTTTATAAAAAACCAATTTTATAAAAAAAAAAAACAAGTTATAAAACTTTTTTTTAAATCAATTTTATATCAACAAAAATAATTTTATTTTCAATAATCAACCTTTTTATTTTAACTAGTTCTAAAACTAGTTTATGTTAAAAACTGTGAGATAATCATTTCTTGCTCCATAATCAATTGCAGTTTTGGTATAATATGATTGTCTAGAAATTCAGAATAGTAATAGGTACCGTATAGAACATAAATTCAAAATTCCAAACAATTTAGACTCATCCCATTATGGAAGTTTCAACGGTTTCTTTATGGGTTTTTTATGAACAATTTGAGCATTTCTAGAAAAAGAAAGAAATACATATAAGAAACTCAAAGCCTATTAAACTTAACTATCAGTTCAATGTTAATATAGGTAGTCAAGCAGAATCAATTAGATGCTTTAACTTAAATAATAGAGTAAATTGTTTTAGACTAGCTCGACAGTCAGAATGGGTCTAGTCTGACCTCCTCCTTCGGCTCGGCCCATACGACCGCGGTCCAGTTTTCTCTGGCCTCCGTCGGGCACCATCGTTCGTTTGTCCTCCTGGACCAGCACTAACCTATGACATCCTGAGAGCGCCTCTCAGTCTGCCTAATTCCAAGTCGGCCAGACAACCAGGAACCGACCAGACTGTTGCTTGTTGCCTACCTCCTCCTCAGAACCAACGGTTAGTTGCGGATACACCTGCCCAGTCTGACCAAGTCCTGGCAGTTATCTATTTTTGTGGACTTGCATATCTAGGTCCAAAAATAGGAACCAATGGCCAAGTGTTAGATACCCCTCACACATGTGAGGGCCAGCTATCAGATATCCATTATTCATCACTAAAACCCTAACACTTTGTTTGTATCTCTTTTACTCCCACACTTATTTGATCATCGGAGTGTCTTGTAGGTACAACTCCCCCTCTTTTCCTCCTCAACTTTCCAGTCCGTCTGAAGATCATCATTCGGCCACCTTGTAGGTTCTGATCAACCGGTAAGATCAGTGGCACCGTCTGTGGAAATGTATCTTCCCTGTTTTCTGTTCCCTGGAATCTGAAGACCAAAGATCCTCCCCCATTCAACAATCATTTTCGACTGTGATGATCACTACCCATCTGGAAAGACTGCACTTTCCCTGGCACATAAGACCGACAGAATTCAAGAACATCCTCACCTCGAGTATAACCTCGGATTCCGTGACGGCCAGACTGTATCCCCAGATTCAGTCAACACCCAGTGCGACGACCATCATTTCTTGGACGAGTAGTGTCCCAAGAACCCCACCGAGGAACTGCCAGAGATTGTGCAACCAGGTCTCATTCCTCATAACTCCGACCCCGCCATTTTAATGTTGCTCGCTGCCATCAACCATATTAACACTCTTATCCTGCAGCAGAACAAGAAGATAGGGGCCTGGGAAAAGAAGTAGTCAACGTCTTATCCTTATTGACACTGATTACATGATTCCCCCAGTATATCCCCACCTAGACGTGGTTGTCCGCCAAGAAGGGAGAAGTGTGATGTTTCTTTATTAAAGAAGCGGAACCGCACACCTCCCAAGAAGGACCAAAGCTCTCCATCCTCCAAGAAGAAAGAGGATGCCCGCGAAGAGGCTCCTGAAACCAAGAGTGTCGAAGAGGGGAAGGAGTCCCCCGACATGAGTGTTATATTGGTCGCCATGCGTATCTCGTGACCAGAATATTTCTATTTCCCATACATGGAGAACGTCCCATTGTACTTCTCCTCTCACATTCCTAGGGAGTCATTTCCCGCTGTGGTGGTCATCTATGGCGGGGGATTCAACAAGCATACAATAGGATCTGTGAAAAGAAGGTTTGAGAAACTTATGGAAGCCAAATCTGATATGGATGCCACATTGGATAAGTTCTAAGGAGGATCTCTTCCCCTTGCTTTCTATAGAGAGGAACTACCGGGCGGAGCCCCCAACTAGACTATCCCACTGCTCGTGAGGGCTCGCATGGCAAACATTGACATTTGGTGCATACTAGTAGATCAAGGAAGCTCGGTGGACATCATGTACACCCAGATGTTCGCCACCCTACAGCTGAACGAAAGCCACCTGACCCCGTATGTAGGATCAGATCTCCAGGGCTTCAACGGGGCAAGTACCAAACCTTGGGGGTATGTCGAGCTGATTGTCACCTTCAGAAGATGGGTAACCTCCAGAGCCATCAAGACTAAATTTTTGTTAGTGGATTGTCCATCTCTCTACCAATGCATCTTCGGGAGGCTCAATCTGGCTGAACTGATCGTGGTGCCCTCCATTGTGCACCTCAAAATGAAGTACTACACTGCAGAGGGCTTGGTCGCCACCCTCCACGGGGACATCCAGGTGAAAATAAGATGTTTTGAAGCCTCGTCCAGGGGCCCGAGTTCCATAAATGCTTAACCCTGAATGACAACTAGGGCCGCACTGCCTTCCAGCTTTGACGAATCTAAGCCACTACCAAGGGTCGACGCCATCGATCCCGACAGCCGCTTCTCCAAAGAGGATCATGCAGAGTAGAGAAAGAAAGGGAAAGAACCCATGGTCAAAGGAGAAGGTTCATCCCTATCTGTAAATAGCGAGGAACTCCCAGATCCCACACGACCCATCACAGACGGAGACTTTGAAATCATCCCGCTTGGGAATGATCCCACTAGAGGAGTAAAGATTGAAGTTGACCTCCCCGGCTTAGCGAAGAGGAAACTTAAAGCTTGCTTGAGGGAGAATGTTGATATGTTCTCCTGGAGCACGACCGAGATGTCATGATTGGACCCAGAGATCGCATTCCATCACCTGACCATAGACCCTTCCCTCAAGGAGGTCGCCCAGCGCAGGAGAAAATAGTCCCCCTAAAAAATGGAGGTTTCCGAGCTAGCTGTAAAAGACCTCCTAGAGAAACATTTTATTTCTGAAGCCCAGTACACAACCTGACTCTTAAATGTAGTTCTTGTAAAGAAAATCTAATGGAAAATGACACATGTGCATTTATTTTATCGACCTCATCGGTCTTGCCCGAAACATGCTTATCCCCTCCCCAATATTTACAAACTGGTCGACAATTCGACCGATTTAATATTATTATCTTTTATGGACGCATATTATGGTTACAACCAGATTCCAATGGCAAAAATGGACAAAAAATATATCACTTTCATGACCGAATCGGGAAACTACTACTACAATGCAATGCTCTTCATCCTGAAAAATGCGGGCGCTACATATCAGCGCATTATGAACAAATTCTTCTATAACGAAATATGTGACATGCTCGAAGTCTAAATGAGTGACATGATCTTCAAATTGATGGAATAAATCAACCACGCTCTCCACTTGAAGAAACTTTTTGAGCAGGCCAGAAAGTGCCGAATGCGATTTAACCCAGAAAAATGCACCTTTGGCGTACGGGTGGGCAAATCCATCAGATTCTACCTCACAGAACGAGTGATTGAGGCAAAACCTGATAAATGCCGAGCATTTTCTGAGTTTCCAATGCCCACTTTGAAAAAGTACATTCAAATCCTGAACGAAACGCTTAATTCCGTCTCTCGATTCGTGGTGAAATCAACCCAGCACGTGCTCCCCCTATTCAAGCTCCTCCGTAAGGAAGTTGTCTTCGAATGGATGGTCGAACTCGAGCAAGCTCTCAACCACTTGAAGCAATCACTATCACAACCGCCCTTCCTTTCTTGGCCAGAGAAGGATGAAGTCCTCTATCTCTATCAGGCCATCGCCTTCAAGGCAATAAGCGCAACACTAATTAGAGAAACCCTAGAAGGACAAAGACCAATCTACTTTACTAGCAAGTCCCTGCAGGGTCCAGAAATGAGATATCAACAAATTTAAAAGGTGGCCCTAGCTCTCATTAACTCGGCGAGGAAACTCAGGCACTATTTCCTGGTGCATACCATAGTCGTCCGAACGGATCAACCAATAAAGCAACGGCTCGGAAGGTCTGACATGGCGGGAAGAATGTTGAAATGGTCGTTAGAACTCTCCGATTTTGATATCCAGTACGAAGTCAGGAAAACCCTCAAAGCTCAGGCACTGGCCAACTTTGTAGCCGAAATGACCTCGCCTGCACCCCAGATGGAGCTCGCCGGTGGAAAATCTTTGTTGACGGCGCCTCCAGTTTAACGGGAAGCGACGTGGGCATTATATTGGAAAACAAAGAAGAAACCCTAATCGAGGTCTCCCTTTAATTATCCTTCCTAACCTCGAACAACCATGCCAAATATGAAGCATTTCTAGAAGGTTTACGCCTAGTCAAAGACTTGGGAGCTAAGGAAGTGAAAATCTTCATTGACTCTCAGCTCATTGCATCCCAGGTCCGGGGAGAGTATCAGGTGAAAAACGATCACCTCGCTGGATATTGGGCCCTAGTCCAGGAGAGAAAAAAGAAATTCAAATTCGTGGATGTGACGCATGTTCCCCGCGAACATAATTCTCGGGAAGACATCCTGTAAAAACTAGCAATCACAAAGAGGAAAGGGGGGAACAAGTCAGTGATACATGAAATCCTTCCTCGACCAAGCACCCAAAGACTCCCCTCGACTTTGGGAGTATTCGTCATAGGGGACAACGACTGCTGGATGACCCTCGTGCTCGACTACCTCATAAAATGAAAGCTATCCATCAATTCGAAAGAAGCGTTCATGGTCAGACAAAGAGCCTGCTCGTATGTCCTGGTCAAAGGCAAACTATACAGGAGAAGGTTTTCCATTCCCCTCCTCAAATGCGTTAAGCGAAGCGGTGCAAATCGCATCCTGCTCGAAATCTATGAAGGGATAAATGGTCAACATATGGGAGGAAGATCCTCTCCAGGAAAGCTCTGCGAGTATGGTATTACTGGCCCACCATGCAGCACAACATAAAGGAACACGTGAAAAAATGAGGAAAATGCCAGTTGTTGTACCCCAAAATTTGTCCTCCCATTTTATTCAAGGAATATTCATTGAGGTCCTCAATTGCTTAAGAAGCTTCAAATGATTTCCGTGGCACCCTATATGCCTCAGTATAATGGCACAGCTTAGAGAAAGAAAATAAGTGTACATAACAAGGTGTAGGTCGAAAGCTGAAATATGCCTAAGAGCTTTTGGGTCGAAACAGCTTCGACAGCAGTATGCAGTCTAATTTGATGCCCAACAAAGCATTAGGATCGAAGGAAGGATAATTCAAAAAAAAACGTGAGGAGGCTTTTTTGAATCCTCCGATTGATGAAGAGCTAGTAAAGAGTGTTGTACCCGAAAATTTTCCCTCCCATATTTCTCAAAACATTTCAAGAGAAAGTCTCAAGTTGTTTAAGGAAGTCCAAGGGTTGACCAGACAAGCTCTCTCCTAAGGCAGTCTACCTCAAATTAGGGTTTCATGTTGCATCAAGATACTTGAGTCCAAGGGATCCAAAATTCTCACAATTGTCCTAATATGTTCTCAAGATCATCCATGTCAAGTTTCAAGCCTTGCAGAGGATGTTTGCTCAGTCAATTGCTCAAAAGCCTGAAAATCGACTGTGCTAGGGCAAAAGTCAACTGTGGCCCACATACAGTCAAACCTCAAGATTTTTGGTAAACATTCTCATTTTGAAGTATTATTCATCATTTTATCAAGGGTTTATCATGATTCCCCAAGGGTTGCCCATAATTCATCAAGAACCAAAAGTTGCTAAATTAGGGTTTTGTAGGAAAAGTCAACTCAACTTTGACCAAGCATAACTTCCTCATACTTTATGAGACATGACCCATACAAAGCTCATTTTGAAGAAGACGCAATGCCTTACAATCCATCTTCAGCTCCCAAGTTCAAAATATGCACTCACAAGAAGTTATGAATTTGGACATTATAGGTCATTTTGTAAACTCAACAAAAA
This sequence comes from Vicia faba, assembly GCA_948472305.1. Classification (NCBI taxonomy): domain Eukaryota; kingdom Viridiplantae; phylum Streptophyta; class Magnoliopsida; order Fabales; family Fabaceae; genus Vicia; species Vicia faba. Next base: position 548,541,408 of record OX451735.1, read on the forward strand.
CACTTTTTTGTCAAAGCTTCATACATGAAAATGGAAGAGCCAATTGAGATGAGACAAAAAGGGTTGCTTAGAGGACATCTTGATATTTCTAAAAAGTCCAAGTACACCTTCAAAGAGTCAAAATTGAAGAAGTTGTGCATTGGTGAAGTTGACCTTTTTTGCAAAATTGACAAAAGTCAAAAGTGCCTCAAATTGCAATTTTTGTTAAATGGGCCTAACTTCTTGCACTTGTTTTGAGTTGGTAGCATGGTCCACGAGCCCTAGCCCTTCCCATTTGTATTTATCTTATTTTTTCTATTTATTTTGATTTTTATTGCAATTAAGTCAATTTAAATCAAAACAAATCATGAAAAAAATCCAAATCATTGAAACCTCAAGATCTTGTGCACATTTCAGGTCCCATATACAGCTAGCAAGTGAATCAATTCGTGCAAGGCATAGGTGGGCACAAAAAGATTAATTTTGGCCTATTTTGGAAGGAATTTTATGGAAATCAAATCAAGATCACAAATCATAATTGGCAAAGATTGAGATCATATTTGTAAACCTAATTCATCCCTTGGTATATAGTGAACAATTGCAGCCAAAAACAACAAGCTTTGGAGGCGTGAGAAGTCAGAACTGAATTCAAAAAAATCACTCAAAAGTGTTGGTTAGAATTACTAGTTAGAGGAAGATTCAAGGAAATTTGAAGCAGCTAATCCACTCCTGGACCTTCTCTGAAGCAGATTCAATCGTTTGCCAGCCCTTCTAAGCCCAGAAACGGGACATATAGTCATCACGGTTTGGTATATTTTCCAAATTCGATTATCCAAATTCTTGCATCTTTATCATGTTTCAATAGCATATTTGTGATCCCTGAGATGTTTGCAAGCTAACAGTACCATTTAATTTCATTTTCATTAACTGTATAGGAATCCACCATTGTTAGGGTTCCTTGTTGTGTTTTGGGTTTTTCTTACACAGGCAAAATTGGTCCACAAGAAGGACACCATAATGCTCAGCAGGCCAAGGCGGTTTGATTCATGGCTTTAGATTCCATTTATCGTGTGTTGTACCCCAAAATTTTCCCTCCCATATTCTTCAAGAAATTTGCCAAATCAAGCTTCAAAATTCCCCAAGGTTTGCACAGTGCAAGGGTCTCCTAAACAGTCAAGATTAGGGTTTTTGTTCTGATCAAGAAAATGAAGTTTCCAAAGGTCCAATCAAGTCTCACATGCCTACAAATAAGGTCAAGCATCCTCATACCAAGTTTTAAGACTTTCAACCCAAAATTGCACAGTCAAAACCCTAATTGCACTACAGTCAACTGTAGGGGCAAAATGGTCATTTGACAGTCAAAAGTCCAAATTTTTGGTCAACATCTAATTTTGAAGCCACAAACATCATTTGATCAATGCTTGATCATGATTCTCAAAGCTTGGCTCAAAAATCACCAAAATGCAAAAGTTTCCTTATTTGGACAGCTGAAAAAGTCAACTGTAAATTGACCAGGGCATAACTTTCACATGGATTATCAGAAAAATTCCATCCAAAGCTCATTTTGAAGAGAAAGACATTTCCTACAACTCATCTTCATACTTCAAGTCCAAGAAATGCTCTCACAAAAAGTTATCAATTTCAACATTATAGGTCATTTTCAAAAGTCAACAAAAAGGGACTTTAAGTCAAAGGCCATAACTTGAGATTGGTAAATCAAAATGACATGGGACCAAAGACATTGGTTAGAGGACTCAAATACCTTTCCAAAATGTCCAAGAACATGAGCAAGGCTTAAATATTGAGCAAGTTATGCCTTGTGGAAGTTGGGAAATATTTGGATATTTTGAAAAGTCAACATTGATTCAAATGACCTAAAATTGCTAATGGGCCTCTTTTTATTCCACAATTCATCATCCAAGGCATATGCACGACCACTTGGCCCAAAGGTTCAAAAATTCGTGCATAATCAAATATGGAAAGATTTGAAGAGAATTGGTCATGATTGGTACAAAATAGCATGGAAAATATTTGAAAAAGATCTTGAAAAATCAAATCACAAAAACCATGAATGCAAAGGATTTTGATCAAGATTTTTGACCTAATTCAGTCATACATATACAAAGATGCAAGACCTAATCAAGGGAACCAAGAAGCTGCGCCAAAAACCCTTGCACAAACTTGAAATTTCATCAAGAAAACTCAATTCTGAAAACACTTTTGCAGGGCGATTCAAGACCAAATAGTGATTCAATTAGCTTCCTTGAGGATTATAGGACGTGTTCCAATCATTCCCTAAGCCCCATACTCAAGAAAACGTGAAATCACCATTGAAGTTGGTAAAGAAAATTTCAGAATCGTTTTCTACCATTCATGCATTGTTAACATGTTTCATTGTTATTTTTGTGTTTAGAACAATGTTTGCAAGCTAACCATATGGATTAATTGTATTTTTATGCACTATACGCAAATATGCCATTGTTGTTCATTAGGGTTTCCAGGACCTTGGATTAGGGTTTTTCAAATAAAGAAAAATTGGCGTTCAAGACTTAGCCTACTGAAACAAGCATGGTTGGACGATCGTGAATCCACCCTCGCGCTCAATTTATGAGCGTCCTAGAGCTAATCGCTATTTTGGATTATGGCCTCTTCTGGAACGGTGCCAAAACCGTTGCCAATCTCTTTGTTTTAGGGAATAAAGAAGAAGAAGATGAGGTGGCCTTCAGCGATTGGATTGTTTGAATCGCGCGCGCGAAAAAAGAAGCATTTAATGTTTTTGTTTTATTATATTTGTTTATTATGTTACTTACAGATATGCAAGACAGCAGGGTTGGCAAGCGCGCTCATTGGTAACATTCAGGACCTGGGTTCGAGCCCCAGGTCCTCACCCCCTTTCCATATCTTTTTTCAATTAATGTTTGTATGCAGATTAAACGTGGTAGACGTACCATACACCTTCAAGATCAGGCTGTTCACGTGGCCAATGGATTCAATTAAGGGTTCAGATCTCAAGAATAGGATGCACCCTAGTCAACGCGTGTACACGCGTCCTGAAAAGTCCAACGGGCCAAGGGTAAATGGGCCAGATTTGCTAAAAGAAAACCTCCACTTTGGGGACTGATACCCCCCTAGGTTTTCCATTTTATTATTATTTTTTTCTTTTTTTTTATATTCTATTTTCTTTTAATTATTGTTTTTTTAATTTAACTTATTTTCATGAAATATAAAAAATAGTAAAAAACAGAAAAGTCATAAAAATCAAAATATATTTATTTAATTAATATTTTTTGTAAATAAATTTCACTAATAATTAATTATTTATTTTTATAAATCAAATTGCCATTAATTAATTAATTTAATTTTAGGTTTAAATTTTAACATGTTTTTCTTAATAAATAAAAGTTGTAGAATTAGGGTTAATTAGTTAATTTCATTTAATTCACATAAAAAACCATAAATCCAAAAAATCTCAAAATAATTGCTTTTTTCATTTTAATTTAATTAATTTAATAATTTAATTTAATTTCATTAAAAAGGGTCCAACGCCCTCGCTTCCAATTTTAATTCCAATTCGCGCTATTTATTTTGCTTCTTATAATATTAATGTAATTCTCCCAAAGCCTTGTAAACTCGGACATTTTATTTCTCGCACTTTACTTCTTTATTTTTCTGTCAAATCGGGTCCAGGAAATTTTGGCGATGTGGACCCGCGCCTTTTGTAATAGTTTAGAACTTTACCCTTTCCGCACTTTTAAATTCTAATTGCATGAAAGAATGTATGGCCTAAATTAAAAACAAACGCATAGATCACCTTGACATGACAAGACAAAATATCTGAAAACGACACACAAATTACACACCACCCCTAGGGTACGCTTCACTGTTGCCTTGCCCTTCGAAAGGTGATCGTCGAGTAGAGGATGTCTTAGTAAGTCCTCATGATCCGGGAACCTGGCATGAGGGTAGCTTCTAAGGTGTCTTCCCATTGCTCTGGTGATCACCATGTCCCGAACCTCGAATTGACCCGAACACCTCCAACGGTGGTGCTACCTACCTCTCAATGGTGGGATGGCACTACTTTAAAGGACATTTACACAGACGAATTCCTTAGGGTAGGTAGACGACTCTAGATACTTGCTCTAATTTCAAAACAAATCAAAATACTTTTCACATCGACACCTTTTCAAAAAGCTTTCGAAAGCAATTTTTCAAACCCTCTTGAGGACCGATACAAGAGTCGAACTGGAATTTTCAAAGAAACTTTTTAAAAACTCACAGTTGAAAAGCAAACAAACCATTTTTGAAAACACAAATGAGCAAGTATCTAAGAGCCCATGGATAACCATGGATAGAAAGGGTGCTAACACCTTCCCTTTCTATAATCTACCTCCCGAACCGAGAGCAATCTCTTTAAGGAATTTTTCTGTGCTTTTGTCCTTTCCATTTGGAGAAAATAAAAGACGGTGGCGACTCTTGCTTACCGCGACATTTCGCGAACCAGCGTTAAACAGTCAGTTCCAGATCCACCGATCATAGAACTGGCGACTCTGCTGGGGATATCTTTTTAAAGTGAGGTGTACCTTAGGGTTAGTTCATAGCTGTGTTTTCAATTGTATTGATTTGCTTGCTTTATTATTATGGGACTGTCTTGGGAGTTCTATAGATCCTAACCCGGATCTGGGGATACCTTCTTAGAAAGTAGCAACAAGGCTGTGAGGGAACTGTGCGGGGTATACCGACATGGTTGAAACAGTCTTCTACGTTGATGTGGCACTTTGGTGTGTACCGGTAACCCTTGAGTTCAGTCAAGGAGAGTACGGGGCCTCCGCGTGGTGTCGTGAAGCATCAACAGACCTTAGGAACCTTAATTGAACTATCTTGGCCTCTTTAGGGTAGTGAGATAACTGACTTTGGTGCAGTCCGAGGTTGGTTGATACTCGATACTACACTCAATTGAGGGTTGCTTTCCTGGAATATTTCGGTCGCCAGTTCAGTGGCTAAATCGAAACGATGAACAATGAAAGCAATCCCGTGATATTGGGACCCTTAGAACCTGGTTACTTCTAATAGGACAGGTTGAGCCCACCAACTTCAAGAGGGTAATACCCAGACCCCATGCTGGCCTAAACTCTAAGGGCTTTTCTTGTGTGACTTGTGTGCCTTCGTACTTGACTACTTGCACGCTTTATCTGACACATGAACTATTTGCAGGTTTTGTTTTAGTCCTTAATTGGGACCCATGACAGGGCTTACTAAGTTTCTTGCAGGTTTTGTTTATAGTCCTTAATTAGGGCTCATAACAGAGTGTACTGAGTTTCTTGCAGACTAGTTTCTTGCAGGTCTTGTTTGTAGTCCTTAATTAGGGACTCATAACAGGGTTTACCTACATTACCCCATGCATAGCCTGACATCATACCATTGCATACATCCTGCATAAGGACTAATCCATTTCAAAGATCTCAAGGGCTTGTGATGCAGGTCATGGTGAATCAACTGTCCCAGCAAGGGGCAGGTAAGAGGATTTATTCTCCTCTAGCCAGAGTAGTCAGGGGCTATGACCCACTTGATATGGTGAGCTTTGACTCTTGAAGAAGGTTCCCCTAACCGAGGTTGTTTGGAAATCAAAACCAGACATGATGACTAAAGTCAGGGGCTATGACCCACTTGATATGGTGAGCCTTTGACCCTTGAAGAAGGATTCTCAGCAACGTGGAGTTCCTTCAATCAAAACACCGGACCCAAGTTCTAACAAATTTTCTTGTTTATCCCGCGAGGTCCTTGAAATCATTGCATGCATATCATACATATCATTGCATAACAGGTACCCATTCTCTGCAGGTTGCTTACCTTCTTCGCTGTTTATTTCAGCACTCTCGTCATGAATCCTGAATCCTCAACCGAGCACACTGTCAAGGCCCTCCAAGCTCAGAACGCCCAGTTCCAAGAGCTGATCATGAATTTGACCCAGGGGCAACAAGATCTGAAGACCCTGCTCTCGAAAAAGAAGAGGAAGAGGACTGTTTTGTTCAGCCCTAGACGCAGATCTGGGAACACACTGCAGGATGAAGCTGAGAGGACAACTCCATCTGTGGGGAAAGGCAGTCATCAAGAGGCAAGGGTTCCCAGTCCAGAGGTCTCTGACAATGAGGCAGATTTCAATGATGAACAGTACCCTCCGGCTGAGGATAGGTACAAACAGTTGGAAGACCGGCTAAGTGCTATGGAGATACAAAAAGTGCCTGGCCTAGACTTCGAGGATCCAGGTCTGTCTTCTGGGGTAGTGATCCCGCACAAATTCAAGGCACCTGCCTTTGCAAAGTACGACGGGGCATCCTGTCCAAAGCTGCATCTCAGGTCATACATGAGGAGGATCCAACCCTACACAGCCGACAGGAACTTATGGATCCACTTTTTCCAGGAGAGTCTTTCAGGGACTCAGCTTGACTGGTTCTATCAACTGAATGGAGCCAACATCCGCAGCTGGGAGGACTTGGCCACTGCTTTCTACAAGCAGTACCAGTACAACGCCGACCTTGCTCCCACGCGCACTCAACTTCAAGGAATGTATATGGGTGCAAGCGAAGGTTTCAAAGAATATGCTCAAAAGTGGAGGGACCTTGCTGGAAGGGTACAGCCACCTCTAACCGACCGTGAGCTCGTCGATATGTTCTTAGGAACCCTGTCCGGTCCATTCTTCAACCACCTGATTGGGAATTCTGCTGTTGGATTTACAGATTTAGTCTTGACCGGGGAAAGAATAGAAGCTAGCATCAAGTCAAGAAAAATACATAATGGTGACTCCTTGAACATTGAGAAGAAACCATCCAAGAGAGAATCTAGTGCTGTCAACGCGGTAGCTATTGCAAAGCCGGCCGGTGCTCCTCAGCATCGCAGTCAACAAAGGGAAGAAAGACCTAAGAGGCAATTTACTCCCCTCGGCATGACCTTGTCACAGATATTGCCACAGCTGCTGGAAACCAAGTTGGTAACTCTCATGGATCCCCCGAAGAATCCTAATAGGACACCTTCAAGGTACAATCCCAATGCTCGCTTCGCCTATCCTTCCGATAGCCCGGGGCATGCTACAGATGACTGTTGGACTTTGAGAAACAAGGTTCAAGATCTGATCGACGCGAGGGAAGTCCAGCTCGACTCTCCAGAGGCTCCCAACGTGATCACTGCTTCCATGCCAAAACATGGCTAGGATAGAAAGCACTTTTTTGTTCATTTGAATTCAAGTTGTAATTTTCTTTTGATTGTTCAAACATTTACTCATGTTAAACATTGTTATTTCTTTAATGCATCGCATATGTCTGTTCTGAAACAATATATTCGCATTCACTAAATGCAAATTGTTTTCATATTTTTTCTAATGTCAGTTCTCAATTAATAATTCTAAGCCTCTTAAGGGAGGATGACGAAAACGATACCATAATCTACAGTATGCTTTTGAACAGACCCCGCTGATGAGGTACAGGCATTGTTTCAATTCCTAAACACTGGAGTAATAAGGATGATAATCCCTCGTCAACCCCTCTGAGCCAAAGAAGTAGGAGTTTTTCTTTTCGAAATTTAAAACCCTTAATCATAACCTGGGGCAGGGTAGTCTCTCAGTTGATCCAAGTGCATAACGAATGGCACCAAAGAAGTTCTTACAAAACGAAGAAAGACAGTGATGGTTCCGAATAATCAATAAAGAAAGGCAGTCATTACCAAAATCAAAAAGCCCATTAAGTCAAAACCCATGAAGGAGACTTACAAAGCTGGGGCATCCCGCTGACTGTAATTCCAAAAAAGGAAACCGTTTAGGCAAAAAAAGAAAGGGATAACAAAATCAAAAAGAAAGAGGTCATACAAACCCTCAACAAAAAAAGAAATGACTGCCTATTCGAAATAAGTTATCAACATCCGAATCATCACCGAAAAATCAGAGCAAGGACTCAAACAAGGTCTAACGTATGATTAGCTGAGTTTAGGTTTGGAGAACATCACGAAGAGCGGGTGGGTACAAATAATTTGAGCCTTTATCCTTTGTTTCTTGAACCGTGAACCAGGCTACGTTATAACCCTCAAAAGTCCTAGCTGAAGCATGGGTTAGTTCGAAAGCATACTGTTACGAAAGGTATCCTGACTCCTTAAGGCCTACGGTAAATACGGAGTTGACATCACGTTTTACAAACATTCACTTGTTTTATGAAAAAGAATGCATTTCCAAAAAAAACTTCGAAACAGACATAAGCTTTGCATTCTTAACATAACTTTGTTTGCATCTGAATATTTGTTTGAACAGCAGGGAAATTCGCACGATGAATACCTAGTGGACAAAAGCATTTTCAATCAAGGGGCATAGCATGATCAGTGTCCATCATCTAGGGGCAGTCCAGTCAAGATTCAGGGAATCTCTCAAGGCCAAATAGCCTGGGGCAAATCTCCGCCTGAGTCACTTGGGGCATTCCAACAACGAGTTTTGCCTGATCAAATACCTTCTGGTGGCATGACAAAACACTTCTAACAGGGGCAACTCCCTACTTTCTGAGATTGTACATAGTCGAAAAGATACTACGCAAAATCAAAGACCCGCTAGGTTGACATACCTAGGCAAAAATAAGGGCTTCCCGACGAACCAAAAGGGTTCGGGCAAAAATAAGGGATGAAATGAAAAATCTGTACACCCGGCAAGTCGAAAACCTGAAAAGGCGGCTTGGGCAAAAATGGGTATCCCGGTGGACTGAAAACCCGAAAGGGCGGTCCAGGCAAAAGTTAGGGATTAAAGCGTACGACTATGTCCTGGCATCTTGTCATCTGCCTACCTGAAGAAGGTTTGACCCACAACAACTATCATCACCTCACAGGGCTTCCTCTCCCACCTCAGAAACAGGGGCAATAAGGAACTGTCTAAGCAAGCTGATTGTTCTGTCCTCCAAGGTATCAATGAAGGTTCCGTTGAAGAACACAACCAATACAGTTCAATACTCCCCCAGGAGAGTCCAATCCAGTTTCCCCAAGAAAGTTGGAATCCATCTCCCCAAGCAATAAGCTTATCCCCAGTAAATTCTGGAAGCTTATCCTCGCAGAGCACGAACGCGTCGCCCGGCTTTATTCAAAGAGTTATTTCCCTACCAGGATATAACTGGGTTATCCTCAGCCAAAAGCCACGGAAAGGTCGTCGTCAACACAGTTCTTTCTTATCCCCAGCGAAGTCTATTCACACTTTCAATATAACAAGGGTATCCCCAGCAAGTTATCAATAACTCAGCAAAGTATCTCTCTCCCCACAGAGTATTGCTTCCCAGCAAGATTGCTAGAGTACTCTCCTCCCCGCAGAGTTATTCCATTCGCCATGTTTATTCACCAACGGAGTCATCTTCTCCTATCGGTATTCTTGCAACATCAGCCCAGGATTTGACTTCCCGGAATCCGTCAAGGATCTATTTTCCTAGACGAAAATACATTCATAAACATCACATTTTCATACATCATGATACATGCATATGTGCGTCATGTCATACAATCTCATTTATGTCGTTGCTTGATCCATATCATGCACTGCATATGATTGACCTTTACCTTTCAGGAAGGATACAGTTAAATGATCAGCTATGTCAGAGTAGATAAATATAGCCAAAAGAGACCAATTCAGTCAAAGTAGACCAATTCAGTCAAAGTAGACAAATTCAGTCAAAGTAGACAAATCCAGTCAAAAGAAGACAAGTCCAGTTAAAATTACTTCCACTCGTCGTTATAGACACTCGTCGTTATAGACACTCGTCGTTATAGACACTCGTCGTTATAGACACTCGTCGTTATAGACACTCGTCGTTATAGACACTCGTCGTTATAGACACTCGTCGTCATAGACACTCGTCGTTATAGACACTCGTCGTTATAGACACTCGTCGTTATAGACACTCGTCGTCATAGACACTCGTCGTCATAGACACTCGTCGTTATAGACACTCGTCGTCATAGACACTCGTCGTTATAGACACTCGTCGTTATAGACACTCGTCGTCATAGACACTCGTCGTTATAGACACTCGTCGTTATAGACACTCGTCGTTATAGACACTCGTCGTCATAGACACTCGTCGTTATAGACACTCGTCGTCATAGACACTCGTCGTTATAGACACTCGCCGTTATAGACACTCGCCGTTATAGACACTCGTCGTTATAGACACTCGTCGTTATAGACACTCGTCGTTATAGACACTCGTCGTTATAGACACTCGTCGTTATAGACAACCCGTCGTTATAGACACTCGTCGTCATAGACACTCGTCGTCATAGACACTCGTCGTTATAGACACTCGTCGTTATAGACAACCCGTCGTTATAGACACTCGTCGTTATAGACACTCGTCGTCATAGACACTCGTCGTTATAGACACTCGTCGTCATAGACACTCGTCATTATAGACACTCGTCATTATAGACACTCGTTGTTATAGACACCCGTTGTTATAGACACCCGTCGTTATAGACACCTGTCGTTATAGACACCCGTCGTTATAGACACTCGTCGTTATAGACACCCGTCGTTATAGACACCCGTCGTTATAGACACTCGTCGTTATAGACACTCGTCGTTATAGACACCCGTCGTCATAGACACCCGTCGTCATAGACACCCGTCGTTATAGACACTCGTCGTCATAGACACCCGTCGTTATAGACACCCGTCGTTATAGACACTCGTCGTCATAGACACTCGTCGTCATAGACACTCGTCGTTATAGACACTCGTCGTCATAGACATTCGTTGTTATAGAAACTCGTCGTTATAGACACTCGTCGTTATAGACACTCGTCGTTATAGACACTCGTCGTCATAGACACTCGTCGTTATAGACACTCGTCGTTATAGACACTCGTCGTTATAGACACTCGTCGTTATAGACACTCGTCGTTATAGACACTCGTCGTTATAGACACTCGTCGTCATAGACACTCGTCGTTATAGACACTCGTCGTTATAGACACTCGTCGTTATAGACACTCGTCGTTGTAGACACTCGTTGTTATAGACACTCGTCGTTATAGACACTCGTCGTCATAGACACTCGTCGTTATAGACACTCGTCGTTATAGACACTCGTCGTCATAGACACTCGTCGTTATAGACACTCGTCGTCATAGACACTCATCGTCATAGACACTCGTCGTCATAGACACTCGTCGTTATAGACACTCGTCGTTATAGACACTCGTCGTTATAGACACTCGTCGTTATAGACACTTGTCGTTATAAACACTCGTCGTTATAGACACTCGTTGTTATAGACATTCGTCGTTATAGGCACTCGTCGTTAAAGACCACCCGTCAATGGAAATAACCTGTCAGTAGAGACAACTCACCAACCTTTCTGAATACCAGATCCGATTCCTGTATCTTGCCAGGGTGTGTCTGAAGAGTTCGAGGATACGATACCTGAATCTTGCCAGGGTGTATCCATTAAAGACTAACATTACCAGATCTGATTCCTGTATCTTGCCAGGGTGTGTCTGAAGAGCTTGAGGATCCGATACCTGAATCTTGCCAGGGTGTATCCGTTGAAGACTAGCATTACCAGACTCGATTCCTGTATCTCGCCAGGGCACGTCTGAAGAATCCGAAGATCCAATTCCTGTAACCAGTCAGGACACATCTATACCAAGCATCTGAAGACCAGCTCCTGCAACATGTCAAGTACTCATTTTTCTTTTGCAGGTACGCAAGTTCTCGCTAAGGAATCTCTTACGCGATCAACATCCATATGGCATCTATAAGCCCATCCACCTTCCACAATCTCTAAATGGCATCTATAAGCCCATTTCCATCACACTGCTACTATGTGAGCGCAAATTTCTGGGCACTCTAGTGTTCAATCATCTTCCACCCTCGGATTACGAAAGGCATGTCAGCCAATCTGCATCCTCAGGTCTAAGAAGATTGAACAGGGGCAACTGTTGTACCCCAAAATTTTCCCTCCCATATTCTTCAAGAAATTTGCCAAATCAAGCTTCAAAATTCCCCAAGGGTTGCACAGTGCAAGGGTCTCCTAAACAGTCAAGATTAGGGTTTTTGTTCTGATCAAGAAAATGAAGTTTCCAAAGGTCCAATCAAGTCTCGCATGCCTACAAATAAGGTCAAGCATCCTCATACCAAGTTTCAAGACTTTCAGCCCAAAATTGCACAGTCAAAACCCTAATTGCACTACAGTCAACTGTAGGGGCAAAATGGTCATTTGACAGTCAAAAGTCCAAATTTTTGGTCAACATATCATTTTGAAGCCACAAACATCATTTGATCAATGCTTGATCATGATTCTCAAAGCTTGGCTCAAAAATCACCAAAATGCAAAAGTTTCCTTATTTGGACAGCTGAAAAAGTCAACTGTAAATTGACTAGGGCATAAATTTCACATGGATTATCAGAAAAATTCCATCCAAAGCTCATTTTGAAGAGAAAGACATTTCCTACAACTCATCTTTATACTTAAAGTCCAAGAAATGCTCTCACAAAAAGTTATCAATTTCAACATTATAGGTCATTTTCAAAAGTCAACAAAAAGGGACTTTAAGTCAAAGGCCATAACTTGAGATTGGTAAATCAAAATTACATGGGACCAAAGATATTGGTTAGAGGACTCAAAGAACTTTCCAAAATGTCCAAGAACATGAGCAAAGCTTAAAAATTGAGCAAGTTATGCCTTGTGGAAGTTGGGAAATTTTTGGATATTTTGAAAAGTCAACATTGATTCAAATGACCTAAAATTGCTAATGGGCCTCTTTTTCTTCCACAATTCATCATCCAAGGCATATGCACGACCACTTGGCTCAAAGGTTCAAAAATTCGTGCATAATCAAATATGGAAAGATTTGAAGAGAATTGGTCATGATTGGTACAAAATAGCATGGAAAATATTTGAAAAAGATCTTGAAAAATCAAATCACAAAAACCATGAATGCAAAGGATTTTGATCAAGATTTTTGACCTAATTCAGTCATACATATACAAAGATGCAAGACCTAATCAAGGGAACCAAGAAGCTGCGCCAGAAACCCTTGCACAAACTTGAAATTTCATCAAGAAAACTCAATTCTGAAAACACTTTTGCAGGGCGATTCAAGACCAAATAGTGATTCAATTAGCTTCCTTGAGGATTATAGGACGTGTTCCAATCATTCCCTAAGCCCCATACTCAAGAAAACGTGAAATCACCATTGAAGTTGGTAAAGAAAATTTCAGAATCGTTTTCTACCATTCATGCATTGTTAACATGTTTCATTGTTATTTTTGTGTTTAGAATAATGTTTGCAAGCTAACCATATGGATTAATTGTATTTTTATGCACTATACGCAAATATGCCATTGTTGTTCATTAGGGTTTCCAGGACCTTGGATTAGGGTTTTTCAAATAAGGAAAAATTGGCGTTCAAGACTTAGCCTACTGAAACAAGCATGGTTGGACGATCGTGAATCCACCCTCGCGCTCAATTTATGAGCGTCCTAGAGCTAATCGCTATTTTGGATTATGGCCTCTTCTGGAACGGTGCCAAAACCGTTGCCAATCTCTTTGTTTCAGGGAATAAAGAAGAAGAAGATGAGGTGGCCTTCAGCGATTGGATTGTTTGAATCGCGCGCGCGAAAAAAGAAGCATTTAACGTTTTTGTTTTATTATATTTGTTTATTATGTTACTTACAGATATGCAAGATAGTAGGGTTGGCAAGCGCGCTCATTGGTAACATTCAGGACCTGGGTTCGAGCCCCAGGTCCTCACCCCCTTTCCATATCTTTTTTCAATTAATGTTCGTATGCAGATTCAACGTGGTAGACGTACCATACACCTTCAAGATCAGGCTGTTCACGTGGCCAATGGATTCAATTAAGGGTTCAGATCTCAAGAACAGGATGCACCCTAGTCAACGCGTGTACACGCGTCCTGAAAAGTCCAACGGGCCAAGGGTAAATGGGCCAGATTTGCTAAAAGAAAACCTCCACTTTGGGGACTGATACCCCCTAGGTTTGCCATTTTATTATTATTTTTTTCTTTTTTTTATATTCTATTTTCTTTTAATTATTGTTTTTTTAATTTAACTTATTTTCATAAAATATAAAAAATAGTAAAAAACAGAAAAGTCATAAAAATCAAAATATATTTATTTAATTAATATTTTTTGTAAATAAATTTCACTAATAATTAATTATTTATTTTTATAAATCAAATTGCCATTAATTAATTAATTTAATTTTAGGTTTAAATTTTAACATGTTTTTCTTAATAAATAAAAGTTGTAGAATTAGGGTTAATTAGTTAATTTCATTTAATTCACATAAAAAACCATAAATCCAAAAAATCTCAAAATAATTGCTTTTTTCATTTTAATTTAATTAATTTAATAATTTAATTTCATTTCATTAAAAAGGGTCCAACGCCCTCGCTTCCAATTTTAATTCCAATTCGCGCATTTTATTTTGCTTCTTATAATATTAATGTAATTCTCCCAAAGCCTTGTAAACTCGGACATTTTATTTCTCGCACTTTACTTCTTTATTTTTCTGTCAAATCGGGTCCAGGAAATTTTGGCGATGTGGACCCGCGCCTTTTGTAATAGTTTAGAACTTTACCCTTTCCGCACTTTTAAATTCTAATTGCATGAAAGAATGTATGGCCTAAATTAAAAACAAACGCATAGATCACCTTGACATGACAAGACAAAATATCTGAAAACGACACACAAATCACACACCACCCCTAGGGTACGCTTCACTGTTGCCTTGCCCTTCGAAAGGTGATCGTCGAGTAGAGGATGTCTTAGTAAGTCCTCATGATCCGGGAACCTGGCATGAGGGTAGCTTCTAAGGTGTCTTCCCATTGCTCTGGTGATCACCATGTCCCGAACCTCGAATTGACTCGAACACCTCCAACGGTGGTGCTACCTACCTCTCAATGGTGGGATGGCACTACTTTAAAGGACATTTACACAGACGAATTCCTTAGGGTAGGTAGACGACTCTAGATACTTGCTCTAATTTCAAAACAAATCAAAATACTTTTCACACCGACACCTTTTCAAAAAGCTTTCGAAAGCAATTTTTCAAACACTCTTGAGGACCGATACAAGAGTCGAACTGGAATTTTCAAAGAAACTTTTTAAAAACTCACAGTTGAAAAGCAAACAAACCATTTTTGAAAACACAAATGAGCAAGTATCTAAGAGCCCATGGATAACCATGGAGAGAAAGGGTGCTAACACCTTCCCTTTCTATAATCTACCTACCGAACCGAGAGCAATCTCTTTAAGGAATTTTTCTGTGCTTTTGTCCTTTCCATTTGGAGAAAATAAAAGACGGTGGCGACTCTTGCTTACCGCGACATTTCGCGAACCAGCGTTAAACAGTCAGTTCCAGATCCACCGATCACATCGTGCCTATGGAGGATTTTGGAAAATCATTGGCTTATAGCTACAGGCATTCGTCCGTAGGTAAAGGTCACTGAACCTTTTAGCAACGGAGAGAGGAAGAAGATGACACGTGTGGCATCATCCCATTCGCCTGTTTGAAATTTGGCGTGTGTTTGGTAGTCAGCTTCGCTTTATGTATTTTATTATTTTTATTTCATATATTAACCAACTGAACCAAGTGGCCCAGTGGTGGCCAAGGAAGCTCTAAGGCATTAGAAGGCATGAGGTCAGGGGTTCGACCCCTGCCTCCAACATTTTCCATTTTTCTTGAATTTTCTTTACAGATTCCATATCCCACAAGGCGTGAGGTCCACCATATACCCTCAAGGCTCCATCATTGGATCTCCAAGAAGCCAGATCTGAAGGCCACCATGTGATGGTCCACCAAGAGCCCAGTCAACGCACAACACTGAAGCGTGGAAGTCAACATGGACCAGCTGGTTTGGGCCCATATTTTCTTTTGACACACCCCTAAATTACTTACAAGCAGGCCCAATTTTCTCTTCCTTTTTCTTTTACATTTCTTTATTTAATTTATTTAATTATTTTTACTAACATAAAAATTAATTCTTTTTATCAAAAAAATCATAAAAATAATTTTCACCCCAAATTAGATTTAGGTTTTATTTTTTTACAAAAATTAATTTAATTGGTTAATTTAATTTTAGGTAAATTTAATTTCTTTTGTAGATAAATTAAAAACAATTAGAAAATTAGGGTTTTAGTTTAATTTAATTTCTATTTTCTTTTTTTCTTAAAAATAACAAAAACACAAAAATAGGTTAAATTTAGTATTTTTCTTAATTTAATTTAATTAGTAATTAGGTTTGTATTTAATTTAAAACCGTATCCTTTTATTTCTTAAAATAATCAAAAACAACCAAAAAATGATTTTTCTTTTAATTAGATTAGACAGGGTCAAAACCCTAATTTCCTTGCGTTCTATATTCATTGCACGCTTAATTATTTTTACCATATTGGTGTAATTGCTCATGGGATGTAATAGATTAATTAGGACTTTTTTCTTTTTATTTATCGTTTTGACGGGTTTTTTTGGCTATGTAATTAATACCTGAAGCCTTGTAATAGCGTAGCTTTACGTTCCACATTTTTTATTTCCGCAAATATTAACTGTTAGATGTATGATATTAGGGTTGCATGACAAGAATGTATGTTAAATTTAAAACGGTTAGCAAACCCTAAATATGCAAAGATAATAACTTGAAATTGAACCACTCGCACATGTGCACTCTTAGGGTACACTCTCACTTCGGTTGCCTTCAGTAAACGGTCATTAAGTATAGGATACTTTAGTGGTCTCTCTCTTGTCTAAGCAAACATCAAAGTCCCATTCAGAAAAGTTGCCTCGGAATGGTTGCCTCGGATATTGTGGCCTCGAATATTGATCTCACGACATTAGGGTTATTACTAAGACGTCCTAACATTGCTTTAGTGATCGTACGTCCCTTTCGAATTGACCCTTAAAAACTACAACGACGGTGCTACCTACTCACTAATAGTGGGACAACACTGTCTAAAGGAAATAAGAACAGAAACATTCTCTTTTTTCGAGTAGGTAGATTAGTTCTTAAGAACTTGCTCAAGCAAAACAAACTTTTTCACACTTACACTCTTTTCAAACAAAGTTTTCAAAACAACTTCGTAACACTCTTGAAGACAGAGGCAAGGGTTAAATCGAAGTAAAACAAGAACTTTTTCAAATCAAACACACACAAGCAATTTTAAAAATGATGAGCAAGTACCTAAGAGCCTGTGGAAAACCACAAATAGAAAGTATGCTAATACCTTCCCTTTCTATAATTTACCCCCCGTACTCAAAATCTCGAAAAAGGGAATTTTTTTGTGCTTTTTTCCTTTCCAGTTGGATAAAATAAAAGTCGGTGGCAACTCTTGCTTACCGCGACATTTTGCAAACACAAACGCAAACCAGCATTTCAAAACAGTCTGGTTCTAGCCACCGTATCACAGAACTGGCGACTCTGCTGGGGATATAATAAGTGGGGTATACCTTAGGATTAGTTCATCATATTTGCTTCTATTGTTTGATTTGATTGCTTTTATATTTGAGGGCTTTGTATCGGGAGTTACTATAGATCCTAACCTGGATCTGGGGAACACCTTTTAGGTAAGTAGCAATAAACTGTGAGGGAAATGTACGACGTAGATCGATACGGTTGAAGCAGTAGCTACGTTGATGTGGCACATTGGTTGATACCAGTATCCCTTGTGGAGAAACGAGGAGAATACGGGGCTGCTATATGGGTCGTTAAGCATCAACTGACCTTAGAACCTATAATTGACCAATTTGGCCATAGGAAGTAGTGAGATAGTCGGTCCCGGTATAAAGGTGGGAACTGGTTTATACTCGATACTACACTCATTGAGACCATACTCTCGAGATAGTTCTGGGTGCAAGAAAAGATTGTTTGAGCTGAACCCATGACCGATGGAGGATGGTGAGTGATATTGAGAACCTTTAGAACCTGGTTACTATTATTAGGATAGGTTGAAACCAACTGAACTTCAAGAGGGTAGTACCTAGACTCCATGCAAGCCTGAAACTCAAGGGTTATTGTGTGACTTGTTCGCCTTTACCATGTCTGCTATCTGCTATACCTGTTGTGTGTTTTATCATGACATCATGCATCATGACATAGCATGCATACTTCATTAGACTAACCATTTCAAAGACCAAGGGGATTTATCTTTGTCCTGTTTTGTAGATTATGGCTTCCTTACGCAGAAACACCATCCGAGTTAACTCCGTGCAAATACCTGCTCAACTCAAAGATTTGGCCTCGAGAGTTTCAGATACTTCTTCATTCATTAGAAGACATGGTCAACTTCTTAGTTTGGTTACCTCAAAGTTTGATGAGCAGATGATGAGTGTGCTTTTCCAGTTTTTCGATCCAGTGCATCATTGCTTCACCTTCCCGGATTATCAGCTAGTTCCCACTTTGGAAGAGTTTTCTCATTTGTTGGGTATATCCATCCTCGAGCAGATGCCTTTCACAGATTTGGAAGAGACTCCTAGGCCATAGGACATTGCTTCAGCTTTACACTTAAAAAAGGTTGATGTAGTGTCTAATTGGGAGACACGAAGCGGGGTTAAAGGCTTCATAGCCAAGTTTCTAATGGATCAAGCTCAACTATTATGGGACAGTTTGGACTTTCAGGCTTTTGAATACATCTTTGAAGATGTGAAAAACACAAGAAGGGGGGGTTGAATTGAAAAACTTGGATTAAATAAAAATAGCTTAAGGACACAGTATTTTTATCCTGGTTCGTTTGATCTCAAACTACTCCAGTCCACTCGTCAAGGTGATTTCGCCTCTCTCCAACGAGGTCTTAATCCACTATTCTCAAAGGATTACAATAGCTACTTTAACAACTATTAAAGTCTTCTTGAGTACAACCACAAGCCGGTTAATCTCAAGGAAATCTTTTACAAATATTTGAACAAGAGTGTGTTGTTGTTTTCTAACAAAACAGTATATCACAACTGTGGTAATTACACAAATTAAGCTTGGAATAAAATAAATTTGCTAAAGCTTTGAATATGCATGGTTTGGAAGGCTTGGCAAATTGTTGTGTGCGTACGTACGTGCTTCTTTTTACAAGCAGACTTGTTTTTATAGGCAAGGCAAAGATACGTTGTCCATAAAGCAATTTTAATGATAATAACACACTTTCCTTTTGAAGAAGATCTTGTCTGAAGAAAGCCGTTAGCATTTAATTTTGTCTTGAATAAATAATAATGCTTCAGAGTCTTCTTTGCTTTAACTGCTGATAACGCTTCAGAGTATTAATGACTTGGTAAAGATATCTTTGATTAGAGTCAGAGTGTACTTGTTTAGGCGCAGATTCTGGTCATCAAACTTCAGCGTATAATCTTGTAGCTTCAGTATGTAGCACATATTACTGATCTTCTGATGCTGATTTCATCAGAACTTCTACATATACAAAACATAATTTTAAGTAGCATTTTTGTTCTTTGTATATATCTTTGGATTTATTTATTCTTTGTATTTTGTTATCATCAAAACTCTAATCAAGGGTAGAATCAAACTATGTTCTAACAATCTCCCCCTTTTTGATGATGACAAAAACTAGATTTTTCAATTAAGAATAAAGAATAAAAAGTATAGAATTAAGAAGAAAAACTCCCCCTGAGTTGATTACTTCCCTTAAATTCTTTGAGTCCTTGAGCATCAGAATTTGACTACGTCTTTCATCAGAGTTTTGTACCTGTTCAAGCTTTTCAGAAGAAAGAAATTAAGAGATCAGAATGTTTGAGACTTATGTCTCAGTAATCCGTTATTGAAAATATCTTATTCTTTCTCCCCCTTTTTGTCAGCTATCAAAAAGAACACATAATCAGAGCTTAAAAAGGATTTATATTAAACATAGGAAGCAATGATAAGAAGTTCAGAACATCAGCAATGTAGAAAATATTACAGATAAACAAATTTTAAAAACAAAAGAAAATCTAAGATGGAGGAGGAAGGCGCGTGAACAAAGCCTCCAACAAGCCCTTGATCTGGGTGTTGGTTTCCTCTTGTTTGGTTAACATGCTCTTGATTTTCTAAATTTTATCATCCTGTTTATCCATCCTTTCCTGCATAACAATATTTGCTTTCTTCAATTCTTCCAGAGTCTGCCTTTCATAGGAGGAAGCTTGAGAATCTTCAGTAACTGGATGCTTCTCAGAGCATTCTGCAATGTCATCTTTTTGAACCAACTCCTCTGCAGGAATCATCTCATCTTGAGCAGCAGTCAGAGTAAGATCTTCTGACTCTGTTTGAACTTTGTCTGCTGGACGATGTTCTGCCCAGGGAGCATTGTCCAGAGGGAGAATCTCTTCCTTGAGCAGTTGGCTCAGAACTTGGTCTTCAATTACCTTTAGCAGATTACTGAAATTCTGTTGAACTTGTCTGTAGCTTTGTTCTTGCATCTTATGAGTTTCAGAACTTATCCATTTTCTGAAACTTGTCCAAAGATAATCTGAAGCAGCATGATTAATCATCTCAAGACTAGCTTGCTTAAGGGAAGTTATCCACTTCTGCATTTCTGTTTCAAACATCAATAAACTAGTACCAACATCTGGTGTGGGTTCAGATGGTTTTGGTTTTGGAATGGGTGTTTTGTGGGTTATGGCAGCAAGACATTCAAAAACAGTTAAATCAATGACAGTTTTTGCGTTGTCATCTGGATTGTTCTTTGGTGAGGGAGTGGGAGAGTCTGGAATAATTTTTGGACTAGCTGGGGAATTTGGTGGAGTTGATTCTAGTGAAGAGGGAATTTGGGGAATATCCAAAATGGTCAGGGCCATACGGATGACCATAGGTTCAGTGATTCCAGGAATGGGAATGGTATCAAAATCAATAGTTTGGTTGGGTTGATCGTTATGAGGTTCTGGTTCATAGGATTCAGAAGGTTGGACCTCAGAAGTTTGAACTTCTGGTTGTGCTTGTTCAGGTTGTGGAGAAGGTGGATGAATTTATTGTTGAGGAGATGGAGAGAGGGGAATATCTAGTTGTGGTGCTTCTGAAGTGGTTTCAGAGTTTGGATTTTCTGGTATGGGAGCAGATATATTTTGGTCAAAAGTTTCAATATCTGACAGAACTTTTGCAAGTTCTGATTGAGTTGTTTCAATATTTGGATTGATAGGTAGGGAGTGAGATTCTCTAAGACTTAGAGTTTCTGAAGGTTCAAACCCTATGTCAAAATCATCAAACGTTTGTGGGGTAGGAATTTCTGAATGGGTAGGTAAGGGGCCAGATGTTGATAAAGATACTGATTTTAAAACAGTTACAGAAGAAGGATTACCTCTCTTTTTAGCAGCTTTGGGAGTCCGCTGAGATGATCCTTCTGCTGCTGCCTTTCTTTTCTTGTTCTTCTTCAGTAAAACTTCTGGAGCTGCCTGTTGCAAGTCCTGGATGTTTAGTCCTGGTGCAGTGCCATCTGCTTTGCATGCATCCAAATATCTGACTATAATCTCAGGCTTGGAGTTAATTTCTGAGAACATGGGGAAATCATCCAGAGGGATTCTTCTACTGGTGATTGTTGCAAAAGAAGTAACATTGGGTTCCTTCTTGATGTTCTCAATAATCTTCATCTTTTTCAGATTCTTTGCATTCAAAGGCTTCCCAGCAGTTGCCTCTAAAGAGTTGATTTCATGTGCTTCTGTTAGATGCTCTATCAGCCTATTCTCTGTTAGAATATTTGATATGAGCCTTCCAAGGGGTATCCAGTCCCTTTTAGTGCGCTCATCTTCTGTAGTCTCCTTAACACTGGTCCTCAGATGATTGAATAGCAAGTGAGCCAGATTCACCTTAGTATTCTGGGAGATGAAGTAGATCATAAACTGCTGATCAATGTTTATGTAGTCAGGAGAGCTGGTTGGCTTCTTGTGGTTTATGCATCCCAGAATAATATTAGCCCATATTTTGTGATGGTCCTTCAGATCCCTAATCTTGCTGGAGGGAAGACCCAGAGTGAAAATTTCTCTAGCAATTGAAGCAACATCAGCACATCTTTCAGCCATGTTTATACACCTTACGCCACCACCACTGTAACCTATCAATCTTGCAATAAGGTCTTCAGTTATGACTATATTCTTCCCCATTACATACGAAGTGACTTGATGGTTGGAGGATGAAGCATGAATCCAAAATTCCTTCACAAGGATTGGAAATGTTGGACCTAGAAGATGGTCAAAATACTTGTTCCATCCTTGAGCCTTTACCTCTTCAGAAAGATTGAATCCATTTTCTTGAAGACTTTCAAAATCCACAATCAATTCTAAAAGCACTTCAAAGTTGTCAATGGGCGTGAGGAGAGTTCTGAATGGTTCTTCATATTGTTTTGTGGATTTTGTTCTCTGATTACTGGAATTTGGGATGCTTGAGGAAGCCATGTTCACACAGAAAATTTGAGAAGAAAATGAAAGGGTTTTGGAAAAATGCAAACTTAAAACAATTAGATTGAGAGAAAGTGAAAGTGAAAGAGTGTAAAGAGTGAGTAATGCGTTTAAATAGATTTTGAAAACATAAACTGCAAGAGAGAGAAATAAATTGTAATGATTATAAGCATTAATGACAGCTGATTTTAGGGGATTCAGAAAGATATTGGAATGGTTACCCATGACATATGTCTCAATGCATCCAATCAGCGCTTTTGACCTTTCATAAAAATGAACGCGTGTTCAGCCTCAGAAGGTAGCTGATGAATGGATGACAACTGTTTGCTTACGTGAACAACACACTTCTATCCTTGAAATGAAACACTCAGATCTTCATGGATAGATTCTGATACAATCTGTACTTCTAAAATTCTGAAGGCAGGTTGATCAACAGTTCACAGAAAATACTAAAAATTCTGAAGATTAAGATATGTAAATAAAACAGTTTATTCTGGGCAAAGCTTCACGCTGAGATGTTTCAGAATGAAGTCGAACCTCTCTTCATAAAGAGGTTTTGTAAAGACATCAGCCCATTGATGGTCTGTGTCAATGAATTTTAAATTTAGAATCCCTTTCTGAATATAGTCCCTAATAAAATGATGTTTTATTTCTATATGAGCCCTAGAATGCAAAATAGGATTTTTACTGAGACAAATAGCAGAAGTAATGTCACAGAGGATATGGATGTTACTCTCAAATATATTGAAGTCCTCAAGTTGACTTTTCATCAAGAGCATTTGTGTGCTGCATCCAGCTGCTGCTATGTATTCAGCTTTTGTTGTTGATAGAGCTATTGTGGATTGTCTTTTGCTGGACAATGAGATCAGATTTTCTCCCAGAACTGGAAGCTTCCAGAAGTGCTTTTACGTTCTACTCTGTCTCCAGCAAAATCAGCATCACAGTATCCTACTAGGTTGTAATCATTTGATTTTCTATAAAACAAACCCAGATTAATAGTACCTTTCAGATACTTGAAAATTCGCTTAACTGTTGTTAAGTTAGATTCTCTAGGATCTGATTGGAATCTAGCACAAATGCAAACACTGAATAGAATGTCAGGCCTTGAAGCCGTCAGATAGAGAAGAGAACCAATCATACCTCTGTAGACCTTTTGTTCTACCTTTTTACTTACCTCTTCTTTTTCCAGAATGCACGTGGGATGCATTAGAATCCTTGATAGCTTACATTCTGAGAGATCAAATTTCTTTAGAAGTTCTATGACATATTTGCTCTGATGAATGTAAGTTCCTTCTGGGGTTTGATTAATCTGAATGCCCAGAAAGAATTTTAGTTCCCCCATTAGGCTCATCTCAAACTTTGCCTGCATACATTTAGCAAACTCTCTTCCCAGAGAGGGTTTAGTGGATCCAAATATGATGTCATCAACATAAATCTGACATACTAAAATTTCATTCTTAACTGTCTTACAGAACAAGGTTGTGTCCACTTTCCCTCTGGTGAATTCCTTTTCTATAAAGTTACTTAGTCTTTCATACAAAGCTCTGGGAGCTTGTTTCAG
The DNA here is from genome assembly GCA_948472305.1 of Vicia faba. Classification (NCBI taxonomy): domain Eukaryota; kingdom Viridiplantae; phylum Streptophyta; class Magnoliopsida; order Fabales; family Fabaceae; genus Vicia; species Vicia faba. Next base: position 548,565,339 of record OX451735.1, read on the forward strand.
ACCATAGAGTGACTTCTTTAGTTTGAAAACATATTTTGGATTTTTGGAACTTTCAAAACCAGGGGGTTGGTGCACATATACCTCTTCTTCTATATAGCCATTTAAGAATGCACTCTTGACATCCATCTGATACAGAGTGATGCCTTTATTAACAGGAAATGAAATTAAAACTCTGATAGATTCTAACCTGGCGACTGGAGCAAAGGTTTCTGTATAGTCTATCCCCTCTTGCTGACTATAACCTTGTGCTACCAGCCGTGCTTTGTTTCTGATGACTTCACCTTGTTCGTTCAGTTTGTTTCTGAACACCCATTTTGTACCAACGATGTTGAATCCTTTTGGTTTGGGAACCAGATCACATACGTCATTTCTTGTGAATTGATTTAGCTCCTCTTGCATTGCCAAAATCCAGTCATTATCCAGAAGTGCTTCATCAACTGTTATTGGTTCAATCAGAGAAACCAGTCCCATGAGGGATTCTTCAGAGTTTCTGAAGGTAGATCTTGTTCTGATTGGATCTTCCTTCCTTCCTAAGATTGTTTCTTCTGGGTGATCAATGCTGCTTTTGGATGGTCTTTTCTGGAGTTGATCAATAGAAGGTTCTGGGTTGCTTGTAGTGACTCTTTCTGATGTTGAGGGAGTGTCTCTGTTGAGAGCCTCTTATGAGTTGTCTTCAGTACCTATGAGTTCAACTTCCATGCCTGCAAGGAATTCATTCTACTTTGACTTTTGAGAGTTAAGCTTATCATCAAACCAAACACTGATTGACTCTTCAACAATCTGTGTTTCTGTATTGTATACTTTGTACCCTCTTGAGCGTTCAGAGTATCCTAACATAATACACTTTTGTGCTTTAGAGTCAAACTTGTTCAATAATTTTTTGTATTCAAAATAAAACATGTACATCCAAATGGGTGAAAATAAGAAATGTTGGGCTTTCTATTCTTCCACAATTCATATGGAGTCTTTTCCAGAATAGGTCTTATGGAGATTCTATTCTGAATGTAACATGCTGTGTTTATTGCCTCTGCCCAGAAGATCTTAGCAACGTTAGTCTCGTTGATCATGGTTCTGACCATTTCTTACAATGTTATGTTCTTTCGTTCTACAACTCCATTTTGTTGGGGAGTTCTAGGACAAGAGAAATCATGCAGAATGCCTTTTTCATTAAAGAATAACTCAAAATCTTTATTTTCAAATTCTCCACCATGATCACTTCTGACTTTGACGATTCTAAGATCCTTTTCATTCTGAACTTAGTTGCAGAAGGTAACAAACACAGAGTGTGACTCGTCCTTGTGCCTTAAGAACTTTACCCATGTCCATCTGCTATAGTCATCTACGATTACTAACCCATACTTCTTGCCACTGACTGAAGCAGTTTTTACTGGTCCAAATAAGTCAATGTGCATAAGTTATAATGGCTTAGAGGTGGAAACAACATTTTTGGATTTGAAAGCAGGTTTTGCAAACTTGCCTTTCTGACATGCTTCACACAGAGCATCTGAATTGAACTTCAGGTTAGGAAGTCCTCTGACCAGATTGAGTTTGTTAATCTGAGATATTCTTCTCATACTAACATGTCCCAATCTTCTGTGCCAGATCCATTGCTCGTTGTTAACAGACAGAATACATTTTACATTCTGACTTTTCAGTTCAGAAAGTTTGATTTTATAAATGTTGTTATTCCTCTTTCCATTAAATAGGATAGTCCCATCTTTCTGACTAACAGCTTTGCATGAATTTTGATTGAATATTATATCATAACCGTTATCACTTAATTGACTTATGGATAACAGGTTATGCATTAATCCATCAACTAATAAAACATTACTTATAGAGGGAAGATTTCCATTACCTATTGTTCTAGAGCCAATGATCTTTCCTCTCTGATTGCCTCCAAAGCCTACGTGGCCTCTAGGCTTAAGTTCCAGGCTTTGGAACATATGCCTTCTTCCCGTCATGTGTCGTGAGCAGCCAGAGTCCAGGTACCATGATTGGTGTCTTTGCTTTGCTGCTAAAGATATCTGCCACATGTATTATTTTATCCTTAGGTACCCACATTTTCTTGGGTCCTGATTTGTTAGTTTTACCAAAACTCTGGTTGAATTTTGGTTTGACAGAGTAATCACTACTTGTGTATTTTATGTCATGTGTGTGCCCATATATAAAGTGTGAATCAAGTGGAGTGCGTTTTATAACTAAGTCCATGGCATTTTTTGGTGTAGGTACCTTACCTTGATATCCTATCCCTTTTCTGCCATTTCTGCTAACTCCATAGATCATTGAAGTTATTTTGCTTCTGTCTGTGTTTTTAGCAAGAAACTTCTGAAAGTTGTGATCATACTCTTTGATGATCTCATCAGCATTGCTGGGAGTTTCAGGGATTGTTTCCTTCTGAGAGTTTTGCAACTGGTTTTCTAATTTTGAAATTTTTTCTTTTAACTCAAAATTCTCCAATATGAGACTCTCAGTCTTATCAGAGTCAGAAGCAAGATTCCTTTTCAGGTTTCTGAATTTGACTCGGATCTGCTGATACCTTTCTAGAATTTCATTAAGGCTTTCAGCTAGTTCAGCCTTAGTAATGTTTATAGTAAAGTCATGGAATACCTCTTTTGTATCTGATTCAGAGTCTGAATCAGAAGCTTCACTGTCTTCGGTTACGTTTGCCATGAGAGCTATATTTTCTCTTTCATCATCTGATTCTGAGTCAGCTTCAGATGTGTCAGAATCATCCCATGTAGCCATGAGACTTTTCTTCTTTTCCTTTCCAAACTTCTTTTTGGGCTTCTCCTTCTGAAGCTTTGGGCAATCACTTTTGTAGTGCCCTTTCTCGTTACATTCATAGCAGATGATGTCTTTGTTGTTTGGCTTTCTGTATCCTGAAGAACCTTCAGATCTTCTGTGTCCAGAGGAGGATTCTGACCTTCTGTATCTGGAGGAAGATTCATTCTGATTTTTTGATCTTCTGGGATTCCTGAACTTCCTTTGCCTCTGCTTCCACAGTTGGTTCACCCTTCTGGAGAGAAGAGACAGTTCATCTTCTTCTGATGAGGATCCATCAGAGGTTTCTTCCACAGCCTGCAAAACTTTGGAGTCAGATTTTCTGTTAGATTTTAAAGCTAATGGCTTACCTTGCTTTTGAGATTCATCTGCTTCTAGCTCTATCTCGTGACTTCTGAGGGAGCTAACAAGTTCCTCCAGAGAGATTTTGTTGAGATCCTTGGCTAGCTTAAGTGTTGTTACCATTGGCCTCCACTGTTTTGGCAAGCTTCTGATGATCTTCTTAACGTTATCAGAAGTGGAATACCCTTTGTCAAGAACTTTTAGACCAGCAACAAGAATTTGGAATCTTGAAAACATAGTTTCTATTGATTCACTATCTTCCATCTTGAATGCCTTATACTTCTGAATGAGAGCAAGGGCTTTGGTTTCTTTGACTTGAATGTTGCCTTCATGCGTCATTCTCAGAGAATCAAACATATTCTTGGCAGTTTCTCTGTTTGATATTTTCTCATATTCTGAATATGAGATGGCGCTGAGAAGAATTGTTTTGGCCTTGTAATGATTTCTAAACTCACACTTTTGCTGATCAGACATCATTTTCCTGTCAATCTTCTGACCACGTCCATCCACTGGGTGCGTGTATCCATCAGTCACCATGTCCCACAGATCAGCATCATGGGCCAGAAAGAAACTCTCAATTATGTCTTTCCTGTAGTCAAAGTTCTCTTTATCAAAGACTGGAGGTTTGCCACTGAATTTGTCCCTTTCTTCATTATTGTCATTGCTGATGTTTTGACTTGGTCCTGCCATTGTGTTTTTCCGACGCTGGATCTTGTACTGACACGGTTAAGTGTTTAAGCTCAGAACCAGGCGCTCTGATGCCAATTGAAGATGTGAAAAAAACAAGAAGGGGGGGTTGAATTGAAAAACTTGGATCAAATAAAAACAGCTTAAGGACACAGTATTTTTATCCTGGTTCGTTTAATCTCAAACTACTCCAGTCCGCCCGTCAAGGTGATTTCGCCTCTCTCCAACGAGGTCTTAATCCACTATTCTCAAAGGATTACAACAGCTACTTTAACAACTGTTAAAGTCTTCTTGAGTACAACCACAATCCGGTTAATCTCAAGGAAATCTTTTACAAATATTTGAACAAGAGTGTGTTGTTTTTTCTAATAAAATAGTATATCACAACTGTGATAATTACACAAATTAAGCTTGGAATAAAATAAATTTGCTAAAGCTTTGAATATGCGTGGTTTGGAAGGCTTGGCAAATTGTTGTGTGCGTACGTATGTGCTTCTTTTCACAAGAAAACTTGTTTTTATAGGCAAGGCAAAGATACGTTGTCCATAAAGCAATTTTAATGATAATAACACACTTTCCTTTTGAAGAAGATCTTGTTAGAAGAAAGTCATTAGCATTTAATTTTGTCTTGAATAAATAATAATGCTTTAGAGTCTTCTTTGCTTTAACTGCTGATAACGCTTCAGAGTGTTGATGACTTGGTAAAGATGTCTTTGATCAGAGTCAGAGTGTACTTGTTTAGGCGCAGATTCTGGTTATTAAACTTCAGTGTATAATCTTGTAGCTTCAGCGTATAGCACATATTACTGATCTTCTGATGCTGATTTCATCAGAACTTCTGCATATACAAAACATAATTTTAAGTAGCATTTTTGTTCTTTGTATATATCTTTAGATTTATTTATTCTTTGTATTTTGTTATCATCAAAACTCTAATCAAGGGTTGTAGAATCAAAATATGTTCTAACAATCTTAACTCTCCTTATTTACGGTTTGGTTCTTTTCCCGAATCCAGATTCCTTCATAGATGTGAGTGCGGTTAAGATCTTCTTGTCTCGCAATCCTGTGCCTACCCTTTTGGGTGATATTTTGCATGCTCTTTATACTCGTAAGGCACGTAGAAGAGGGAACCTCTTGTTTTGCATGCCATTGTTGGCGAGGTGGTTTATTTCGCACCTCCCCAAGTCCGTGTTGAAGAATGAGGAAGGTTCAGGATGGTCTTACAGGATAATGTCCCTTGCTCATACGGACATTCTTTGGAGTTCTAAGGACATGGAAGGTGTTTCTATTATTGATCGATGTGGGGAATACCCTAATGTCCCGTTGCTTGGAATTAGAGGGGAATAACCTACAGTCCTTGTTTGGCTTTACGACAGTTTGGTCGCGCTCGGAGAGACGGTCCACATGAGCTACTTCTTACAGATATCGTCTTTGACTATAAGGAGGACGTTAAAGAGCATCATCGAAGGTTTATACGAGCCTGGGGCATGGTGAATAGGTCTGACCCTCAAGAGCTAGGACCAAGGACCTCTCTCCCTATGCAACCTTACCTTCAGTGGGTCCGAGCTCGGTCTCAGAAGCTTGGGATGCCTTATGAAGATGTGTTACCAGTGATTGTGGAGCATACTAATGAAGAAGGTTATCCTTATACAGTCCTTTATCCCTACATCCCCATTGATCTTGGGGCATTGAAGAGATCCTGGATCCAGCTAAAAGAGGAGAGGGATACCTACAGGGAGAAGTATCATGAGCAAGAGAGGAAGATCTTGAAGCTCACAAGGCAACTTGAGAATGAGAGGATGATCAATGACTATGTCAGCACGAAGGGAAAGCGCCCATGGAATTTCTGATTTAGATTTGTTTTCAGTCTATTTCTTTTGTAACGCCTTAAAGGCATTGTTAAACATTTTTACAAGTTTGAATCTAATAAAGTATGTTTATTCCTTGGTTTGAAAATTTAAATCTCCCAAAGTCTTTGAAATCATTTCATACGCATTCCATTATCATGCACCTCATTACAGGTATCATTACAGGTTTCTCATCTTCTTCGCTATTTATTTCAGCACAGAATGTCTTCTGAAATACCTATCGATCAAGCCATCAAGGCTCTTCAAGCACAGAATGCTCAAATCAAAGAGATGTTCCTGAACTTGGATAAAGGGCAGGAAGATTTGAAGACTCTCATCATGAAGGAGAAGAAAAAGAAGAAGAAGAAGGTGGTCCTCCTGAATATGGGTCACAAATTTGGGAATAGATTGCGACAGGAAGCTGATTTGTCTCATTCGTCTAAAGGAGGAGAGAATCAAGAGGAAGAGAAGGGTCTTAGTCCTGTGGTCTCTGATAAAGACATTGATTTTGATGAAGAACAATATCCTCCTGCTGAGGATAGGTAGAAGCAACTCGAAGACCGTCTGAGTGCAATGGAGATTCAGAAGATACCTGGTTTGGACTTTGGAGATCTGGGGTGGTGATCCCTCACAAATTCAAAGCTCCTGTTTTTGCTAAGTACGATGGAGTATCTTGTCCAAAGCTACACCTCCGCTCGTACGTCAGAAAAATCCAACCCTACACTGCTGATAGAAACTTGTGGGTTCATTTCTTTCAAGATAGTCTGTCAGGGACTCAGTTTGAATGGTTTTATCAATTGGAAGGAGCTAACGTCCGCAACTGGGAGGACCTTGCTGCTGCTTTTTACAAGCAATACCAGTATAACGCCGACCTTACTCCCACACGTACTCAGCTTCAGGGTATGTCTATGGGTGCAGGCGAAGGCTTAAAAGACTATGCTCAGAAGTGGAGAGATCTGCATGGAAGAGTCTAACCCCCTCTGTCTGATAGGGAGTTGGTGGATATGTTTCTTGGGACTTTGTCTGATCCATTTTTAATCATTTAATCGGTAGTTTGTCATTAGGGTTTACTGAATTGATTTTGACTGGGGAGAGGGTAGAAGCTGGTATCAGAAGTGGCAAGATACAGAAAGGTGCTTCATCAAGTACAGAAAAAAAAGCCTTTCAAGAAAGAAGTTAGTGCAGTTTATAGCTCGAGGAGCCAAAACCGACCTGAACGACGCCAAGCAGTTAATGCGGTAGTAATATCAAGACCCACCATTGCCCCACAATGCAACAATCGGCAAAGGGTAGAGAGGCCGCAAAGACAATACACTCGGCTCAGTATGACCTTATCTCAAATTCTGCCGCAATTGTTGAAGACCAACCTGATAACTCTGAGGGAAGCCCCGAAGAATCCCAACACCACATCTCCGCTGTATAATCCGAACGCCCGTTGAGCCTATCACTTTGATAGCCCAGGGCATGATACAAACAACTGTTGGGCCTTGAGGAATAAGGTGCAAGATTTGATTAAAGCTAAAGAAATCGAGTTTGACGCCCCGGAAAAGCCTAACGTCATGACTGCTCCTATGCCCAAACATGGAGTAAATGTTGTGGATGATGATTTATTTGTGACCTTTGTGGAAGACATTTCCACTTCGTTGATGATGGTGAAGAAGAACCTTTTGTTGGCCGGTTTATTTCCAGGCTATGGTGAAGATTTCCACCTATGTTCAGTCCTGCCTGCTGGTTGCCATTTATTGAAATCAGGTGTTCAACGCCTGATGGATAACAAAGAGATCTTGTTCGAGAAAACTTTGATTCCGTTGATTCTTGTTGAAGATGTTTCCATCATAACCATTTCCGCCAATCCTTCCAAGGCTTCCCCGAGAAAGCCTGTTAGGATTACATCTGTCCCGAGAGTTGCTCCATTGATCATTACTATTCCTGATCCTATCCCATACACTTTGGATAAGGTTGTCCCGTAGCACTATGGGGCCGATGTGTATTATCATGGGATCAAACAAGATTTGAAGGTTGAAAAAGCTGATACTGATGTCAGCAATATTGTCGGGGCTAGTAAGGTCACCCGGAGTGGAAGACTCTTTTCTCCCGATATTTCCCCTCCGACTGTTCAAAATCCTGTTGCTATTCCATCTGCCAGTACATCAGCTACTGTCCTAGTTCATATTCTGATTATCATCCCTGTCGCTGAGCCATCTGACACTCGAGGCAAAAAAGTCATAAGTGAGCCTGCCTGGATGAAGGCGCCTAAGAAGATCATTGTAGAGACCTCTAAGCAAGAGATAGAGGAAATTATGAAGATTATCAAGAAGAGCGGCTACAACATAGTCGAGCAGCTGGGGAAGACCCCATCGAAAATCTCCATGTTATCCTTATTGTTGTGTTCGGAAGCCCATGAAAAGGCTTTAATTGCTTTCCTCAAAATTGTGCATGTGCCGCAAGAAACCTTTGTTGATCAATTCAAAGACTGTGTAGCTAGTTTGACTGCTGACAACGGGTTGGGTTTCTCCGACGCAGATATGACTGCTAAAGGAATAAATGACAATGATGCCCTGCATGTCTCGATCGAATTCCGGGGCACTACTCTGGCCCACGTACTGGTGGATACCGGGTCCTCATTGAATTTTTTACCCAAGAAAGCATTAGACCGGCTGGACTGTGAAGGGTTGGTTCTGAAGCCGAGTAACATTGTAGTTAAGGCCTTTGACGGGTCCAAAAGGATGGTGCACGGGGAGGTGGACGTCCCTGTTAAAGTTGGCTCTCAGACTTTCGCATCTACGTTATATGTGATGGACATCCGACCATCCTATTCTTGTTTGTTGGGTCGCCCGTGGATTCATAAGGCTGGGGCAGTGACTTCTACACTCAATCAGATGTTGAAATATCCAGTAAAGGGGAAGATTGTTATAGTACGAGGAGAAGAGGAGTACATGGTGAGTCACCTTAACTCCTTTTGGTATGTGGAGATGGATGGGGAGTTCATCGAAACCCCGTGTCAGAGCTTTGAAGAGGTCCCCCAGACTCTGGCGTCGACTGAAGTTGTTGTTGAAGAACCTCCAATGAAGATGGCTTCCCTCAACGATGCTAGGGCTGTTATTAAAAAAGGTGGGTGCGCAAATTAGGGTCATCTCCCTGACTTTGCACACAAAACTGACAAGTTTGGTTTGGGCTTTACTGCAGAGGCTCAAAGGGCTGTTCGGCACGCGCGGATTGGAAGACCTCCCCTGCACATCAGTAATCTGGGAGTGAATGCAATCGAAGATGACAAAGAAGAGTCAGAGTTCGAAAGCTGGATTTAGCTGACTACAGGAGGTGGATTGAATAATTGGACAGCAAAGGACTTCGTGCCCGTTTCTTTTATTACACAGTAATAGACTTTTGTTTTGAATTTGTAACAAACAATTTGAAACTTTACAGCTCGGTGCCTTGCCCGAGGCACCTTGGCTTTGTTTGTGAGGGCTTATTATTTGTCATTTTCATATATCATCAATAAAGCATTGGATGTTTTCTTGCATTACATTGCGCTCCTTGTTTTTCTTCTCTATCTTGCACTTTATTAAAACAGCTATTGTCTTACACACACTCACATATCATAATGCAGATCCACATCCACTTTGGATCCCATTGATAACGACTCTGCTACTGCCAGTTATGACTTCGAAAATCCGATCAACCAAGCTGAGGACGAAGGTGAGGATGATTGTGAAGTGCCTGGGGAACTTGCTAGACTGTTACTACAGGAAGAGAGGACCATAAGGCCCCATGAAGAGCCGGTGGAATCAGTGAATCTGGGTATAGAGGAAGACAAGAAAGAGGTCAAGATCGGTGCAAATCTGGAGCCTAGTGTTAAGCAACGGTTGATACAGATGCTACGCGAATATGTTGAGATCTTCGCTTGGTCTTATGAAGATATGCCTGGGTTGGACACCGACATTGTGGTTCATCGCTTGCCAACTAAAGAAGATTGTCCTCAGGTAAAGCAGAAAGTTCGCCGCATGCGCCCAGAGATGTCTGAGAAAATCAAAGATGAGGTCATGAAACAGTTTGATGTCGGTTTTCTAGTTGTCACTTCTTACCCGTAGTGGGTTACCAATGTGGTTCCGGTGCCGAAGAAAGATGGTAAAGTACGAATGTGTGTGGACTATAGAGATATGAACAGGGCGAGCCCCAAAGATGATTTCCCACTGCCTCATATTGATGTTTTGGTCGACAACACCGCGCAACATAAGATCTTCTCTTTTATGGATGGTTTTTCTAGTTACAATCAGATTAAGATGGCTCCTGAAGAAATGGAGAAGACGACCTTCGTTATGCAGTGGGGTACCTTTTGCTACAAAGTCATGTCGTTCGGATTGAAGAATGTTGGGGCAACGTATCAGCGCGCCATGGTCGCTTTGTTCCACGACATGATTCATCATGAGATTGAGGTATACGTTGACGACATGATTGCAAGGTCCCAAACTGAAGAAGAACACCTTAACCATCTCCAGAAGCTATTTGACAGGTTGAAGATGTACAAGCTGAGGTTAAACCCGAACAAGTGCACCTTCGGAGTAAGATCTGGTAAGCTGTTGGGTTTCGTCGTTAGTGATAAAGGTATTCAAGTGGATCCTGCAAAGGTGAAGGCTATACAGGAGATGCCAGCTCCTCAAACTGAAAAGGAAGTCAGAGGCTTTTTGGGACGTCTGAACTACATTGCGCGATTCATTTCACATCTGACTGCTACTTGTGAGCCAATCTTCAAGCTGCTGAAGAAAGATCAAGTGGTAAGATGGAATGATGAATGTCAGGCCGCTTTCAAAAGGATCAAGGAATATCTCCAAGAGCCCCCTATTTTGTTGTCTCCAGTTGAAGGAAGACCTTTGATCTTATACTTGACAGTACTCGACAATTCGATGGGGTGTGTGATGGGGAAGCATGACGAGTCTGGCCGAAAAGAGCATGCTATTTATTACCTTAGCAAAAAGTTTACTGACTGTGAGACCTGATACTCACTGCTTGAGAAAACTTGATGTGCTTTGGCATGGGCTGCTCGCCGGCTGAGACAGTATATTCTGACTCACACTACTCTATTGATATCAAAGATGGACCCAATCAAGTATATCTTCGAAAAGCCTGCCTTATCCAGAAGAATAGCAAGATGGAAAATGATCTTAACCGAGTATGACATTCAATACACAATCCAAAAGGCAATCAAGGGAAGTGTGTTGGCAGATCACTTGGCACATCAGGCCGTGGATGATTACTGTGATACGATGGCCAGAACCGGGACGTGGTTTCCCTATTTCGTTAAGGAAATTTGCTGGTTTGCGTTTTGCGTTTGTTTTCGCAAAATGTCGCAGTAAGCAAGAGTCGCGACCATCTTTTATTTTATCCAACAAGGAAAGGAAAAAAACAAAGAAAAATTCCTTTTTCGAGATATTTCTGAGTACGGGGGGTAGATTATAGAAAGGGAAGGTATTAGCACCCTTTCTATCCGTAGTTATCTACGGGCTCTTAGGTACTTGCTCATCATTTTCAAAATTGTTTTCTTTGTGTTTGTGGTCTTTGAAAAGTTTTTGTTTTAACTTCGATTTAACTCTTGCTTCTGTCTTCAAGAGTGTAATGAAGTGTTTTTTGAAAACTTGTTTGTAAAGGAGTGTAAGTGTAAAAATTTTGTTTTTTTGTTTGAGCAAGTACTTAAGAGCTAATCTACATACTCGAAAAAAGAATCGTTATATGTTTGTTTCCTTTAGACAACGCTATCCCACTATTAGTGAGTAGGTAGCATCATCGTTGGAGTTTGAGGGTCAATTCAAAAGGGACGTACGGTCACTAAAGCAATGTTAGGACGTCTTAGTAGTAACCCTAATGTCTTAGATCATTTATCCGAGGCAACAATATCCGAGGCAACCTTTCCGAGGCAACTATGATCTTTGGACAAAAGGACGACCACTAAAATATCCTATACTCAATGACCGTTTACCGAAGGCAACCAAGTGGGGGTGTACCCTATGAGTGCGCATGTGCGAGTGATTGAATTTTAGTTTATTTATCTTTGCACATTTAGGGTGATCTAACTGTTTTAAATTTAGTCATACATTCTTGTCATGAATCCCTATATCATACATCTAACAGTTAATAATTTGTGGAATTTAAAGTGCGGAATTTAAATTACGCTATTACAAGGCTTCGGGTATTTACATAGCCAAAAACAAACCCTTTGAAAATAAAGCGATAAATGTAAATAAACGTCCTAATTAAACTATTACAAACTGTAGGCAGTTAGATCAATATGGTAAATAATAAAAATAAAGCGCACGAGAAGAATTAATATCGACGAGAATTTAAGGTTTTGACCCTTCTAACCTAATTAAAAGAAAAATTGTTTTTTGTTGTTTTTAATAAAAGAAATAAGTTTTCTAAATTAAATATGCAATTAATTAGTTAATTATATTAATTAATAAAATAATTACATGACCTTTGGTTTCTTTGGTTATTTTAGGAAAAAATAAAAATATAATTAAGTTAGTAATAAAACATATTTATTCTAATTATTTTTAAGTTATTTATAAAAAGAAATTAAAGTTTTACCTAAAATTAAAATTTAATTAAGAAAAAATCCTAAATCTATTTTTATGTGATTTTTATATTTGTTTATTGATAAAAAAATAAAAGTGATTAAAAGAAATAAACAAAACGTATAAAATATGAAAATAAAGATGGGCCTAGTAGCAAAAGTATACAGGGGGTGCAATCATCAGAAATCCCTAGGCCCGAATCTTCGAAAGCTTCATGCTCTAACTATGGTGTTTTTTGATTCTTGCGTGGAACCTATGATTCAACCATCCATAACAGTTCTATATAAACTCAAACAAACGTTAGCATACCATAAAATGTGTTTAAAATTAGAGATTCAAAGTTTAAAATTTTTCCAAACCGGTGTTTTCAAATGGGGGGCGTGTTAGGCGTGTGATGGATTGCTTTTGGGCCTTGTAAGACTCTTGAGGACTTCAATAGAATGGTTTGAGGCTTGATGTCAATTGAGAGAGGCCGGAACCTCGAGATATGACTTGCACCAATTCTTTGATTTTTGGAGAGCTTTTTGAAGAGCTTTTAGAGAGCTTTTTGAAGAGCTTTTTGAGAGCTTTTTTAGAGAGGATTTTCGTCCCTTTCAATATTGTATGGCTCTATATTTATAGAGGAGAATGAGGAGACAAGAAAGCATGGAAAGAATCTCCCTAATAATATTGGGTTTTAAGACCATGATCAAGATTTGGAAAAAATGCCATATTTCATTATTTTATGCCATTTTCACAAGTGGATGAACCTGGACATATTTGAAAGGTTATTTCACGAAATCAATTGACATAAACCAGCATAAAACTTTCCCAAAATGGATTCACATCAAAATTTACATTATTTCTATTATTTATTTATTTATTTATTTCTGAATTTTAATGAATAAAATATCAAAATAAATAGCATAAATAGTATAAAAATGTATGGGTGGGCTTAGAGGCCGTGGACCATGTTAGGAATGAGTTTCAAACTTGAAAAGATAGGCCCATTTGGAAAAAATCCAAGTTTGGTCAATATTTGCTTCATGCATTTTTTCAAAAATTATCCAACTTTGACAATGCATATATCTCTCAATTTTAACCTTATGAGGGTGTTCTTGGACTTTTTAGAAAGCTTAGGATGTCCCCTAATATACCTCTTTGGTTTCATCTCAATTGGATCTTCCATGTTCTTGTAAGAAGCTTTGACCCAAAAGGTGTTTTTGTTGACTTTCCAAAATGACCTATAATGTCCAAATTCATAACTTCTTGTGAGTGCATATTTTGAACTTGGGAGATGAAGATTGATTGTATGGAATTGCATCCTCTTCAAAATGAGCTTTTTATGGGTCATTTCTCATAAAGTATGAGAAAGTTATGCTTGGTCAAAGTTGAGTTGACTTTTCCTACAAAACCCTAATTTAGCAACTTTTGAGTCTTGATGAATTATGAGCAATCCTTGATGAATCATGATCAAACCTTGATAAAATGATTAAATATACTTCAAAATTAGGATTTTGACCAAAAATCTTGAAGTTTGACTATATGTGGGCCACAATTGACTTTTGCCCTAGCATAGTCGATTTTCAGGCCTTTGAGCAATTGACTGAGCAAACTTCCTCTGCAAGGCTTGAAAATTGACATGGATGATCTTGAGAACATATTAGGACAATTTTGAGCATTTGGGTTCCCTTGGACTCAAGTATCTTGATGCAACATGAAACCCTAATTTGAGGTAGACTGCCTTAGGAAAGAGCTTGTTTGGCCAACCCTTGGACTACCTTGAGCAACTTGGGGATCTTTCTTGAAATGTTTTGAGAAATATGGGAGGGAAAATTTTGGGGTACAACAGCTGCCCCTGTTCAATCTTCTTAAACTTGAAGATTTAGATTGGCTTTAGTTCCTTTCGTGATCCGAAGGTGGAAGAGGATTGAACACTAGAGTGCCCATAAATTTGCACTCGCATGAAGTGGTAATTTTCTTGTGATGTTGGGAATGGGCTTACAGATGCCATTTGGAAATTGCTGACGGGGGGATGGGCTTAAAGATGCCATCTGAAGGAGTGTTGATTGCATAAGAGAGTCCTTAGTGAGAGCTTGTATACCTGTCGTTGAGGAAGATTCCGTTGGGGAGGGCTGATCTTTGTTGAGAGAAGTAGAATTTTAGGAGCTTCGGTCGTCCGTATTCCAATGAGGAAACATCTCTGTTGAATTTTAGGAACTTCGATCGTCCGTATTCTACTGAGGAATCATCTTTGCTGACATTTAGGAACTTCAGTCATCCGTTGTTCAACTGAGGAATCATCTTTGCTGACATTTAGGAACTTCAGTCATCCGTTGTTCAACTGAGGAATCATTGCTGCTGATATTTAGGAACTTCAGTCATCTGCTGTTCAACTGAGGAATCATTGCTGCTGATATTTAGGAACTTCAGTCATCTGCTGTTCAACTGAGGAATCATCTTTGCCGACATTTAGGAACTTCAGTCATCCGTTATCCAACTGAGGAAAACATCTATGTTGACATTTAGGAACTTCAGTCATCCGTTATTCAACTGAGGAATTAACTCCGACTTTAGGAAGCGGAAGTGAACTGCGTATCTAGTTGTGTACAGGCTGCAGCGCGACCTACTAGAGAAAGGTGAAACCGATCGTGTTTGATATGTCTGGGTCTTACATTGTTGTGGATTGCTGTCTAGAGATAAGAGAAACGAAACCTGGATAGTAGGGTTATGAGAAGGAACCTGGGTAAGGTTGCTTTGTGAGTATTTGGATAACACTGCGTCTGAACCGAGAAGGAACATGGGTAAGGTTTCTTTATGAGGATTTTGGGTAAAACTGTGTCTGAACCGAGAAGGAACCTGTGTAAGGTTGCTTTGTGAGGAGTTTGGGTAAAACTGCGTCTGAACCGAGAAGGAACCTGGGTAAGGTTTCTTTGTGAAGAGTTTGGGTAGAACTGCATCGGGACTGAGGAGGAGCCTAGGTAAGGTTTCTTCAGGATGAGTCTAGGTGAAACTACATCAGGAAAGAGAAGGAACTTATGTAAGGTTTCTCCAGGATGAGTCTAGGTGAAACTACATCGGGAAAGAGAAGGAACCTAGGTAAGGTTGCTCCATGATGGGTTTAGGTGAAACTACATCTGAACTGAGAAGGAACCTAGGTAAGGTTGCTCCATGATGGGTTTAGGTAAAACTACATCTGAACTGAGAAGGAACCTAGGTAAGGTTGCTCCATGATGGGTTTAGGTAAAACTGCATCTGAACCGGGAAGAAACCTAGGTAAGGCTGCTTCATGAGGAGTTTAGGTAAAACTGCATCTGAACCGGGAAGAAACCTAGGTAAGGTTGCTTCAGGATGAGTCTGGGTGAAACTACATCGGGACTGAGAAGGAACCTGGGTAAGGTTGCTTCAAGATAAGTCTGTGTAAAACTTCAGGAGGAACCTGGGTAAGGTCACCTTGTGATAAGTTAAGTTCGTGTAAAACTTCAGGAGGAACCTGGGTAAGGTTACTTTGTGATAAGTTTGTGTAAAACTTCAGGAGGAACCTGGGTAAGGTTACTTTGTGACGAACCCGTGTAAAGTTGTATTTAGGAGAAACCCGTGTAAGATTGCTTCGTGACGAACCCGTGTAAAGTCTGTTTAGTTTCCGGAGTTAATCTTGAACTTGCAGGAAGTTGTTGATGATAACCATCTTTCTTGAAAAGGTACATGATTAATTGTATATGATGCATGACATGCATTGTATGATGATGTTCTCAAAATAAATGAAATTATGTTGTATGCAATATGTATGCCCACGTCATGATATATGAACATGAAATGCTATTTTGGTACGTCCGAGTTTGGGAAAATAAATCCCTGACTGTTGTTGGAGATTAAAGAGTTTCGCTCGCTGGAGATAACGACCGAAGATGATTGGGAGAATAATCTTGCAGGAGAGAATAACTATGCTGGGGAATGGACTGACGAGGAAATGACTTTGTGGTGAGTATATACTCTACTAGAAGATCTGCTGATTTGGAGAAATAAAACTCAGTTGGGGATGAATTACTGTTGCTGGTGACAGTGAACCCTGTTGGGGATTGAATTTCTGTCTGTGAAAGGAATGAACTCCGCTGGGGATGATTTTCCAATGGCGACTTCACTGGGGATAATCTTTTAGACTCTACTGGGGATAATCTTCCAGACTCCACTGGGGATAATCTTCCAGTGCTGGTGATAGATAAACTCTGCTTGGGGAGAATCTTACTGATCCATTCGTGGTTGCGAGCCTCAGTTGGGGAGAATTAACACCAATGTCCTTTTCTTACTCTGTGGGTAGTATAGATGTTACTGGGACGCGGGCTGAGGATATGACAATGACTTTGCATCGAGATTTTTCTGCCCCTGTATCTGCGGGAGAAGGTGCCTGCGGAGGCCTTGTGGATCGAGTATTATTCCAACCTATGAGGTGCTTGGTAATTATTGATTTAAATGACAAATCTTCTTCTGGTAGGCAAGTGACTAGATGACGGGACATAGTTGTACGCTTTAATCCCTAACTTTTGCCTGGACTGTCTTTTCAGATCTTCAGGCTGGGATACCCTTTCTTGCCCAAGCCGCCTTTTCAGGTTTTCGACTTGCCGGGTGTACAAATCTTTTTTTTTATCCCTAATTTTTGCCCGAACCCTTTTGGTTCGTCGGGATGCCCTTATTTTTGCCTAGGCCTGTTAACCTAGCGGGTCTTTGTTCATGCGCAGTATTTTCTGACTATGTCCATGCTCTCAGGGTGTAGGGAGTTATCATTGTCGGTAGTGTTGTGTTGCCATACTACCAGAAGATGTTTGTTTGATCATACAAGATTCGTTGTTGGAATTCATGTCCAATGCCCCAAGTGATTCAGATGGAGATCTGCCCCTGGCTATTTGGCATCTTTGAGAGACTCCTTGAATCTTGACTTGACTGCCCCAGATGATAGACAATGCTCATGACGTGCCCCTTGGTTGGAAGTGTTTTTCCACTTGAGGTGACCCTTTTTATTGAAAGGGTTTTTGTTCACTAGATATTCGTCGTGCGAATTTCTCTGTTATTGAACAAATAGTCATATGCAAACAATGTTATTTTAAGAATGCAAAGCTTATGTTTGTTTTGAAGTTCTTTGAAAATGCAGTTTTCAATAAAACAAGCGAATTTTTGTAAAATGTGATATCAACTCAGGATTTACAGCAAGCCCTACAGGAGTCAGGATACCTTTTGTAACAGTATGCTTTCAAACTAACTCGTGCCTCAGTTAGGACTTTTAAGGGTTATAACATGGTCTGGTTCACGGTTCAAGAAACAAAGGATAAAGGCTCAGATTTTATTTGTACCCACCCGTTCTTTGTGATGTTCTTCGATCCTAAACTCAGCTAATTGTGCATTTAGACCCCGTTTTGAGTCTTTGCTCTGATATTCTAGTGATGGTTCGGATACTAACATATTATTTTGCACAGGCAGTCATTTTGTTGAGAGTTTGTAGGACCTCTTTCTTTTTTATTTTGTTATCCCTGTCTTTTAGCCTGAAATGTTTCTTTCTTATGATTACAGTGAGCGGGATGCCCCGGTTTTTTTCTTAAGTCCCTTTCATAGGTTTTGACTTAATTTTTATTTAGAGGTATAACGACTGCCTGTCTTGACGATTATAGGGAACCATCATCGCCTTTTAGTTTGGGAGAACGTCTTTGATGCCATTCATTGTGCACCTGGATTAATTGAGAAAACTACCTTGCCCCAGGTTGTGATTAAGGGTTTTAATTTGTGTGAAAAGAAAAACTCCAACTTCTCTGGCTCAAAGGGGTTGACTAGGGATTATCTTCCTTATAACTCCACTGTTTAGGATTTGAAACAACGCCTGTACATCGTCAGCAGGGTCTGTTCAAAAGCATATTGTAGAGATTATGGTATCATTTTCGTCATCCTCCCTCTAAAGGCTTAGAGTTTTTTAATCGAGAGTTGAACATCACAAAAAGGAAATATGAAGCAATTTAAACATAGTGAAAATAATTAATTCAAAACAGACATGTGTAATGCATTAATGAAATAAAAAAGTTTGACATGACAATAATTGTTTGAATAAGCAAAGAAAAATACAACTTCAGAATTCAAATGAACAAAAGTGCTTTCAATCCTAGCCATATTTTGGCAAGGGAGCAGTGATCACATTGGGAGTCTCAGGAGGGTCGAATTCGATCTCCTTAGCGTCAATCATATTCTGAATCTTGTATTTCAGCGCCCAACAATCGTTAGTATAGTGCCCTGGGCTACCAAAATGATAAGCACGCCTTGCATCTGGGTTGTAGTTAGGAGAAGAAGTCTTAGGGTTCGGAAGAGGGTTTATCATCGTAATCAGATTCATATTCAACATGTGCTGCAATGCTTGTGACAATGGCATGTTGCTTTGGGTGAACTTCCTTTGAAGTCTTTCCCCCTTTTGGCTGATTATTTCATTATTGTGGTCATTGTGTGCGTGCCGAATTAGAGATCAACACTGCCCCCACAGATTGGTGGTAGTCTTCCTGGCTACGCCTCTTCTGGCCGTGCACAGCATTGGCTTCCCTCTTGCCACCAAATGACTTCTTCTCTGTACTCGAAGAGGTATCTTTCTGGATCTTACCACTCAGGATCCCAGCTTCTACTCTTTCTCCAGTCAGAATCAGTTTGGTGAAACCCACTGACGAGCTACTGATCAAATGATTGAAATAGGGACCAGACAAAGTCCCAAGAAACATGTCCACCAACTCCCTATCAGACAGAGGGGGTTGGACTCTTCCAGTAAGATCTCTCCACTTCTGAGCGTAGTCCTTAAAGCCTTTGCCTGTACCTATAGACATACCCTGAAGTTGAGTACGCGTGGGAGCAAGGTCGGCATTATACTGGTATTGCTTGTAAAAAGCAGCAGCAAGGTGCTCCCAGTTACGGATGTTAGCTCCTTCCAGTTGACTGAACCATTCAAGTTGAGTCCCTGACAGACTATCTTGAAAGAAATGAACCCAGAGATTTCTATCAGCAGTATAGGGTTGAATCTTTCTGACGTATGAGCGGAGGTGTAGCTTCGGGCAGGATACCCCGTCATACTGAGCAAATACAGGAGCTTTAAACTTGTGAGAAATCACCACCCCAGATGCCAATTCCAGATCTCTAAAGTCCAACCCAGGTATCTTCTGAATTTCCATTGCACTGAGCCGGTCTTCAAGTTGCTTATATATATCCTCAGCAGGAGGATACTGGTCTTCATCAAAGTATGTGTCATTGTCAGAAACCACAGGGCTAGGACCCTTTCTTTCCTCTTGATTCTCTCTCCCTCTAGATGAATGGGACAAATCAGTCTCCTGTCGCAAATTGTTCCCGGCAAGAAATCCAAGGTATTGGATAAGGACTGTAAACAAAACCTACAAGGAACTCAAGTTGTTAGATAACAAACATGTGCAAGTAGTTCAAGTTGAAAGCACACAAGTCACACAATAGCCCTTAAATTTCAGGCTGGCATGGAGTTTAGGTATTACCCTCTTTCATTTTAGTTGGTTCAACCTGTCCTAGTAATAGTAACCGGGTTCTAGAGGTTCTCAATATCACTGACCATCCTCGATAGGTCATAATTCCAGTTTAGCAACCTTTTCTTGCGGACAGAATCATCGCGAGAGTATGGTCTCAATGAGTGTGGCATACTGCTACTTTTCTATGGCCAAGTTGGTCAATTATAGGTTCTAAGAACATTTGATGCTTAATGACCCATTAGCAGCCCCATACTCTCCTTGTTCCTCCACAAGGGATATCGGTACCAACTAATGCGTCACACCAACGTAGCTACTGCTTCAACCGTATTGGTCTACGTCGTACAATTTCCTCACAGTCTATTGCTACTTACCTAAAAGGTATCCCCCAGATCCGGGTTAGGATCTATAGTAACTCTGATACAAAGCCTACAAAATAAAGCAAACAAATCAAAAAATTGAAAACAATATGATGGACTATTCCTAAGGTACACCCGACTTATTAACTCCCCAGCAGAGTCGCCAGTTCTGTGATACGGTGGCCAGAACCGGGACGTGGTTTCCCTATTTCGTTAAGGAAATTTGCTGGTTTGCGTTTTGCGTTTGTTTTCGCAAAATGTCGCGGTAAGCAAGAGTCTCCACCGTCTTTTATTTTATCCAACAAGGAAAGGAAAAAAGCACAGAAAAATTCCTTTTTCGAGATATTTCTGAGTACGGGGGGTAGATTATAGAAAGGGAAGGTATTAGCACCCTTTCTATCTGTAGTTATCTAGGGCCTCTTAGGTACTTGCTCATCATTTTCAAAATTGTTTTCTTTGTGTTTGTGGGCTTTGAAAAGTTTTTGTTTTAACTTCGATTTAACTCTTGTTTCTTTCTTTAAGAGTGTAATGAAGTGTTTTTTGAAAACTTGTTTGTAAAGGAGTGTAAGTGTAAAAATTTTGTTTTTTTGTTTGAGCAAGTACTTAAGAGCTAATCTACCTACTCGAAAAAATAATCGTTCTATGTTTGTTTCCTTTAGACAACGCTATCCCACTATTAGTTAGTAGGTAGCATCATCGTTGGAGTTTGAGGGTCAATTCGAAAGGGACGTACGGTCACTAAAGCAATGTTAGGACGTCTTAGTAGTAACCCTAATGTCTTAGATCATTTATCCGAGGCAACAATATCCGAGGCAACCTTTCCGAGGCAACTATGATCTTTGGACAAAAGGACGACCACTAAAATATCCTATACTCAATGACCGTTTACCGAAGGCAACCAAGTGGGGGTGTACCCTAGGAGTGCGCATGTGCGAGTGATTCAATTTCAGTTTATTTATCATTGCACATATAGGGTGATCTAACTGTTTTAAATTTGGTTATACATTCTTGTCATGCATCCCTATATCATACATCTAACAGTTAATAATTTGTGGAATTTAAAGTGCGGAATTTAAACTACGCTATTACAAGGCTTCGGGTATTTACATAGCCAAAAACAAACCCTTTAAAAATAAAACGATAAATGTAAATAAACGTCCTAATTAAACTATTACAAACTGTAGGCAGTTACATTAATATGGTAAATAATAAAAATAAAGCGCGCGAGAAGATTTAAGATCGACGAGAATTTAAGGTTTTGACCCTTCTAACCTAATTAAAAGAAAAATTGTTTTTTGTTGTTTTTAATAAAAGAAATAAGTTTTCTAAATTAAATACGCAATTAATTAGTTAATTAAATTAATTAATAAAAATAATTACATGACCTATTTTGGTTTCTTTGGTTATTTTAGGAAAAAATAAAAATATAATTAAGTTAGTAGTAAAACCTATTTATTCTAATTATTTTTAAGCTATTTACAAAAAGAAATTAAAGATTTACCTAAAATTAAAATTTAATTAAGAAAAAATCCTAAATATATTTTTATGTGATTTTTATATTTGTTTATTGATAAAAAATAAAAGGGATTAAAAGAAATAAACAAAACGAATAAAATATGAAAATAAAGATGGGCCTAGTAGCAAAAGTAAATAGGGGATGCAATCATCAGAAATCCCTAGGCCCGAATCTTCGAAAGCTTCATGCTCTAACTATGGTGTTTTTTGATTCTTGCGTGGAACCTATGATTCAACCATCCATAACTGTTCTATATAAACTCAAACAAACGTTAGCATACCATAAAATATGATTAAAATTAGAGATTCAAAGTTTAAAATTTTACCAAACCGGTGTTGTCAAATGGGGGGCGTGCTAGGCGTGTGATGGATTGCTTTTGGGCCTTGTAAGACTCTTGAGGACTTCAAGAGAATGTTTTGAGGCTTGATGTCAATTGAGAGAGACCGGAACCTCGAGATATGACTTGCACAAATTCTTTGATTTTTGGAGAGCTTTTTGAAGAGCTTTTAGAGAGCTTTTTGAAGATCTTTTTGAGAGCTTTTTTAGAGAGGATTTCCGTCCCTTTCAAACTTGTATGGCTCTATATTTATAGAGGAGAATGAGGAGACAAGAAAGCATGGAAGGAATCTCCCTCATAATGTTGTGTTTTAAAACCATGATCAAGATTTGAAAAAAATGTCATATTAGATGATTTTATGCCATTTTCACATGTGGATGAACCTGGACATATTTGAAAGGTTATTGCACCAAATCAATTGACATAAACCAGCATAAAACTTTCCCAAAATGGATTCACATCAAAATTTACATTATTTCTATTATTTATTTATTTAATTCTGAATTTTAATGAATAAAATATCAAAATAAATAGCATAAATAGTAGAAAAATGTATGGGTGGGCTTAGAGGTCGCAGACCATATTAGGAATGAGTTTCAAACTTGAAAAGATAGGCCCATTTGGAAAAAATTCAAGTTTGATCAATATTTGCTTCATGCATTTTTTCAAAAATTATCCAACTTTGACAATGCATATCTCTCTCAATTTTAACCTTATGAGGGTGTTCTTGGACTTTTTAGAAAGCTTAGGATGTCCCCTAAGATACCTCTTTGGTTTCATCTCAATTGTATCTTCCATGTTCATGTAAGAAGCTTTGACCCAAAAGGTATTTTTGTTGACTTTCCAAAATGACCTATAATGTCCAAATTCATAACTTCTTGTGAGTGCATAGTTTGAACTTGAGAGATGAAGATGGATTGTATAGAATTGCATCCTCTTCAAAATGAGCTTTGGATGGGTCATTTCTCATAAAGTATGAGAAATTTGTGCTTGGTCAAAGTTGAGTTGACTTTTCCTACAAAACCCTAATTTAGCAACTTTTGAGTCTTGATGAATTATGAGCAATCCTTGATGAATCATGATCAACCCTTGATAAAATGATGAAATATACTTCAAAATGAGGATTTTGACCAAAAATCTTGAAGTTTAATTGTATGTGGGCCACGGTTGACTTTTGCCCTAGCATAGTCGATTTTCAGGCCTTTGAGAAATTGACTGAGCAAACTTCCTCGGCAAGGCTTGAAAATTGACATGGATGATCTTGAGAACATATTAGGACAATTTTGAGCATTTGGGCTTGGACTCAAGTATCTTGATGCAACATGAAACCCTAATTTGAGGTAGACTGCCTTAGGAGAGAGCTTATATGGCCAACCCTTGGACTACCTTGAGCAACTTGGGGATCTTTCTTGAAATGTTTTGAGAAATATGGGAGGGAAAATTTTGGGGTACAACAATTACCAGTCTATGAATTTCGAGTTTCCGGATGAGAACATCATGTTGGTGACTGACTGTGAAAAACTTGGAGCGGATGAAGGACCTGAGGAGGGATCCCGATGGTCTTTGTATTTTGAAGGAGCTTCGAACGCGTTGGATAATGGCATTAGCGTTGTGATCATATCTCCTGAATGTTGTCATACTCCATTCACCGCCTGATAATGCTTTAACTGCACCAACAACATGGCGGATTATGAAGCGTGCATCATGGGTCTTCGAACAGCTATTGACCTGAGGATTAAGTTCTTGAGTGTATTCGGAGATTCCGCTCTAGTGATCAGTCAGATCAAAGACGAGTGGGATATGAAGCACCCAAATCTTATTCCTTACAAAGAGTGTGTATTGACGTTACTTCCACACTTCGAGGAGATAACCTTTGAACACTTTCCGAGAGAGGAGAATTAGTTAGCGGACGCACTAGCTACCATGTCTTCTATGTTCAAGGTCAGGTGGGACAGTGAGGCTCCCCAGATTACCATTGAGATGTTAGACGAACCCGCACATTATTGTGACATTGAGACTGAAGAGGTAGCAGATAAACCCTGGTTCCATGAGGTCAAGAAGTATCTTGAGGCTCAGGAGTACCCCGAGGGTGCATCTGTTAATGATAAGAAGTTTCTGAGGAGATCCGCTGCAAAGTTCTTCATCAACAATGGTTTCCTTTACAAGCGTAACCATGATTCAACCTTACTGCGATGTGTGGACAAGAACGAGGCAGAAAGAATTATGGCAGAGTTACATGAAGGTACTTTCGGAACTCATTCCAGTGGACACACCATGGCAAAGAAAATCCTACGGGCGGGATATTATTGGTCTACTATGGAAGCCAATTGTTATCAGCATTCTAGGACCTGTCACAAGTGCCAAGTCTATGCTGATAAAGTGCATATACCTCCAGTTCCTCTGAACGTCTTGACAGCTCCTTGGCCTTTTGCAATGTGGGGCATCGATATGATTGGCGAGATCAGACCTACTGCGTCCAACGGGCATCGTTTCATCCTGGTAGCGATTGACTACTTTACGAAGTGGGTTAAGGCAGCTTCCTTTTCTACAGTGACCAAGAATGTTGTGGCCCGATTTATTCGGCATAATTTGATCTGTCGATATGGTGTACCAGAAAGGATAATTACGGACAATGGTACAAATCTCAACAATACGATGATCACCGAGCTCTGCAAGCAGTTCAAGATACAGCATCACAACTCTTCTCCTTACCGGCCGAAGATGAATGGAGCTGTTGAGGCAGCTAATAAGAATATCAAGAAGATTATGCAGAAGATGACGGTGACATACAAAGACTGGCACGAGATGTTACCATTTGCTCTTCATGGGTACCGTACCTCAGCGCGGACTTCAACAGGGGAAACACCCTACTCTTTGGTGTATGGAATGGAAGCAGTCTTACCCATTGAGGTCCAGATACCCTCTCTTCGGATTATGAAGGATGCAGGTTTAAGCAAGGATGACTGGATCCAGACCCGACTTGATCACTTGAACTTAATCGATGAAAAGAGACTTACTGCTATTTTTCATGGTCAGACGTATCAAAAGCGGATGATCAAAGAATTTAACAAGAAAGTCAGACGACAAGAGTATTAAGTTGGGGATCTGGTGATCAAACGCATCATACTGCCAGAAGGTGATCCCAGGGGAAAATGGACCCCTACGTACGAAGGACCATTTGTTGTTAAGAACATTTTCTCAGGAGGAGCTATGATTCTAACCACCATGGGTGGTGACGACCTTCCTCACCCCGTCAATGCAGACATAGTGAAAAAATACTACGCCTAATCAAAGACCCGCTAGGTTGACTGGCCTAGGAAAAAATAAGGGCTTCCCGGCGAACCAAAAGGGTTCGGGCAAAAATAAGGGATGAAAATGAAAAAATTTGTACACCCGACAAGTCGAAAACCTGAAAAGGCAGCTTGGGCAAAAAAGGGTATCCCGGTGGACTAAAAACCCGAAAGGGTGGTCCAGGAAAAAATTAGGGATTAAAGCCTAACACTATGTCTCATTGGATCATCTTGCAACTAGACTTCAGTATCGACTATTAAGCTCAGACGACACCAATCAGTCTGATCTACCTTCAACCAAGTAGCGAAGTGATGAGATGCTCGAAGATATAAAGGCAATAGCAGAGTTGGAACCCATTGGGATTGTTCATATAGCTGTTTTTCTTTGTTTTACACAAATTGTATAAATTATATCTTTCGGCGGCATTCTCTTACTAGAACGTCAGCCTCTTGTACAAAAACGCCTATTTTCAGGCCAACTTCAAAATCAATACAATTCATTTTCATAAAGAAATTTCAAATTTTTTTTCTTTTTCTGTTTTGTTTTGCAAGAACGTCCAATGTTCATTTTTGATATATACATTTGACAATAATTGCTGCTCATAAATATTTACATGCGAAACGAAAGACGATTACTCGTAATATCAGAAACAGGGGCAAACAAGAAATGTCCAAACCTTACGATTACTCTTTCCACCGGGTATAGGGATAGACCTAGCTGGAGAATACGATTAAAGGTACATTCACTCCCCACAGAGCAAAAAGTATCTAAAAACAGTGATTCTCCCCAAGCAGAATTCATCTATCACCAGCACTAGAAGATTATCCCCAGTGGAATTTATTTCTTCCACAAGCAGAAACTCAATCCCCAACAGGTTTCATTATCGCCAGCAGCGGAAATTCATCCCCAGCCGAGGTTATTCCTCCAAATCAATAGATCCTCTAGCAGAGCATCTCTTCCCCACAGAGTCATTTTCTCGTTAGTGTATTCTCCAGCAGGATTATTCTCACAATCATCTTCAGTCATTATCCCCAGCGAAAACGAGGAATTCAACTCCTTGCACTCTCCAGCAGCAATCCGGGATTTATTTTTCCAGCTAGAGAACATCATCAAAACATGCATATCCATACATCATGATATGCGCATACGCATCATACAACACAATCTCATTTATTTTGAAAACATCATTGCTTGATACATGTAATGCATTACATACGACTAACCTTTACCTTTCAGGAAAAATACAATCAAATTCTCACCAAATTCAAGCTATGAAGCCCGGATCTGACCGGATAGTATCTTGATTTCTACATCATATTGTGAAGCCCGGAGAACGACCGGATAACAGTATTAAACATCGTGAAGCCTGGAATCGACCAGATAGTGGTTTATCTTTAAGCTATGAAGCCAAGATTCGACCGGATAATAGTTTAATCCCCAGCAAGCCATGAAGCCTGGATTCGACCAGATAATGGTATAAAGCATCGCGAAGCCTGGATTACGACTAGAAAATAATAAAAAACACTGAAGCCTAGATTACGACCAGATAACAGTGAGGGACACTGTGAAGCTTGGATTACGACCAAATAGCAGTTTACCCTGCCAATTACTATGAAGCCCGGATTCGACCAGATATTAGTAGGCCCAAAAACCAAATGGAAGCCCGGAGACGACCGGATAACCACTTGATTTCTTCTGAAGCCTGGATTACAACCAGATAAGAAGTAAGGTATTGTGAAGCCTGGATTACGACCAGATAGCAGTACAGGACACCATGAAGCATGGATTCAATCAGATAATGGTATAAAACATCGTTAAGCCTAGATTACGACCAGATAATGATAAAAGGATTGAAGCCTGGATTACGACCAGATAACAGTACAAGACACTACGAAGCTTGGATTTCGACCAAATAGCAGTTTACCTGGACAATTACTAATAAGCCCGGAGTAGACCGGATATTAGTGTGCCCTAAATTCAAGTTGAAGCCCGAATGCGACCGGATAACAACTTAATTCCTTCTGAAGCCTGGATTACGACCAGATAAGAATCGAGAAATTATGAAGCCTGGATTACGACCAGATAGAAAGTTTAATCTCATCTCCCTAGTAAGTCACTGTAAAACCTGGATTACGACCAGATAACAGTCGGTCTTATCACTATGAAGCCTGGATCACGACCAGATAGTAGTTCATTTTCACCTCTTCGACTAAGAGACGATTCCCCAGTAGAATAACGGACTGTCGAAGCTCCTAAAATTCTATTTCTCTCAAGACAGAGACCAGCACTCCCCAGCGTAGTCTCCCTTAACAACAGGTATACTGACTCTCGCTAAGGAATCTCTTATGCGATCGAAACTCCTTCAGATGGCATCTTTAAGCCCATCTTCCGTCATCACTTTCCAAATGGCATCTGTAAGCCCATTCTTGACATCACAAGACAAATACCACTTCATGCGAGTGCAAATTTCTGGACACTCTAGTGTTCAATCATCTTCCACCCTCGGATCACGAAAGGCAGCAAGCAAATCTACATCCTCAGGTTTAAGAAGATTGAACAGGGGCAGCTGTTGTACCCCAAAATTTTCCCTCCCATATTTCTCAAAACATTTCAAGAGAAAGTCTCAAGTTGCTTAAGGAAGTCCAAGGGTTGACCAGACAAGCTCTCTCCTAAGATAGTCTACCTCAAATTAGGGTTTCATGTCGCAACAAGATACTTGAGTCCAAGGGATCCCAAATTCTCACCATTGTCCTAATATGTTCTCAAGATCATCCATGTCAAGTTTCAAGCCTTGCAGAGGAAGTTTGCTCAATCAATTGCTCAAAAGCCTGAAAATCGATTGTGTTAGGGCAAAAGTCAATTGTGGCCCACATACAGTCAAACCTCAAGATTTTTGGTCAACATTCTAATTTTAAATTATTATTCATCATTTTATCAAGGGTTGATCATGATTCCCCAAGGGTTGCTCATAATTCATCAAGAACCAAAAGTTGCTAAATTAGGGTTTTGTAGGAAAAGTCAACTCAACTTTGACCAAGCATAACTTCCTCATACTTTATGAGAAATGACCCATATAAAGCTCATTTTGAAGAGTATGCAATTCCCTACAATCCATATTCATCTCCGAAGTTCAAAATATGCACCCACAAGAAGTTATGAATTTGGACATTATAAGTCATTTTGAAAAGTCAACAAAAACACTTTTTTTGTCAAAGCTTCATACATGAACATGGAAGACCCAATTGAGATGAGACAAAAAGGGTTGCTTAGAGGACATCATGATCTTTCTAAAAAGTACAAGAACACCTTCAAAGAGTCAAAATTGAAGAAGTTGTGCATTAGTGAAGTTGACCTTTTTTGCAAAATTGCCAAAAGTCAAAAGTGCCTCAAATTGCAATTTTTGTTAAATGGGCCTAACTTCTTGCACTTGTTTTGAGTTGGTAGCATGGTCCACGAGCCCTAGCCCTTCCCATTTGTCTTTATCTTATTTTTTCTATTTATTTTGATTTTTATTGCAATTAAATCAATTTAAATCAAAACAAATCATGAAAAAAATCCAAATCATTGAAACCTCAAGATCTTGTGCACATTTCAGGTCCCATATACAGCTAGCAAGTGAATCAATTCGTGCAAGGCATAGGTGGGCACAAAAAGATTGATTTTGGCCTATTTTGGAAGGAATTTTATGGAAATCAAATCAAGATCACAAATCATAATTGGCAAAGATTGAGATCATATTTGTAAACCTAATTCATCCCTTGGTATATAGTGAACAATTATAGCCAGAAATAACAAGCTTTGGAGGCGTGAGAAGTCAGAAATGAATTCAAAAAAATCACTCAAAAGTGTTGGTTCGAATTATTAGTTAGAGGAAGATTCAAGGAAATTTGAAGCAGCTAATCCACTCCTGGACCTTCTCTAAAGCAGATGCAATCGTTTGCCAGCCCTTCTAAGCCCAGAAACGAGACGTATAGTCATCACGGTTTGGTATATTTTCCAAATCCGATTATCCAAATTCTTGCATCTTTATCATGTTTCAATAACATATTTGTGATCCCTAACATGTTTGCAAGCTAACAGTAACGTTTAATTGCATTTTTGTTAACTGTATAGGAATCCACCATTGTTAGGGTTCCTTGTTGTGTTTTGGGTTTTTCTTACACAGGCAAAATTGGTCCACAAGAAAGGCACCATAATGCTCAGCAGGCCAAGGCAGTTTGATTCATGGCTTTAGATTCCATTTATCGTGCCAATGGAGAATTTTGGAAAATCGTTGGCTTATAGCTACAGGCATTCGTCTGTAGGTAAAGGTCACTGAACCTTTTAGCAACGGAGAGAGGAAGAAGATGACACGCGTGGCATCATCCCATTCGCCTGTTTGAAATTTGGCGCGTGTTTGGTAGTCAGCTTCACTTTATGTATTTTATTATTTTTGTTTCATATATTAACCAACTGAACCAAGTGGCCCAGTAGTGGCCAAGGAAGCGCTAAGGCATTAGAGGGCATGAGGTCAGGGGTTCGACCCCTGCCTCCAACATTTGCCATTTTTCTTGAATTTTCTTTATAGATTCCATATCCCACAAGGCGTGAGGTCCACCATATGCCCTCAAGGCTCCATCATTGGATCTCCAGGAAGCCAGATCTGAAGGCCACCATGTGATGGTCCACCAAGAGCCCAGTTAACGCACAACACTAAAGCGTGGAAGTCAACATGGACCAGCTGGTTTGGGCCCAGATTTACTTTTGACACACCCCTAAATTACTTACAAGTAGGCCCAGTTTTCTCTTCCTTTTTCTTTTATATTTCTTTATTTAATTTATTTAATTATTTTTACTAACATAAAAATTAATTCTTTTTATCAAAAAAATCATAAAATTAATTTTCACCCCAAATTAGATTTAGGTTTTATTTTTTTACAAAAATTAATTTAATTGGTTAATTTAATTTTAGGTAACTTTAATTTCTTTTGTAGATAAATTAAAAACAATTAGAAAATTAGGCTTTTAGTTTAATTTAATTTCTATTTTCTTTTTTTCTTAAAAATAACAAAAACACAAAAATAGGTTAAATTTAGTATTTTTTTTAATTTAATTTAATTAGTAATTAGGTTTGTATTTAATTTAAAACCTTGTTTTTTTTTCTTAAAATAATCAAAAACAACAAAAAAAATGATTTTTCTTTTAATTAGGTTAGACGGGGTCAAAACCCTAATTTCCTTGTGTTCTATATTCGTTGCACGCTTAATTATTTTTACCATATTGATGTAATTGCTCATGGGATGTAATAGATTAATTAGGACTTTTTTCTTTTTATTTATCGTTTTGACAGGTTTTTTGGCTATGTAATTAATACCCGAAGCCTTGTAATAGCGTAGCTTTACGTTCCGCATTTTTTATTTCCGCAAATATTAACTGTTATATGTATGATATTAGGGTTGCATGACAAGAATGTATGTTAAATTTAAAACGGTTAGCAA
This sequence comes from Vicia faba, assembly GCA_948472305.1. NCBI lineage: Eukaryota > Viridiplantae > Streptophyta > Magnoliopsida > Fabales > Fabaceae > Vicia > Vicia faba. Next base: position 548,596,029 of record OX451735.1, read on the forward strand.
ATCCTAAATGTGCAAAGATAATAACTTGAAATTGAATCACTCGCACATGTGCACTCTTAGGGTACACTCCCACTTCGGTTGCCTTCAGTAAACAGTCATTAAGTATAGGATACTTTAGTGGTTGCTCTCTTGTCTAAGCAAAGATCAAAGTCTCGTTCGGAAAAGTTGCCTCGGAATGGTTGCATCGTATATTGTTGCCTCGAATATTGATCTCAAGACATTAGGGTTATTACTAAGACGTCCTAACATTGCTTTAGTGATTGTACGTCCCTTTCGAATTGACCCTTAAAAACTACAACGACGGTGCTACCTACTCACTAATAGTGGGACAACACTGTCTAAAGGAAACAAGAACAGAAACATTCTCTTTTTTCGAGTAGGTAGATTAGTTCTTAAGAACTTGCTCAAGCAAAACAAACTTTTTCACACTTACACTCTTTTCAAACAAAGTTTTCAAAACAACTTCGTAACACTCTTAAAGACAGAAGCAAGGGTTAAATCGAAGTAAAACAAAACCTTTTTCAAATCAAAGGAGATACCTTTCGACTGACATGGTGTTTGAATGGGTGCTTCAAAAAGAAGAATATTTTGAATTCAAAAAGCTTTTACATTATCCAAAGAAACACGTGGAAATCTAATGGTTCAAAAGAAAGCGTGAAGAGGCTTTTATGAAGTCTTCGATTGGAAGAGCTAGTAAAGAGCGTCATCAAAGGGTTCATTTTCGAACCATGGAAATGTAAGCTATTCGAAGCATTACAAGGAAGGCACACTTTGATTGCCATGTTGGTTGAATGGACGCTTTGAATAGAAGAATATTTTTAATTCGAAAGCTTTGATCTTATAGTTTGAAGGACATACAACCTTCAAACATGGCGTGGTCGAAGGATAGTTAGAGACGAAGCAGCAAAATATGAGTCATCTTAGAGCTTTGGGAGCAATGTGTTTCAGGCATGGGCCTGAACAGACAAGGAAGGAGTTGGGTGATCCAAAGTAAAGTCTGAGTGCTCATAGGTTATCCTTTGATTGGCACATACAAGTTGTATTCACTAATCGAAGGTGGACTAGTGAGCAATAAATATATTCTTGTAGACAAAAGCAAAGGGTGGGAGTGGGAATCGAAGGACCACTTATACAACTGTGTTTGAAAGAAAAAACAAAACAAAGCTTCGACAGGCCAAGGTGAAGAGGTGATGCTTTGATTGGTCTGATTGAAGGAAAAGAGATTCGAAAGGAACAAGAGTTGCGTTCGATTGGGCTGATTGGATAGTTTTCAGATCAAGCAACTAAGGCAGATAGTGACCCAATCGAAGAGGCCATGATGATGAGGCCTTGAACCATTCAAATTGGGACTAAGAGCCATCGAAAAAAACAAAGTTTGGGAGCATTTGAAAGAATCAAGATGTGAAAAGTTGAAACAAATAATGTCCAGGTTCACTCAAAGTCCAAAATGGTAGAAAATATCTCAAAATGGAAACTTCTTAAAACTTTCGATTTTGCTTTCAAAGCCATGGTTAATGGCTGATTCATGCCATTTTCGTCCACCATCACACCCCTATAAATAGAAGAGGGATCTTCTATCAAAAGTCCAGACACAAGAACATTTCCTACACACACAAGAAGCTGCCCCAGAAAACTACACCAAATTATCCAAACCTTCACAAAGTTGTCAGAATCGAAACAATCTTTGCAGGCCTCCTCAACCCAAAACAAGCATTCCACTCACTCCCTGAAGGTTCTAGGAGATGCTTCCAAGCATTAGGCAGGTCCAACGCACGCAGGATCATCACTCACACAATCCCTCTGTTGGTAGCTTGCCTTTGATCTCAAACTCATTCAATATGTAATTTAAATCCATATTGATTGTATATCCATGCTATGAATGATGTTTGTGATTGTTTTAACGTGTTACATGTGAAAATAAGTACTAAAGTAACATGACACCATTATTAGGGAATTTTAAATTGAGTCCTTCGAATCTCAAAATCCATACGTCTCTTTCCTTTTGGCTTGTGCAGCGTGCATGTGTTGGTTTTGAATTATATATATATCTGATTTTTTTTACTAATATAATGTCATGATTTTATTTGTATCAACGAATGAACAAACAACTCAGATGGTAAAGGGGAACGTGTGCAGTGGAAAGGGCATGAGTTCGATACCCAGGTCGTCTATTATGTTTTTTCTAACAATTATCTTGCAGATCCAGTGTGCTGTGTTTCAAACACTTCACATGCGCTTCCAATCTCCAGCCAATGGATGACAAGGAGATTAGATCCAATGCCCTAGGAGTACCACCTCATGATGGACCCTCAATAGCCAATAACACAGGATTCCAACGTGGCATGGGCTTATTTTCCTTTGGGCTAAACAAAAATCCAATTCACACCCCCTATTACCTTTACTATCCTGGCCCTTTTTATTTTGCTTTTAATTGTTTTTTTTATAGCATTATAAAATCGGATAAAAAAATCACAAAAAATATTAGGTTAGTATTTCTTTAACTAAATTAATTTTGTAAATTAATCGATTAATTATTTTAACCCTTTTCGTAATTTAAAAATAAATAGACTTAGGATTTTAAATCAAATTTCTTTCCATGGTCAAAAACAAACAAAAAAATTTCATTTTTATTAGGCGTTTTAGACATTTTTTCAATTCGCGCGTTTACCTTTACTTTCGCACTTTTGCATATTATTGTATCAGCTTACTGGGATGTAATAGACTTAACTAGGACTTTATTTTTTCTGCTTTTTATTTTTCCCCATTTTTAACTTGTAAATTCCCCCTCCCCGAAGCCATGTAATAGTTAGGATTTTACAATTCTCGCACTTTTAATTTCTTCAAATTATTAACTGCTTAGATGTATGATTAATAAGATTGCATGACAAGATTTAAAAACAAAACGCTAGCGAACTTATCACAAGACTAAAATAACTGAATATAATCCAATTGCACATATACACCTCTAGGGTATCCCACTTTGGTTGCCTTCGGAAAATAGTCACAACTCTCAAAATGTGAGAGACTTTAGTGGCTACCCTCCGATTTAAAGATCTTAAGTCCCTCGATGACCCTCTCTATGTTACCTCGATAAAAATGATCTTAAATCCCTAGGGTAGTTACTAAGGTTTCTTGCCCAGTTGCCTTTGTGACTATAAATTCCCTTCGAATGTCCCTTAAACATCCGATGACTAGGGCTACCTACTCACAAATAGTAGGATAGAACTGTCTAAAGGAAAAGAGGAAAAGAACAACCTTTCGAGTAAAAGTAGATAGTTCTTAGATGTTATGCTTAAAACAATTTTTTTACACTTACACAAAACAACCTTTCAAAACATTTTCAAAACGCTTTATCAACACTCTCAGGATTGATACAAGAGTTATCATAAAGCAAATTGCCTCACCATTGGCGTTTCAAAAATACTTTTCAAAAACACACAAAGCATAAGGTATTTAAAATGAGCTAAGCATCTAAGAGCCCGTAGAAAACTACGGGTGAAAAGGGTGCTAACACCTCCCCTTTCCATAATTTACCCCCCTTACTCAGAAAACACTCGAAAGGTCTTTTCTGTTCTTTTCACCCTTTCCTTTGTTGGATAAAATAAAAGTCGGTGGCGACTCTTGCTTACCGCAACATTTGCGAACACAAACGTAAAACCAGTATAACAGTCAGTTCTGCCACCGTATCACACCAGCGGCACAGGGACATGCACTTAGCTCCCCCAAACATGCTCAGGTCCTTCTCTTCTCCTTGGCCCTTCGTCTGGTGGGGGTTATACCTCCTCGGGCCGTTTGTGGTAGGGATCAATCAAAATAAATATTTAATAGTAGCCATCGACTACTTCACCAAATGGATAGAGGCTGAAGCATTGGCCAAAATTACCGTCTAAAACATCCTTCTCTTCTACAAAATAAACATCCTTGATCGGTTTGGTATCCCACAAGCAATAGTCACCGACAACGGGTCCTAATTCACAAATCAGACCTTTCAGGAATTCGTCGCCAAGTTGGGCACCACCCAACACTTTGCCTCTATGGAACATCATTAAACGAACGACCAGGCCGAATTTGTAAGCAGGGTGATACTCAGGGGTCTCAAATTAAGGTTAGACAAAACCAAGAAAGGATGGGTCGAGGAGCTACACAATGTACTCTAAGGATACCGAACAACAACGCACTCGTCAATCGGGGAGACTCCTTTCCGACTAACTTACGAAATGGAGACCGTCATTCCCATAGAGATTGAAGAACCCCCCAGGCGAATTGAAGCTCCACCGGACGAGGAGATGAACAACGTCGCCCTTCGGGAAGAGTTAGATCTGGTTGAAGAAATCCGAACAGGAGCAGCCCTACAAGAGGCCTTCCTCAAACAAAAATTGGTCATGCGCTGCAATGCCAAAGTCATACGACGAGAGTTCAAGGTCGGCAGCCTCGTCTTGAAGAGAAATCGTAAAGAATCTCAAGAAGGCAAGCTCGGAGAAAACTGAGAAGGCTCTTATCGCGTCTACTCAAAAACAGGGATCAGGGCATACTACTTAGAAATATCTACAAGGGGAACAACTCGCTCGACCATGGAACACTGAAAAGCTAAAAAAATACTACAGTTAAAACATTGAGCATTCAACAAGTTTCGTCAACAATACAAACTCATCTATGCCCGACTACACGTGCATGCCCAGGTACAAGCATAACACTTAAAATATTTTGAAGGGGCGAGACTCTGCTCTTTTAACGAGCGTGTCCTCAGCCCGACATGGATAACTCAATCAAGCTTCATCATCCTCGTACCACGATGGTAGAACACCTGACTCGTGATGGGAAGGTCACGCTGCCGAGCCCAGGTCCTTGAAATAAGACCTAAGTTTCGGCCCATGCTCGGTATTCACCTTGGCCATTTGTCCAATTTCCCATACTGGAAAACATACAAACCGAACAAGCAAGTTCCCGCTATAAACTCTTAGCAAAACAAAATATGTCTCAAGCAGACAAGCATAACAACAAACATGCAAACACAAATATTTGGAACAAACGACCATTAAGGCTGCCATTGTATGAATTTTACAAAAGAGAGGCCCCTGGCCCCCCATCCAACAAAATAACTTTGTGGCCACAAGGACCATTGTTGTTCAAGAATTAAATAAATGGGAAATAGCCCAGAAAACAAGATTACAAGATCGTGGCACGCAGGCCGAAGTAAAATGAGAAAACTACCAAACATCACTCTTCAGTCTCTTCCTCGACAGCAGCCGATAGTTTAGAGGGTCCTCCCGCGGGCTGGGCAGCAAGCTCTTCGAGGTAGTCAGGGACCAGGATCTTTCCTGTAGCCACATAATAATTAACCCCCATCTTGGAGGTATTAAGCTAGAACCTAGGATTCAAAACACGGAGCTATTTCAGCGTATTCTCAAAGCTTCCTTCGGAGGCGGCCTGAGTGACACCCATCATAGTTGGAAACGAGTGACCAGCTCGGCCCGGGTCTTTAAATCCTTTGTGTCCTATGGCTCGTCTTCAGCAGGCGTAACGTCTGTAGTCAGGATCGCCACCCTCTCCTCCAGAGCCTTCTTCTCGAGCAACCAGACCTTGTGCTCCTCGGATAGCTTCCCTAAGTCATCCTCGGCCAGATTGTGAGCCTTCTCCTCATCACTTTACCCCTTCTCCTCCACGACTAACTTGGCCCATAGCTTCTTAGGCTCAGCCTCTTGGGAAGAGTTCCCTTTGGTGTAAGAAACCGCCATCTCCAATATCCTCATTAGGCCACCAGTATCATGCGCCAACACTGTCCTTTTCTTCGGGCGGTCCAGCCCCTCGAAGTGAAGAGACTCAGCCCGAGGGAGTTGAAGAGCGGCACCCTCAAAGAAAGCCCTTTCTAGCAGCAGGGGGACATTTCATACTTCTGTTTCCCCTTTTCCCCGGTTAGATCAACACTCCCCTTGATGCGTGACCTCTTTGCCTTCAAGGACACAAGAGCGGAAGAGAGGATGACGACAGTATGACCCGAGGACGAGTTGCCCGACCCTGACGTGGGAGCATTCCTTGAACTGGTTTGGCATCCTTCAACGCTTTCTTTGCTTTTGCGGCGACGTTTCTGGCTATGCCCTCTTGATCAGGATTCATGTTATCTGCAAAAGAAATAGGAAATCAAAGTTAGCAAACGAGGATTCAAAGATGTCAACCATGCACAAATATTCAAAACATAAAACTAAATACCCAAGTATTTGACAGGATCCTCGCTCTCGAGAAGCTCCTTAACAGCTATCAGACTGAGCTCGTACACGATCTCCCCGTTCTTGTCTGTGACCGACTTTCCTCCCTGACCCACGCGCTGGACGCGAGGAATCTGCGCAAAGATAGCGATCAAAACGACAAAGCTCATTTAGTCCTCGACACCAAGCTCCCCCTCCTTCCAAACGTAGGAACACAACTTATTATCAAAATGCTTCCTCGTCCACTGAAAAGGGAACTTGTAGACCAACTTATTTGCATGCTCTCTCAGCTCGTTCAAGACGGGGGGCCCAGTCTCATCATATTCTGGAGCAGCCCAGAAAATGTTCAGCATCGCTCTGCTCGAAAGAGGCTGCACGAGAATATGCTTGTCCTTGAAGTGCCGAACAGACTCCAGGTAAGCTTTAAATAGCTTCTCGTTGCCCTGCTTCAAGGCGACCCATCTCCACTTGCCATCAACCTTGCTCCTTTGGAGATGGAAACAATAGAAGAACAAAGAAATGGTGGCCCCTATCTTCAAATAATCGCATACGATCTCAAACGCTCGCATGAAAGTAACCTCGTTCAGATGCAACTGAGAAGGAGCCAGTCGAAGATGCCAAAAACGGCCACCTGGAAATCCGATAAGGGGAGTCAGAGGCCCATCTCCCTAAACACAATGTCGTACATAGGGATCAACCGCTTATCATACTTAGAGCAGATATTACTATCCTTTTCAGAGATCCAAAGTGACTCCCCCGACCTCCATCATCGTACGCGCACACTTCAGTGAAAACCTCATCACGGTGCTCAAAGAAGTAGGAAACCCAATCCCAAGGGTCCTCCGCGACCCAAGTCCGCGGGTCCTCGTCATCCTCGGGCAGAAATACTTCACCCTGATCAACGGGCACCATCTCCACGTCCTATCCCCCCACGTGCTGATCAGCCCGATTCGGCTCATCCCCGAATATCTCCAGGATGCTTGACGTACTGCAAGTATCATCCGTGGAGCTCTGGGAGATCTGGTTCGTCCATCCGAAAGATCATCTCTAACATTGTCGGCTATAGTACCTAAAAAGTAGAGGATAGAAGTGAGTTCGACATTAATGCCAAAACCATCCTTCCACCACTAATCAAGTGAAAGGGCGCTGATAAATGAGGATGGTGTCTCTGATCAGAACCCTCACTAAGGCATCTAAACGAACAAACGCTTTTCTCAAACAAAAGAAAATCCAGTCAACGAAAATGATCTAAACCATCAAGGATCATCTACGACACATCACGAAAATCAGGGGAGAATCCACAGCGGCTCCGACATTTCTAAACTACAGAACCAGCGTTTGCTACCAACACTCCCCTAAAAATGCTCTAACAAATAGGATCTGGCACCTAACCGCGTGCACTTCTAAGACGAAAATCGTGAAAATCTAATCCACGACAACCAAATAACAACGACAATAAATTAAAGAAGAAAGAAGGCTGAAAGGAGCGAAAGCAAACATTTAATCTTCAAGAAACAACGACGGTCGACAGACGAGCAGCAACGAGCAATGCGAGAGAAGAGAGAAAAATACAGAATGCCCTACTCCTCTTGTATTTATAGCTGAAATCACCCGCGCGTGAGAGACACACACCTAGGGAACTATAGGATCGTCATCATTGCACCCTAGCCCTTAGACCATCATTGTGTCGCTTCGTTATCGCACTACCCGAAACACATTACCTCTCCAATTCTCGAAGTTCAAAACGACCAACTCATCATCTCCCCGCAGAAAGGCGTAACGGGCTACGCTCACGCTCTCCGTAAGAAGCGCCCCATCCCACGAGCATGTGTTAAAGTCATCACTCTTGTACCCAGAGAGCAACGACTTGGGAGCTACTATTCTGGATTGACCCGACAGCTAGAGTGGGCCCAGCCTGACCTCCTCCTTCGGCTCGGCCGGTACGACCGCAGCCCGGTTTTCCTCGCTCTCTGTTGGGCATCATCATTTGTTTGCTCTCCTAGACCATCACTGACCTACGACATTCGGGGAGCGCCTCTCAGTCTGCCCGATCCCAAGTCTGCCAGACAATCAGGAACCGACCAGACCACTGCTTGTTACCTAGCTCCTCCTCGGAACCAATGGTTAATTATGGACACACCTGCCTAGTCTGACCAAGTCCTGGTAGTTACCTGTTTTTACGGACTCGTATATCTAGGAACAAAAATAGGAACCAATGGTCAAGCGCTGGGGATATTATATATACCCTCGCACATGTGAGGGCCAAGTCGGATATCCACTATTCATTAATAAAACCCTAACACTTTGTTTGTATCTCTTTTGCTCCCACACTTACTTGATCGTCGAAGTGCCTTGCAGGTTCAACTCCTCTCTTTTCCTCCTCGACTTTTCAGCCCGTCTGAAGATCATCATCTGGTCACTTTACAGGTTCTGATCAACCGCTAAGATCATAAACAATTTACATATTTATGAATCTCATACACATTCACATAAATGATATAGAAAAAGGTGAATATTGCACCCAAGCTGAATAATCTCAATTTTGTTTAAGAACCAAGTTTCAGCCAAATCTTATAAATGGTGTACACGTTTATCATATGGTTTTATGGATCACCATTGGTTTTGAAAAATGAATACCGATTGTTTGGTTTATTTACAAAATGGATTTGGTTTAATTTTTATCTAATAGAAATTGGATTTTTAAAATTGATGCATTAAATTTTCAAAATCGATTCTCATAAATCAGTTATTTTGTACACCCCTATTTAATGATTATGCATAGACATTGTAAAATAATTTTACACTATCATTCAATAGCAAACCAACAATTTACTATGTTTATAAAATTCTTTTAAATTAAAAGAGCGATATGCCCTGATAAGGGGTTATGATTGATTGACGCTGTAAAATTGAGTACATCACCCATTTTCTCTCTAAACAAATGAATCAATTATTTGATTGTTTGATGAAAACATTTCAAAAATAACTACAACACTACAAGTACAGACTATGTAGCTTAGCAAGAAACTTGTTTCCCCAGCAACTCCTATTGAAACATCAAACTTGTTTTTTAAGATTACACAGAGTCTAACATGCTATGAATAATTAAATTACATTTTATGTTTTTTCTTCTAGTTTGTATCTCTCTTAGAATATTACACATACAACAGAGCCGATAGAAACCAATTCGAATTATGTTTTCCGATCTTAGCTTGAGCAGCAGCCAACTCTCTTTAAGGCAGAGACATCATTTTTAAGATCTATTTTCTCTCCTTTGGCAGGCACAGATGCGTTTCCATTTTCAGCACCCTCTACCGTTTTCTTGCTAACAATATGGTAGATTTGAGTCAGAACTTCAGCAAATGCATTCTCTACATTAGTAGCCTCGAGAGCTGAGGTTTCCATAAAGTAAAGTGATTCTTTCTCAGCATAAGACTTCCCATCTTCAGTTGATACAGCAACAAGGTGGCGAAGATCTGCTTTGTTGCCCACAAGCATCACAACTATGTTGGAATCTGTGTGGTTTCGCAGTTCTTTCAGCCACCTGTCGACGTTTTCAAATGTTGCATGGCGCGTGACATCGTATACAAGAAGTGCACCAACTGCCCCGCGATAGTAAGCACTGGTGATGGCACGATACCTGCATATAGAAAGAAACTGTGTGAATTAGTAACATGAATTTGGGAATAAAATTAGTTAAAACCATTTATTCCAAATTAACAAATACAATTGTTAAGTGTTAAGAAACTTGTTACACATCATTACTCACAACAACAGATTGTTAATCAATAATGCAGCAGTGTTTCGTACATTAAGACGGTTACAAGGCAAAACAACAGAAATCAAGACAGGAATTTTTATGTTGCTGTCCTTGGCTACAGAATTTGAACGATACTGCAATTCCTTACATGTAATTTGTAAGTTTGATAATCACATACTGGTATTTGACAATTCCTCTAAACAAAGGTTAGAGCCAAAATGAAGTAATTGGGGCACATCAGAACACGTCCTTAGATTTCTACAAATAATCGGCACCTCAGAACTCACATGTATCTCACCTCATTATTCTAGTTTTCTAACCTGCCCTTGCTGAAAAATAGCAGTTAACTGAGAAATAAAAACGAGAGCATGTTGTTTCATTATTAGTCAGGGAACGTGTTATTATATTATAATGGGAAACTTTGTCGCAATAAAAATATTACTTCAATCAAAATATCTACAAAATTTGTCGCAATAAAAATATTAATTAAATCAAAACAACAGAAATCAAGACAGGAATAAAAATATTACTTAAATCAAAATATCTACAGACTTTGTCGCAATAAAAATATTACTTAAATCAAAACAACAGAAATTAAGACAGGAATTTTTATGTTGCTGTCCTTAAATCAAAATATCTATAAATGGTAAAACACAGTATATGTTTTTAAATGATATGCACTTGAACACAGTATATGTTTTTAAATGATATGCACTTGAACACAGTCAACCTATAAACCCACAACAATATCAATACTCATCACATGTAAAATTATAGTTTCCCATTTGGCAGAGGGGACCTTGATTAGAGGACACTATGCTTCACTCGCAGCCTACCATAGGAAACTTTCATTGGGAGTTAAGAGACATGTAACTTATTTATTGCAAGTTTAACACAGCCTACTGAGTAAGCATCCAACGAGTATGATTGATTAATATTCAAAATTCTATTTTGACATTATGATTAGGTGATCCGTGAACAAGGGAATATATTTTACCTTTTTAAGGGATCTTTTATATGACATAACTCAAAAGAAAAAAAGAATATAATCTATATGATAAATTTCTTTAGGTATATTTTGCAACAATTGCACCCAAATGCTTCACATCTGGGACAGTTTGATAGACCAAAAACATAGATGAACAAAGCGTGAGAACAGAAGAACCCACACATGTCAATATTCCAAATCCCTCCAAGCTTTAAGATGGAAATGCAGAACCCCAGCAATAAAATGAAAACGTAAAAACTAAGAACATGTTAGGTTTGATTTGATTTGGAGAAATCTTTTTATATTCACTAGTAATTACCCTTATTTTTAATAAAGTGAGAATAAAGTATCAATTTTGTAATATAAGTTCCAAGAATTTGGATACAGTCCATCTCAACCTTTACAAAACCACTTTGTAAGGTGTGAGTGCCACATTTATAAACTCATTTCTAGACATTCTCTCTCACATCCAATTAGGACTCTAAACACAGATCATTTACGTCAAAGACTGGACATCTTGAGATTCTCACATCCAATGTAGGACTCTAAACACGGATCAATCACATCAAAGACTAGACATCTCGAGCATGGCCTGATTGGTTTGGTAACAGGCGGCAAATGGATCATAAATGAACTAGAAAACGTTTTTTTAACACCAAACAAGCCTTAATTTTCAAAAAGAGGCTTATATATGAAAATAAAACATAAACATCAAGATATTATTATACAAATTTACTAGTGTTATGTGAATATCTATAACATATACGTTAAAAATATGAAGACAAGAAGTTTCCATTCCATGAACTAAATGAACTTGGTTATTAATTGACAATGGAATAGAATAATATACTCAAATGTCAATGTTACAATATATGCAATTCAATAGAAGCTAATGGTAGAAATACATCATGTAGCACCGAAACCTCTAAAAAAAGATGTGTTTGTGTCCGTGTCCGTGTCGAACACCTGCACCGGCACTTGTAATTACATTTAATTCATTCATTTTTCAAATTATTATCGGAATTGTCGTGTCAATGTCGGGATCATATTCGGTGTGTACGTGGCTCCCGGCTTCATACCACATTGTGTATGGAACACATTTTAATTAAATGTTATAAGTTTTTCTGCCTTAAAAAAAATTCAAACAAGTATAGAATTAGTATTTGCCAAAATTAAAATTAGATACTACCGTAGATGACAAGTTACAAGTGAATATTATTATTATATACATAAAAGTAAAACTCTTGGTCTTTTTTAAACAAAATTAAATTCTTGTTTTTATGGACCTCAGTCCAAATTCCACCGCTAATATAGAAAATCAAATACAAACTAAAGTCTATAAAATTGAATCTAAAACGATATTTTCTTACTGCTAATAAAAAGTAGTATCAATTAATTACTTAAACTATTTCCAAAACACACAAAATTCATTTTCTAACTCATCGTTCATCAACAAATAACTCAATATACTATTCAAATGCTCAAGCATTCAAATTGAAGAACACTCCAAAACCAGATCACGATCCACTACACTACAAGAAAAACTCTACTATCCACAGATCAGATCCATTCACCAAACTCACAAACATTCAAAAACCAAACCAAACCTCATCTACAAATTCATCACATAACCACGATCCATCATTAGAGTAACGAAAATTACCTCTCTTGACCCGCAGTATCCCAGATCTGAGCCTTAATGACTTTGGAATCAACATTCAAAGTACGCGTAGCGAATTCGACGCCAATGGTGGATTTGGACTCGAGGTTGAACTCGTTCTTCGTGAACCGAGAAAGAAGATTCGATTTGCCGACGCCGGAGTCGCCGATCAGAACTACCTTGAAGAGATAGTCGTAGTCGTCGTCGGCTCTGTAACCCGCCATTTTTTGTTTCTTCGAATCTGGTTTTTCCTCTCTGTGCTCTTTCTCTTTTGCTACACTCGCAAAAACAAGAGAGAGAGTAGAAAAGGAGAGAAGTGTGGAGAAACGTTAAACTTAAAATGCTCAAAAAAGCGCCGCATTGTTTTTTTAATTTAAATATTGGGGAAATTATTTACTATATACGTTTCATATTAAACTACATTTAAAATATATGATTGCATAAGTTTCAAATGAAAAAAAAAAAAAAATTTAAATAAGACGTATATATGTTTTTAAGATAATGATTTGGAGAAAATATTTCATTTCTCTCTACTTTAACATAAATATGTTTGTGATATTCATATATTTGATGGATATTTTAAATATTATTTAATTAAGTTTATAATTATTCTCTATTTACCTTATATAGTTTTTATTAATTGAATCTTTTTATAAATTTAAAATTATAATATTAAAATAAAAAACAGATTGATCTATCATGTCACACAGTTTATTAAAAACTGGATCAAACTTATTTTTGACAGCCCATAAAATAATTACTCCGACTCACTTCAAATTATTTATACGTTTTGATCCTCCAAACTGAAACGGTTTAGATAGGATCATCTCATTTGATAGTTGTAATAATAAACTATCAAAATTATTTGGAGATTTGCTATATGGCACGAAAATTTATTCGTTGAAAGCAATGAGTAAGCAACTTGGCTTACCTTTCTTTAATTTTCAATAATTAAAAATTTAAAAATAAAATATTGTAAATTTAGGAATGGGTGGAATACAGTCGTGGGGATTTTGTTGGAAATCCATCAAATTTTATGATGAATTTCTACTACAATGACAATTTAATTATGAGACAAACAAAGAAAAGAAGACAAGACAAATAATTTCTGCAGAGTTTCTCTCTGCTCACAAACTGTGAAAACTTTCTTATTCACTTTGTAAATGCAAAATACTGTGAATGACTTGCTTGACTTGCTTACAAAAATAGAGATTACTCTCTATTTATAGCTGAGCTTACACTCTAAGCCCAAAGCCCAAAATATCTATTTTGTTACTAAATCAAATATAATCTATTCTAGACTTAAATCAAATCTATTTAAATCTAAAACAAATCAAATCTTTTCAACACATAGTTTCGACACACTGGATTACAATTTAACACACCACCTAATTCATTGTGTCTAAACTATCTATGTTCATCATGGCTCTTAGTCTTCTGAATACTTCGACTTACACTCCCTTCGTCATGATGTCTGCAATCTGATTCTCAGTTCTGTAGTATTCCAAATTCATCTTCCTATCTGCTACCTGCTCTCGAAGATAATGGAACCTCATTTCGATGTGCTTACTTCGACCATGTACTATTGTGTTCTTCGCCAGATTGATAGCTGACATGCTGTCGATCTTCATGGTAATTGCTCCACGATCTTTCCCTGTTATCTCTTCGACCAAGTTCACCATCCAAGTTGCTTGACATGCACAAAGAGAAGCAGTTATGCATTCTTCTTCGCATGATGATAATGCCACTACTGGTTCCTTTCTTGAATTCCAAGCAACTGGTGCACCACCTAGCATAAACACATATCCTGCTGTTGACTTTCGATCTTCAACATCACTATACCAACTCGAATAAGTGTATCCCACTAACTTGCATTCTTTTCCTTTATCAGCTGCAGGAAACAAAATGCCATAATCGAAGGTTCCTTTGAGATACCTTAGTATCCTCTTCACTGCTGCTAGATGTGATACCTTTGGCTTCTGCATGAATCTACTTACCATACCTACATTGTATGCTAAGTCAGGCCTTGTATGACAAAGGTATCTTAATGATCCAATAAGTCTTCTGTATTGGGTTGGATCAACATCATCTTCATCTGCATCTTTCGACAGTTGCAGTCTTGGTTCTGCAGGTGTCGAAGTTGAGTTGCACTCTTCCATCTCAAACCTCTTGAGAATTTCTCCTGCATATCTTCTTTGATGCATCATCAAACCTCTAATGCTCTTGTAGAATTCGATACCAAGGAAATATGAAATCTCACCCAAATCAGACATTTCGAATTATTTGCTGAGATCACCTTTGAAGTCTTCGATCTCACTTTTACAGCTACCTGTTATCAACAAATCATCTACATACAGACATAGTATAAGCAATTTACTCTTGCTTCTTCTTACATATACTCCATGTTCAGTTGTGCACTTCACAAATTCCTTCTCCCTTAGAAAACTATCAATTTTCTTATCCCAATCCCTTGGAGCTTGTTTCAATCCATACAGGGTTTTATGTAGCATGTACACCTTTCTTTCTTCGTCATGTTTCACAAACTCAACTGGTTGTTTAACATAGACTTCTTCATCTAAGGGTCCATTTAGGAATGCACACTTCACGTCCATCTGATATATGTGCCAACTGTTTATTTCTGCTAGACCAACAACCAACCTGATTGTTTCGATCCTAGCAACAGGTGCAAAAACTTCATTGAAGTCTATTCCTTCTTTATGTAGAAATCCTTTCGCCATAAGTCTTGCTTTGTGTCGAGTTACTTCACCTTTCAAATTCGTTTTCACTTTGTATACCCACTTGACATCAATTGCCTTCTTGCCTTGAGGCAATTCGATATGTGACCAAGTGTTGTTGTCTTCGATAAACTTCACTTCTTCATTCATTTCTTTCACCCACTTCGAATCCTTTAATGCTTCAACTGCATTAACAGGTTCGACATCTGCATAGAAAGCATAATGTACCAGCTCACCTTCATTATCTATTACATCATCTGATGTAATCACACAATCTTGCAATCTTGCGGGCATGCGTCTTGTTCTTTGAGGCCTGCTTGTACTTGGTATATCTGCTGGTTCCTCTTGTTGAACTTCTCTTTCGACTTGAGTTTCTGGATCCTCAAGAAGGATTCCCACTGAATCTTTCTTGACATTACTAGTCTAATCCCATTCTTTGAACTCATCTATGATCACGTCCCTGCTGATCACAATCTGCTTTTTCACTGAATCGAACAACTTATAGCCTCCTGTCAAATGATATCCAACTAGAATCATTTGACTTGACTTGTCATCAAGTTTTCTTCTCAACTAATCTGGGACATGTCTATGTGCAATAGATCCAAATACCTTCATATGACTCAAGCTAGGCTTCACACCAGACCAACATTCTTCTGGAGTAATTCCTTCTAGCTTCTTTGTAGGACATCTGTTCAAAATGTATGTTGCATTCGAAACAGCTTCACCCCAAAACTCTGTAGGTAAATTCTTGCCTTTCAACATACTTCTCACCATATTCATGATGGTTCGATTCTTCCTTTCTGTAGTTCCATTTTGTTGTGGAGTATAGGGTGGCACCACCTCATGCATAATCCCTTCCTTTTCACATAGCCTGTCGAAGTCTTTCGACACATATTCTCCGCCACCATCAGTTCTCAAAACTTTGAGCTTTCGACCACTATGTCTTTCGACCATAGACTTAAACTTGGAAAATACTTCGATCACTTCACTTTTCTTCTTGATCGGATAAGTCCACAGCTTTCGACTGAAATCATCCATGAATGTAACAAAGTATTTGTTACCTCCCACCGAATCCACCTGGAATGGTCCACATACATCAGAGTATATGACTTCAAGACTAGCCTTCGACCTACTTCCTGCATCCTTGCTGAAGTTATTCTTGTGTTGATTCGCCTGCACACATTCCTCACATACCTCGTTTGGAATGTCGATTTCTGGAAATCCTGAAACCATATTTCTTCTCTTCAAATCTCTGATGTCTCTGAAGTTGAGATGGCCTAGTCTATAATTCCATATCCATTCATCTCTGCTAGCTGCAGTCGAAAGGCACTTGTACTCCATCACATTTAGTTCAATCTTGAAGGTTCGATTCTGAGACATAGGAGCCTTCAAGATTAATCTCCCATTTGCATCAACGACTCTCATCATCTTATCTTTGATTGACACTTTATAATTCTTTTCGACCAACTGCCCTATACTGAGAAAATTTCTCTTCATGCCTGGTGTTGTACCCCAATTTTTGCCCCTAAGATCCCTTCATCATACCATATTGTTTCAATCACCACAAAATCACATTAGGGATTTTGGTTCTTCTCCCTATCTTTAGCTTTGCTCTTTAAGGAGTTACCAAGCACCTTGATTTGTTTGCTTTTATGATCATAGATGTTGTACTTTGATTTGTCTCTCTAATTAACAAAATGCAATGTTGGTTTGTCTCATTTGTTGATAATGTAGGTAAAGGCAATGAGGATTAGCAAGTTGTATCATGGGTTCATGAGTTTATTTCCATGCCCTAGTCAAAAGCTTGAGAGATTCAAACCTCACCATTGAAGTTGCTTTGAAGTTGGTATGAAATTGGTTTTGGTGGCCATAGGTCCTCATCATCATCCTCAACAAATTCTATTCACAAAGGAATAATATTGGCACAAAAAGTTTGTTCAAACTTGGCAAAGTTCCACCAAGCTTTCTCTTGATCTAGAGGCTAGGGTTTTTGGACTTCAAAAGGGCATATCTTACTCATCTTGTGGTATTTTTGAGTGGTTCCAAAAACATTCTTCTCTTCAATGAGTTACCAACAAATCACTTCAAAAGTTCCAAGGAGTTTTCATGTGGAAAGAACTTGGTGAAAAAGAAAGATTACAAGTCATCCAAATGAATCCCTAATTTTCCATATGTGATTTCAAATGGTCATAACATGGTCAATTTTTATAACCTTGAGCCTATTATTTTTACATGATGACCCTAAGGATATGTACTTCATGCCTTCTTTTATGTGCAAAGTAAGAAAACGGATGCAAGTTGCCTTAAGAATGCAAGAGATTATAGGTCATTTCATGATTTTTAGCCAACTTTAACAGGTCATAACTTGCTCAATTTTTGGATATTTTGATTGGTTCAAATTGAAAAATGTCATTCAAGAGGTCTACTTCATTCCATCTTTTTTGATCAAGAGCAAATTCTAAGTGCAAGGCCATGTTTGGATGCAAAAGATTATAGGTCATTTTTTAAGAAGAATTTGAAATATTTCTAAGTATGGAAAGTCAACTCTTTTTCTTCAACTTTGACTCCATGTAACTTTCAGCTCAAGCACCCATTTGATTCCATTCTTTTTCCATTACAAAGTGTGATATGGTGGCAGAACCGACTGTTTAATACTGGTTTGCGTTTTGCATTTTTTGTATACAAAATGTCGCGGTAAGCAAGAGTCGCCACCGACTTTTATTTTATCCAATCGGAAAGGAAAAAAGCACCAAAAAAAATCCTTTTTCGAGATATTCTGAGCACGGGGGGGTAGATTATAGAAAGGGAAGGTATTAACACCCTTTCTATCCGTGGTTTTCCACAGGCTCTTAGGTACTTGCTCATCATTTTAAAAATTGCTTCCGTGTTTGTGTGTTTTTGAAAAGTTTTTTGTTTTACTTCGTTTTAACCCTTGTATCAGTCCTCAAGAGTGTTACGAAGTTGTTTTGAAAACTTTGTTTGAAAAGAGTGTAAGTGTGGAAAGAAGTTTATTTTTGAGCAAGTACCTACTAGCATCTACCTACTCGAAAAAAAAAGAATGTTTTTGTTCTTGTTTCCTTTAGACAATGCTATCCTACTATTAGTGAGTAGGTAGCACCGTCATTGGAGTTGTAAGGGTCAATTCAAAAGGGACGTACGATCACTAAAGCAATGTTAGGACGTCTTAGTAATAACCCTAATGTCTTAAGATCAATATTCGAGGCAACATTTCTGAGACAACCTTTCCGAGGCAACATTTCCGAATGGGACATTTGATCTTTGTTTAGACAAGAGAGCGACCACTAAAATACCCTATACTTAATGATCGTTTACCGAAGGCAACCGAAGTGAGAGTATACCCTAGGAGTGCGCATGTGCGAGTGATTCAATTTCAGTTATTATCTTTGCACATTTAGGGTTTGCTATCCATTTTAAAATTTACATACATTCTTGTCATGTAACCCTATTATTATACATCTAACAGTTAACATTTGCGAAAATTAAAATGCGGAAAATAAAGCTACGCTATTACAAGGCTTCGGGATTAATTACATAACCAAAAAAACCGTAAAAACAAAAAATAAACGAAAAGAAAGGTCCTAATTAATCTATTACATCCCATGAGCAATTACATCAATATTGTAAAATAAGTAAATGCGCGCGATGAGTCGAGAACGAGAGAAAATTAGGGTTTTGACCCCGTCTAACCTAATTAAAAGAAAAATCATTTTTTGTTTTTTTTTAAATTATTTTTTAAGAAAATGAGGTTTTAAATTAAATACAAGAAAACCTAATTACTAATTAAATTAAATTAAGGAAGCTCATTAATTATTTTAACCTATTTTTGTGTTTTGGTTATTTTTAAGAAAAGAAAATAGAGATTAAATTAAGCAAGAAAACCCTAATTTCTAATTTGTTTTAATTTATTTACAAAGATAATTAAAGTTATCCTAAAATTAAATAAACTAATTAAATTAAATTTTGATAAAAAATAAAACCTAAATCTAATTTGATGAAAAATTGTTTTTATGATTTTTGATTAAAAAAAAAAGAAATAATTTGTGTTAGTAAAATAATTTAAATGAATTAAATAAAAAGAGAAAAAAGGATAAAGAAAAAGAGCAAAGATGGGCCTTGTAATCAGCAAATGAAGGGGTGTCAATAGCAGCTTTTGGGCCCAAGAACTCTGACCCACGTTTGACTTCCTGGATCCAGCGTTGCACTTTGACTGAGGTGCATGATGGATCCTCAGGTAATGGCCTTCAGATCTGGCTTCCTGGAGATCTAATGATTGATCCTTGAGGGCACATGGTGGTCTTCACGCCTGTATACACGCCTGATCATACAAGTAAAAATAACATGAAATACATAGGGGACCTGGGATTCGAACCCAGGTCCTATGGCCTTTTCATTCACCTCAACACCAATTGAGCCAGGCGCGTTTGTTGTATATGAAATAATAATAATTAATAATATGGAATAACATGAGTTAGTGGAGGACAAACAAAAAGCGTGCGCCAGAATTCAAACGGGCAAATGGGATGGTGCCACGCATGTCTTCTTCTTCCTCTCTCCATTGGTAAAAATTATAGATTTTTACCTACAGACAAAGGTCCGTAGCTATAACCCCTGCAATTGTCAAAATCTCACACAGACACGATAAATGAAATCTAATGATGTAGATCAAATCGCCTTGACCTTGTGATCATCATGGCACCTTTCTTGTGGACCAATTTTTCCTGTATCAATAGATCCTAAAACGAGACAAAAAACCCTAGCCATGGTGGATTTCAATATAGCTAACAAAAATACAATTAATTGTTACCATTAGCTTGCAAACACATTAGGGATTACAAATATGTCATTGAAACATGATAAAGATGCAAGAATAGAGAGATTCGATTTTGAAAATAGTGACAAACCGTGGGGGTCGTGGAACCAGATTCTGGGCACGAAGATGCTTGCTTTTGATTGGTATAGCTTCCTTGTACTCCCAGGAAGCGAATGAGATGGCTTGGGAGTCTTGAAACTGCTTGGAAATATGGAATCAGATCACCACTTTTCTTGAGTTTTTCAAGTTTTGTTCTTCCTCTACACGCCTTCAAACCTTGTCTTTTTGGTCTGCATTTGTCCACTATATACCAATGATCAAATTAGGTTTACAAAAGTGCATTCAATCTTTGTCAATTATGGTCTTTGATCATGATTTGATTTTCATGAAAATCTTTCCAAAATAAGCCAAAAACCAATATTTTTATGCACAACCATGCCTTGCACGATTTGATCCCCTTGCTAGCTGTATAATAGACCTGCAATATGCACCAAATCTCAAGACTTAAATGATTTTGATATTTCCATGATTTATTTTGATTTAATTTGTTTTAATTGAAATAAAAAATCAAAATAAATGTCAAAAATAAAATAAAGGCAAGTGGGAAGAGTTAGGGCTCGTGGACCATGTTACAAACTCAAAACAAGTGCAAAAATTTAGGCCCATTTGACAAAAATTGCAATTTGAGGCACTTTTGACTTTTGACAATTTTACAAAAAGGGTCAACTTCACCAATGCATAACTTCTTCAATTTTGACTCTATGAAGGTGTTCTTGGACTTTTTAGAAATCTTGAGATGTCCTATAAGCAACCCTTTTTGTCTCATCTCAATTGAGTCTTCCATGTTCATGTGTGAAACTTTGACAAAAAAGGTGTTTTTGTTGACTTTTCAAAATGACCTATAATGTCCAAATTCATAACTTCTTGTGAGTCCATTTTTTGAACTTGGGAGATAAATATGAATTGTAGGGCATTGCATAATATTCAAAATGAGCTTTGGATGGGTCATTTCTAATAAATTATGAGAAAGTTATGCCTGGTCAAAGTTGAGTTGACTTTTCCTACAAAACCCTAATTTAGCAACTTTTGGGTTTTGATGAATGGTGAGCAATCCTTGATGAATCATGATCAAAACTTGATCAAATGATGAATAATACTTCAAAATGAGGATGTTTGACCAAAAATCTTGAGGTTTGATTATATGTGGACCACAATTGACTTTTGCCCTAGCACAATCGATTTTCAGGCCTTTGAACAATTGACTGAGCAAACTTCCTCTGCAAGGCTTGAAACTTGACATGGATGATCTTGAGAACATATTCGGACAATGGTGAGAATTTGGGATCCCTTGGACTCAAGTATCTTGATGCAACATGAAACCCTAATTTGAGGTAGACTGCCTTAGGAGAGAGTTTGTCTGGTCAACCCTTGGACTTCCTTGAGCAACTTAGGGATCTTTCTTGAAATGTTATGAGAAATATGGGAGGGAAAATTTTGGGGTACAACAGCTGCCCCTGTTCAATCTTCTTAAACTTGAGGATGTAGATTGGCTTGCTTGCCTTTCGTGATCCAAAGGTGGAAGATGATTGAACATTAGAGTGCCTAGAAATTTGCACTCGCATGAAGTGGTATTTGTCTTGTGATGTCGGAAATAGGCTTACAGATGCCATTTGGAAATTGATGACGGAAGATGGGCTTAAAGATTCCATCTTACGGAGTGTCGATCGCCTAAGAGATTCCTTAGCGAGAGCCAGTATACCTGTTGTTGAGGAGGACTACGCTGGGGAATGCTGGTCTCTGTCTTGGTAAAAAGTTGAATTTTAGGAGCTTCGGTCGTCCATTATTCTACTGGGGAATTATCTCTTAGTCGAAGAGGTGAAAATGAACTACTATCTGGTCGTAATTCAGGCTTCATAGTAATAAGACCGACTTCTACCTGGTCGTAATCCAGGCTTTACAGTGACTTACTGGGGAGACGAGATTTAACTTTCTATCTGGTCGTTATCTAGGCTTCACAATTTCTCGATTATTATCTGGTCGTAATCCAGGCTTTAGAAGGAATTAAGTTGTTATTCGGTCGCATCCTGGCTTCAACTTGAATTTAGGGCACATTAATATTCGGTCGACTCCGGGCTTCTTAGTATTTGTCCAGGTAAACTGCTATTTGTCGAAATCCAAGCTTCGCAGTGTCTTGTACTGTTATCTGGTTGTAATCCAAGCTTTAGTCCTTTTATCGCCATCTGGTTGTAATCTAGGCTTCACGATGCTTTATACCATTATTTGGTCGAATCCAGGCTTCATGGTGTCCTGTACTGCTATCTGGTCGTAATCTAGGCTTCACAATACCTTACTTCTTATCTGGTCGTAATCCAGGCTTCAGAAGAAATCAAGTGGTTATCCGGTCGCCTCCGGGCTTCCATTTGATTTTTAGGCCTACTAATATCTGGTCGAATCCGGGCTTCATAGTAATTGGTCGGATAAACTGTTATTTGGTCGTAATCCAAGCTTCACAGTGTCCCTCACTGTTATCTGGTCGTAATCCAGGCTTCAGTGTCTTTTACCGCTATCTGGTCGTAATCCAGGCTTCACGATGCTTTATACCATTATCTGGTCGAATCCAGGCTTCTTGGTGTCCTGTACTGCTATCTGGTCGTAATCCAGGCTTCACAATACCTTACTTCTTATCTGGTTGTAATCCAGGCTTCAGAAGAAATCAAGTGGTTATCCGGTCGCCTCCGGGCTTCCATTTGATTTTTAGGCCTACTAATATCCGGTCGAATCTGGGCTTCATAGTAATTGGCCAGGTAAACTGTTATTTGGTCGTAATCCAAGCTTCAGTGTCCCTCACTGTTATCTGGTCGTAATCCAAGCTTCAGTGTCTTTTACCGCTATTTGGTCGTAATTCAGGCTTCACGATGCTTTATACCATTATCTGGTCAAATCCAGGCTTCATGGTGTTCGGAGAAATCAAGATACTATCCGGTCGAATCCGCGCTTCATAACTTGTATTAAAGATATACCACTATCTGGTCATAATCCAGGCTTCACGGTGTCTTTTGGATGCTATCTGGTCGTAATCCAGGCTTCACAGAAACTTGTATTGCTATCTGGTCATAATCCAGGCTTCACAATAACTTGCTGAGCTGCTATCCGGTCGTAATCCGGGCTTCACGGCTTACTGGGGATTAAACTATTATTCGGTCGAATCCGGGCTTCATAGCTTAAAGATAAACCACTATCTGGTCGATTCCAGGCTTCGCGGTGTTTGATACTGTTATTCGGTCGTTCTCCGAGCTTCACAATATGATGTAGAAATCAAGATATTATTCGGTCGGCTCCAGGCTTCGTAGCTTGAATTGGAATAGAAATCTTTAGCATTGATTTGACTGTACCAGAGAAACTTGTGAGAATTTGATTGTATCTTTCCCTGAAAGGTAAAGAGTTAGTTGTACAATATGTCATGATGCATGACATGTATCGAATGATGATATTCTCAAAATAAATGAGATTGTGTTGTACGATGCATATGCGCATGTCATGATGTATGGATATGCAATGTTTTTATGATATTCTTTAGTTGGGGAAAATAAATCCCGGACTGCTGTTGGAGAATATAAAGAGCTGAATTCGTCGTTTCCGTTGGGGATGACGGTCGAAGATGATTTGAGAATAAATTGGGGGGAGAATAAACTGGCGAGAGAATGACTCTGTGGGGAAGATATACTTGCTAGAAGATCTGCTGATTTGAAGAAATAACCTCGGTTGGGGATGAATTATCATTGCTGGCGATAACGAACTCTGTCGGGGATTGAATTTCTGCTTGTGGAAGAAATAAACTCCGCTGGGGGATAATCTTCTATTGTTGGTGATAGATGAACTCTGCTTGGGGAGAATTAATACCACTGTCTTGGGTATTTCCTACTCTGCGGGGAGTGTATGCACTTTTAGTCACACTCTCAGGCTGGCTTTGTCCCTGTACCTGGTGGATAGAGCAACTGTAAGGTTTGGACCTTTTTGTTTGCCCCTGTTCCTGGAATTACGAGTAATAGTCTTTTGTTTCGCATGTAAATTTTTATGAGCAACAATTATTGTCAAATGCATATATCAAAATGAACCATTGGACGTTCTTGCAGAACAAAACAGAAAAAGAAAAACAATTTTGAAATTATTGTAAAAATGTATTGTATTGATTTTGAAGTTGGCCTGAAAATAGGCGTTTTTGTACAAGAGGCTAACGTCCTAGTAAAAGAACGCCGCCGAAAGATAGACATTATACAATTTATGAAAAACAAAGAAAAGCAGCTATTTGAAACAATCCCACTGGGTTCCAACTCTGCTATTGCCCTTATATCTTCGAGCGTCTCATCACTTTACTACTTGGTTGAAGGTAGATCAGATTGATTGGTGCCGTCCGAGCTTGATAGTTGATACCAAAGTCTAGTTGCAAGATGATCCAATGAGACATAGTGTTACGCTTTGATCCCTAATTTTTGCCTGGACCGCCCTTTCAGGTTTTCAGTCCACCGGGATACCCTTTTTTTCCCAAGCCGCCTTTTCAGGTTTTCGACTTGCCGGGTGTACAGATTTTTTCATTTTCATCCCTTACTTTTGCCCGAACCCTTTTGGTTCACTGGGAAGCCCTTATTTTTGCCTAGGCCGGTCAACCTAGCGGGTCTTAGATTATGCGTAGTATTTTTCACTATGTCTGCATTGACGGGGTGAGGAAGGTCATCACCATCCATGGTGATTAGAATCATAGCTCCTCCCGAGAAAATGTTCTTAACCACAAATGGCCCTTCGTACGTAGGGGTCCATTTTCCTCTGGGATCACCTTGCGGTAATATGATGCGTTTGATCACCAGATCCCCGACTTGATACTCTTGTCGTCTGACTTTCTTGTTAAAAGCCTTGATCATCCGCTTTTGATACGTCTGACCATGACAAATAGCAGTAAGTCTCTTCTCGTCGATTAAATTCAGCTGATCAAGCCGGGTCTGGATCCAATCGTCCTCTCTTAAACCTGCATCCTTCATAATCCAAAGAGAGGGTATCTGGACTTCAATGGGTAAGACCGCCTCCATACCGTACACTAGGGAGTAGGGTGTTGCCCCTGTTGATGTCCGTGCTGATGTGCGGTACCCATGAAGAGCAAATGGTAACATCTCGTGCCAATCTTTGTATGTCACTGTCATCTTCTACACAATCTTCTTGATGTTCTTATTAGTCACTTCAACAACCCCATTCATCTTCGGTCGATAAGGAGAAGCGTTATGATGCTGTATCTTAAACTGTTTACAGAGCTCGGTGATCATCGTATTGTTGAGATTTGTACCATTGTCTGTAATGATCCTCTCTGGTACACCATATCGACAGATCAAATTGTGCCGAATAAACCACGCCACGATGTTCTTGGTTACTGTAGCAAAGGAAGCTGCCTCAACCCACTTCGTAAAGTAGTCAATTGCTACCAGGATGAAACGATGCCTGTTGGACGCAGTAGGTCTGATTTTTCAAATCATATCGATACCCCACATTGCAAAAGGCCAAGGAGCCGTCAAGACGTTCAGAGGAACTTGAGGTATATGCACCTTATCAGCATAGACTTGGCATTTGTGACAGTCCGAGAATGCTGATAACAATCGGCTTCCATAGTAGACCAATAATACCCTGCCCGTAGGATTTTCTTTGCCATGGTATGTCCACTGGAATGAGTTCCAAAAGTACCTTCATGTAATTCTTCCATAATCCTTTCTGCCTCGCTTTTATCCACGCATCGTAATAAGGTTGAGTCATGGTTACGCTTGTAAAGGATACCATTACTGATGAAGAACTTCGCAACGAATCTCCTCAGAAACTTCTTATCATTAACAGATGCACCCTCGGGGTACTCCTGAGCCTCAAGATACTTCTTTACCTCGTGGAACCAGGGTTTATCTGCTACCTCTTCAGTCTCAATGTCACAGCAATGTGCGGGTTCATCCAACCTCTCAATGGTAATCTGGGGAGCCTCATTGTCCCACCTGACCTTGAACATAGAAGACATGGTAGCTAGCGCATCCGCTAACTGATTCTCCTCTCTCGGGAAGTGTTCAAAGGTTATCTCCTCAAAATGTGGGAGCAGCGTCAGTTCATACTCCTTGTAAGGAATAAGATTTTGGTGTTTCGTATCCCACTCGCCTTTGATCTGACTGATCACTAGAGCGGAATCTCCGAATACACTCAAGAATTTAATCCTCAGGTCAATAGCTGCTCGAAGGCCCATGATGCATGATTCATACTCCGCCATGTTGTTGGTGCAGTTAAAACATAATCGGCCGGTGAACGGAGTATGACATCCTTCAGGAGATATGATCACAGCGCCAATGCCATTACCCAACGTATTTGAGGCTCCATCAAAATACATAGACCATCGGGATCCCCCCTCGGGTCCTTCATCCGGTCCAGGTTCTTCACAGTCGGTCACCAACATGATGTTCTCATCCGGGAATTCAAAATTCAAGGATTGGTAGTCATCCACGGCCTGATGCGCCAAATGATCTGCCAACACACTCCCCTTGATTGCCTTTTGGGTTGTGTATTGGATGTCGTACTCAGTTAAAATCACCTGCCATCTTGCTATTCTTCTGGACAAAGCAGGCTTTTCGAAGATATACTTGATTGGGTCCATCTTTGATATCAATAGGGTAGTGTGAGTCAGCATATACTGTCTCAGCCGACGAACAGCCCATGCCAAAGTGCAGCAAGTTTTCTCAAGCAGTGAGTATCGGGTCTCACAGTCGGTAAACTTTTTGCTAAGGTAGTAAATAGCATGCTCTTTTCGGCCAGACTCGTCATGCTGCCCCAGCACACACCCCGTCGAATTGTCGAGTACTGCCAAGTATAAGATCAAAGGTCTTCCTTCAACTGTAGGCATCAGAATGGGTGGCTCTTGGAGATATTCCTTGATCCTTTCGAAAGCGGCCTGACATTTATCATTCCATTTTACCACTTGATCTTTCTTCAGCAGCTTGAAAATTGACTCACAAGTAGCAGTCAAATGTGAAATGAATCGGGCAATGTCGTTTAGACGTCCAAAAAAGCCTCTGACTTCCTTTTCTGTTCGGGGAGCTGGCATCTCTTGTATAGCTTTCACCTTTGCAGGATCCACTTGAATACCTTTATCAGTAACAACGAAACCCAGCAGCTTACCAGACCTTACCCCGAAGGTGCACTTGTTCGGGTTCAGCCTTAGCTTGTACATCTTCAACCTGTCAAATAGCTTCTGAAGATGGTCAAGGTGTTCTTCTTCAGTCTGGGATCTTGCAATCATGTCGTCAACGTATACCTCAATCTCATGGTGAATCATGTCATGGAACAAAGCGACCATGGCGCACTGATACGTTGCCCTAACATTCTTCAATCCGAACGGCATGACTATGTAGTAAAAGGTGCCCCACTGTGTAACGAAAGTCGTCTTCTCCATGTCCTCGGGAGCCATCTTAATCTGATTGTAACCAGAAAAACCATCCATAAAGGAGAAGATCTTATACTGCACGGTGTTGTCGACCATAACATCGATGTGAGGGAGTGGGAAATCATCCTTGGGGCTTGCCCTATTCAGATCCCTATAGTCCACACACATTCGTGCCTTACCATCTTTCTTCGGCACCGGAACCACGTTGGCAACCCACTGTGGGTAAGAAGTAACTACTAGAAAACCGGCATCAAACTGTTTCATGACCTCAGCTTTGATTTTCTCAGACATCTCTGGGCGCATACGGCGAACTTTCTGCTTTACCGGAGGACAGTCCTCTTTAGTTGGCAAGCGGTGAACCACAATGTCGGTGTCCAACCCAGGCATATCTTCATAAGACAAAGCGAAGATCTCAACATAGTCGCATAGCATTTGTATTAACCGTTTCTTGACACTAGGCTCCAGATTCGCACCGATCTTGACTTCTTTCTTGTCTTCTTCTGTACCCAAATTCACTGATTCCACTGGCTCTTCATGGGGCTATATGACCCTCTCTTCCTGTAGTAACAGTCTAGCAAGCTCCCCAGGCACTTCACAATCATCCTCACCTTCGTCCTCGGCTTGGTTGATCGGATTTTCGAAGTCATAACTGGCAGTAGCAGAGTTGTTATCAATGGGATCCAGAGTGGACGTAGATCTGCATTATGATATGTGGGTGTGTGTAAGACAATAACTGTTTTGATAAAGTGCAAGATAAAAGAAAAACAAGGAGCGTAAAATTTGTAATGCAAGAAAACGTCCAATGCTTTATTGATGATATATGAAAATGACAAATAATAAGCCCTCACAAACAAAGCCATGATGCCTTTGGCAAGGCACCGGGCCGTAAAGTTTTTTAACTGTTTATTATAAATCTCAAAACAAAAGTCTATTACTGTGTAACAAAAGAAACGGGCACGAAGTCCTTCGCCGTCCAGATGTTCAATCCACCGTCGATAGTCGGGTAAATCTAGCTGTCAATATCTGACTCTTCTTCATCATCCTTAATTGCATTCACTCCCTGATTACTGATGTGCAGAGGAGGTCTTCCAATCCGCGCGCGCCGAACAGCCCTTTGAGCCTCTGCAGTAAAGCCTAAACCAAACTTGTCAGTTTTGTGTGCGAAGTCAGGGAGTTGACCCCAATTTGCACACCCACCTTTTTCAATTATAGCCCTGGCATCCTTGAGGGAAGCCATCTTCATCGTAGGTTCTTCAACAGCAACTTCAGTCGACGCTAGAGTCTGGGGGACCTCTTCAAAGTTCTGACATGGGGTTTCGATGAACTCTCCATCCATCTCCATATACCGAAAGGAGTTAAGATGACTCACCATGTACTCCTCTTCTCCTCGCACTGTAACAATCTTCCCCTTTACCGGATATTTCAACATCTGATGAAGCATAGGAGTCACTGCCCCAACCTTATGAATCCAAGGGCGACCCAACAAGCAAGAATAAGATGGTCAGATATCCATCACATAGAACGTAGATGCAAAAATTTGAGAGCCAACTTTAACAGGGACGTCCACCTCCCTGTGCACCATCCTTTTTGACCCGTCGAAGGCCCTAACCACAATATTACTCGGCTTTAAAACCAAACCGTCACAGTTAAGACGGTCTAATGCTTTCTTGGGTAAGACATTCAATGAGGATCCATTATCCACCAGTACGTGGGCCAAAGTAGTGCCCCTGCACTCGATCGAGACGTGTAGAGCATCATTGTGATTTCTTCCTTTAGCAGTCAGATCTGCGTTTGAGAAACCCAACCCGTTGTCGGCGGTCAAACTGGCTACGTAGTCTTTGAATTGATCAGCAGAGGTTTCCTGCGGCACATGCACAGTTTTGAGGAAAGCAATTAAAGCCTTTGCATGGGCTTCCGAACACAACAACAAGGATAACATGGAGATTTTTGACGGGGTCTTCCCCAGCTGCTCGACTACGTTGTAGTCACTCTTATTGATAATCTTCAAAAATTCCTTTATCTCCTGCCTAGAGGTTTCTACAATGACCTTCTTAGGTGCCTCCATCCGGGCAGGCTCACCTATGACTTCTTTGCCTCGAGTGTCAGATGGCTCGGCGACAGGGGTGATAACTGGGATATGAACTAGGACAGTAGCTGATGTACTGGCAGATGGAATGGCAATAGGCTTTTGAACAGTCGGAAGGTAAATCTCAGGAGAGAAGAGTCTTCCACTTCGGGTGACCTTGCTTGCCCTGACAATATTGCTGACATCAGTATCAGCTTCTTCAACCTTCAAATCTTGTTTGATCCCATGATAATACACATCGGCCCCATAGTGCCACGGGACAGCCTTATCCGAAGTGTATGGGATAGGACCAGGAATAGTAATGATTAATGGAGCAACTCTTGGAACGGATGTAATCCTAACAGGCTTTCTCGAGGAAGCCTTGGAAGGATTGGCGGAAATGGTTATGATGGAAACATCTTCAACAGGAATCAACATAATCAAAGTTTTCTCGAACAAGATCTCTTTGTTATCCATCAGGCGTTGAACACCTGATTTCAATAAATGGCAACTAGCAGGCAGGATTGATCATAGGTGGCAACCTTCGCCACAACCTAGAAATAAACCGGCCGATAATAGGTTCTTCTTAACTGTCATCAATGGAGTAGAAATATCTTCCACAGAGGTCACAAATGAATCATCGTCCATAACATTTACTCCATGACCATGTTTGGGCATAGGAGCAGTCATGACGTTGGGCTTCTCCGGAGCGTCAAACTCAATTTCTTTAGCTTCAATCAAATATTTCACCTTATTCCTCAAGGCCTAGTAGTTGTTTGTATCATGCCCCGGGCTATCAGAGTGATAGGCGCAACGAGCGTTCGGATTATACAACGGAGATGTGGTGCTGGGATTCTTCGGGGCTTCCCTCAGAGTTACCAAGTTAGTCTTCAACAATTGTGGTAGAATTTGAGACAAGGTCATACTGAGCCGAGTGTACTATCTTTGCGGTCTCTCTATTCTTTGTTGATTGTTGCGTTGTGGGGCAACAGTGGGTCTTGATATTACTACTGCATTTACTGCTTGGTGGCGTTCAGGTCGGTTTTGGCTCCTCGAGCTGTAAACTACACTAGCTTCTTTCTTACCGGCGAAAGGCCTCTTATCTGCACTTGATGAAACACCTTTCTGTATCTTACCACTTCTGATACCAGCTTCTACTCTCTCCCCGGTCAAAATCAATTCAATAAACCCAGATGACGAACTACCGATCAAATGATTGAAAAATGGACCAGACAAGGTCCCCAGGAACATATCAACCAACTCTCTATCAGACAGAGGGGGTTAGACTCTCCCAGCCAGATCTCTCCATTTCTGAGCATAGTCCTTAAAGACTTCACCTACACCCATAGACATACCCTGAAGCTGAGTACGCGTGGGAGCAAGGTCGGTGTTATATTGGTATTGCTTGTAAAAAGCAGCAGCAAGGTCTTCCTAGTTGCGGACATTAGCTCCTTCCAATTGATGAAACCATTCAAGCTGAGTCCCTGACAGACTATCTTGAAAGAAATGAACCCACAGATTTCTATCAACAGTGTAAGGTAGGATTTTTCTGACGTACGAGCAGAGATGGAGTTTTGGACAGGATACTCCATCGTACTTAGCAAAAATAAGAGCTTTGAATTTATGAGGGATCACCACCCCGGATGCTAGTCCCAGATCTCCGAAGTCCAAACCAGGTATCTTCTGAATCTCCATAGCACTCAGACGGTCTTCAAGTTGTTTGTACCTATCCTTGGCAGGAGGATACTGTTCTTCATCAAAATCAGTGTCATTATCAGAGACTACAGGACTAGGAGCCTTTTCTTCCTCTTGATTCTCTCCTCCTTTGGATGAATGAGATAGATCAGCTTCCTGTCGCAACCTATTCCCAAATCTGTGACGCATATTCAGAAGAACCACCTTATTCTTCTTCTTTTTATTCTCCTTCATGATGAGAGTCTTCAAATCCTCCTGCCCTTTATCCAAGTTCAAGAACGTCTCTTTGAATTTAGCATTATGTGCTTGAGGAGCTTTGATGGCTTGATCGGTAGGTATTTCAGAAGACATTCTATGCTGAAATAAACAATGAAGAAGATGAGAAACCTGTAATGATACATGTAATGAGGTGCATGATAATGGAATGCGTATGAAATTATTTCAAAGACTTTGGGAAATTTAAATTTGCAAACCAAGAAATAAACAAACTTTATTAGATTAAACTTGTAAGAATGTTTAACAATGCCTTTAAGGCGTTACAAAAGAAATAGACTGAAAACAAATCTAAACTAGGAAAAGCAAAAAAAAAACAGAAATTCCATGGACGCTTTTCCTTCGCGCTGACGTAGTCATT
The DNA here is from genome assembly GCA_948472305.1 of Vicia faba. NCBI lineage: Eukaryota > Viridiplantae > Streptophyta > Magnoliopsida > Fabales > Fabaceae > Vicia > Vicia faba. The sequence goes on from OX451735.1 coordinate 548,628,053, forward strand.
GATCATCCTTTCATTCTCAAGTTGCCTCGTGAGCTTAAAGATCTTTCTCTCCTGCTCATGATACTTCTCCCGGTAAGCATCCCTCTCCTCTTTTAGCTGAATCCAAGATCTCTTCAATGCCCCTAGATCAGTAGGCATGTAGGGATAAAGGAATGTATAAGGAACACCTTCTTCATTAGTATGCTCCACAATCACTGGCAATACAGCTTCATAAGGCATCCCAAGCTTCTGAGCCCGAGCTCGGACCCACTGGAGGTAAGGTTGCATAGGGAGAGACGTCTTTGGTCCTAGCTCTTGAGGGTCAAACCTGTTCACCATGCCCCAAGCTCGTATAAACCTTCGGAGATTCTATTCAACACCCTCCTTATATTCAAAGACTATTGTACCCCAAAATTTGCCCTCTCATTTTATCAAGATTTCTCCTCACAAGACTCTTTGGACTCAAGACCAAATTAGGGTTTTGCTCTGCTCAAGACATCTCCTTGCACTGATGACCTAAATTAGGGTTTGAGTTTGCACAAGGAATTTTGACTTCCAATGCCCCATGTGGCTTTCATACTTCATGTTGGACTTACAAGATTGCCTCTACCAAGTTTCAAGCCTTGAATCAAATTTTTGCCCAGTCAATTGGACAGTTGACCTAGAAATCAACTATATCGGGGAAAAAGTCAATTGTGGCCAATTTACAGTCAAACCTCATAATTTTTTATTCACATTAACATTATAGACTCATATGAATTATTTGATCAAGTTTGGATCACAACTCCTCAAGAAATTTGATCAGATCATCAAAAGGGCAAAATGGTCATTTTTAGGGTTTTGACTATATAAGGGCAATTTCTGATTTTTCACCTAGCCAATGGAAAATTGGGTTCAATTATGGATTCAAGGACTCAATGGCATCATCTTGACCTATTCACAAGGTTCAAAAGATCTCAAATGCATTGGATTGACAGATGAATTTTTCAGTCAACTGATCAAAATTTGAATGTACACTGAAAAGTCAAACTTTGACTTTTTGGTCAAAATCAAGTGCCAAGGGTCATTTTTCATCAAAATAAGTCAAAACATGAAACTTGTTCATCAAGAAACCTAATTTTGTAAATTAGGGTTTAAAATTGAAAAAAATTCATAACTTAGAATTTTTTCTAAGTTATGAAATTTTCTTATTTTTTCCCAACTTTGCCCAACATTTTCACCATGATGCAATTGGATTCAAACAAAACTCCAAACATGAAAGTTGTATTCCTACACAAAATCTACAACTTTTATTCACAAAGTTTTCTCAAAAGAAGCTTGGATCTAAAGTTATGATTTTTGGAACAAGGATCCATGAAACTTTTTAAATTAGTGAAATTTTGCCCTAGTTTAGGCAAGATTTTGACCTATCTTCATGGCAATTTTTCACCTAGTTACACTTGGAATCTCAAAATTCATTTCAAATATGGACTGTAGAGCATGTTACAAGCTTTCCAAAATGTCCAAGAACTCTGCAAAATCATTTATGGTTAGGGAGAATCGAAGGTTTGAATTTGGAAAAAACTCACTTTTGATCCATGGCATTTTCATGTTGATACAAGTATCAATCTCCATCCAGCATTGTTTGTACTTGATTACAGGTCCCTAAACCCTTCCACACTCAATAAATAAATGCAAACCCAATGTATTGAAGCTTTGTTCTGATCATTAGAGGATTGCACAAGAGATTAATCCAAAAATAGCAAAAAGGCAACATTGCCATTTTTGTCAAAACTTGCTTTATGTCAAATTGCATTCCTTGAGCCTTGAACTGAAATCTGAGACAGCAAACCATATCCACAAACTTAGGGGGCCAAGATCACCAAGTGCATGCTGGAAGATAGCATGTACAAGCCTGTCTTGTATCATTTCTTACTTTTGCTTAAAATACAAGAAAACTTGCAAAAGAGACACAACTTGAGTATCTATTATAACCAACTATTGCAAGCATTCCAAACAAGTTTTGCACATTGCCTTGAGCCAGAAACACGATCCATCCATCCCTCAAACACTCTTGAACATCAAAACATATTCCTCTTGCAAAACAGGGCAGCTTTTGCACTTTGAGTTCCAAAACAAAAACCACCCGTGCGTTTTGCCCCAAACCACTTCCAACACACTCCATACAACCTATCTGAACTATCCCAACCATTGCCCATTGACTGTAACTCCATTTGCAAGCTTCACCATTTCTGTTTTCAGCTTGTGCAGGTTGACTTCTACAAGTTTGTTTAAGCAAATCCAAAGCAAACTAAGCATTGGGGAAGGTCAGAGGAAGTTCAAGCATGCTCCCAAGCATCTCAGGCCTCACTGAAAAGCTCTACATTGCCATACTCGTGCTCAAATGAAACAGGTATTTTCCAACTTCCTATCTCTATATTTAGGAATCATTAGGCTTAGGTTTGTGAATAAAAAATGTAGTACTCATAACCCTTAAGCTGTACATATGCTTAGTTTTCATCTAAGTTAAGTGTGCTGAGAGAATTTGATTGATGAACTTCCTGAAAAAGTTAGGTTAAAAATTAGGGCCAGAGAAATTCTCTCTGGTCTTTGAGAGTTAGATTAAGTTCTTTATAAGGTTGGAATCGTCTTGAAAAATGCTATGACTTTGGTGTTATGAGTTTTTGCTTTAGAGCATGTATGCAGGATTTCCAGATTTTGTACACAGGCGCGCGTTTTTTGTGTTTGAACGAAGGTTGAAGATGAAGTGTTGGGCTGGGCCTGCCTTTTCCCTACTTTTTGCACCAATGACTTGGTGATTGTACCCCCTGGCCCATTTCATTATATTTTCATATTTTTCTATTTATTTTTCATTTCTGATTTTGTTTTATTTTTTCTAAACATAAAAAATTACTAAAAATGTTTTCATAAATTTTCACATTTTATTTTGTATTTTTATTATTTATTCTAACATAAAAATAATTATTAAATAACATACTTTTATTTTATTTAATAAAAACTCGAAAATAATACATAAAAATATTATACCTTTATTTTTATTATTTACATACTTAAATAATATTTTTTTTGATATATTTTTATTTTTGACATTTGTATATATTTTATTATTTTACTGTACATAAATAATATATTCAATGTGTATATACTTTCTTAAAGAAAATTAGGGTTTTTACCCTTAATAAAAATAATCTTTCATTTTATTATTTTTTGATGCATTAAATATTATATTTTTACATACATAAAAATAAACAAAAAATATTTTTTGCATACTTATAATATTTTGCATATTCATACTTAAATTGTTTATTTAAATATTGCTTATTTATTATTTGATGCAAAGAGTTCAATTTAGATGTAATAGTAAATATTAGGGTTCTATTTTCTTGCAAATACTCCCTATTCAAAATTGTATCCCCCCTCCCCATATCAATGTTCTAATAGTCGTAGATTTATTTTATGCATTTATAGCTTTCAAATATGCCATGATAGAGATTAGGGTTTGTATGCAATATCCAAAATCAAAACAAATAGTTAGACCTAATACAAGACATAAAAGCATGTAAATTGACAACACAATACACACATGCACCCCTAGGGTTTCATTCACTTGTTGCCTTTAAAATGGCCATGTTATGCATGTCGAGTATCTTGGCAAAACAAAACAAAAGATCATAGTCCCTCGATGACGCTATCTTGGTTGCCTATACAAAATGATCTAGTCCCTCAAAAAATTTGCTAAGATACTTGGCAATGTTGCTATCATGGTCAATACGATGACCCGCGCCTGTCCCGTTTAACATCCAAATACAAGGTTGTTTACCAAATGCAATGGTAAAACAACACTGTCAAAAGGGTTAAAAATGTGTAGGAAAGATCTTTGAGTAAGATAGGGTAGACAACTCTTAGTTACTTGATCAAAACTTGCAAAAACATCCTTGCTATTTTCAAACACACTTCATAACACAATTTCAAAACATTTGCCAAAAATAAACTTTCAAACAATCAAACATTGAAACATCTTTTCAAAGGACAATACACCTTTGTATACATTCAAACAAGAATCATTACAAAGGTTGCCACAACGATGGCCTCTTTTCAAAACATTTTCAAAACCACACACAAAGCACCATTCAAACAATTGAAAAGCAAAAGAAAGTGATCTAAACAAGTAACTAAGAGACCATGGATAACCATAGATGAAAAGGGTGCTTGCACCTTCCCTTTTCATAATCTACCCCCCGAACCCAAGAAAACATCTCAAAGGTCTTTCCTGTGATTTTTGACCTTTCCTTTAGATAAAATAAAAATTCGGTGGCGACTCTTGCTAAACCGAAACATTTGCGAACACAAACGCAAAACCTCAAGTCAGTTCTCCCACCGTATCACAGAATTGGCGACTCTGCTGGGGAATAATCTAAAAGTGGGGTTACCTTAGGGTTTAGATCACCTTTACATGCTTACCTTGTTTGCTTTGATTGCTTTACACTTGGTTCTATTGTTTGGGTTTGAAAACTCTACCCGGTTTGGGAAACATTCATAGGTAAATAGCAATACGTTGTGGAAATTGTGCGGGGTATACCGACATGGTTGAAGCAATAGCTATATTAGTGCGACATATTTGTGGGTACTGGTAGCCTTTGAGTCAATCAAAGAGAATACGGAGCCGCTGAGTGATGTCATGAAGCACTAATGGACTTTTAGAACCTTTACTTGACCATCTTGGCCTTTTTAGCGGTAGTAAGATGACCGGCTTTGGTGCAGTCCGAAGTTGGTATATACTCGATACTACACTCATTGAGGGTTGTTTTCTTGGAATATTTCAGTCGCCAGTTAAGTGGCTAAACTGAAACAATGAACACAGAAAATAATCCGGTGATATTGAGCTCCTTAGAACCCAGTTACTATTTATAGGACAGGTTGAGCCAACTAACTTCAAGAGGGTACTTACCTATGAAACCCCGTGCAAGCCTGAAACTAGGAACTTGTGTGACTTGCTTATGCATACATCATAAACATCATAAACATCATGAAGCATCATATGCATCCACTAACCATTTTAAGGGTTTGGATTTTTCATCTTTGTTCCTGTTTTGCAGGTCATGGAATCACTTCGTAGGAAAACTATTCAGGTCAACCTTGTGAGAATCCCTCCTCAACTCAAGGAGCTTACTTCCAAGATTCCAGAGAATTCTCCCTTCAGTGAAAGACATGGTAGACTTCTTAACTTGGTCAATTCCAACATTGATGAAGACATGGTAAAAGTTCTCTTCCAGTTCTTTGACCCCCTACACCATTGCTTTACATTTCCTGATTACCAACTAGTGCCTACTTTGGAGGAATTTTCTCAACTCCTAAGGATTCCTATTCTCCATAAACTACCCTACAACGGTATGGAAAGAGAACCAAAGCCTGAAGATGTTTCTCAAGCCTTACACTTGCAACCATCTGATATCAAAGGTCATTGGGAAACCAGAAGTGGTGTCAAGGGTTTCTTGGCAAAGTTTATGTTTGAGAAAGCACGAGACTGCTAGAATTCTCTAGATCTGCAAGCTTTTGAAGAGATTGTAGCACTTCTCATCTATGGGTTGATCTTGTTCCCAAACCCTGATCAGCTTATAGATGTGAATGCTGTCAAAATTTTCATATCTCGGAATCCTGTGCCTACATTGATTGGGGATGTCCTCCACTCATTTCACACACGAACAATGAGGAAAAGAGGTGTTCTCATGTGCTGTACTCCTCTTCTAGCAAGGTGGTTTATTTCTCACCTTCCCCAGTCAGTCTTGAAGAATGAGCAAGGCTTGAGGTGGTCACAACGGTTGATGACTCTTACACATTCTGATGTTCATTGGTGTTCTCGGTCCAGAGAAAATGTCATCATCATTGATCATTGTGGGGAATTCCCTAATGTCCCACTACTTGGCATTAGGGGAGGCATTACCTACAACCCCTGTTTGGGTCTGAGACAATTTGGGTATGCCCGAAGGGATGGCCCTCATGACATGCTGATTCCAGACTTGATTTTTGACTTCGACAATGATGCTCAAGGACTTCGACAAAGGTTTATCCGAGCTTGGAAGATGCCCAACAAGGTGGACAGTAAGACACTGGGACACAAGAATCCCATCCCCCTTGAGCCTTACCTCAAGTGGGTATGAACCCGTGCCCAGAGTCTTATGATGCCTTACCCCTACATTCTCCCTATGATCAAAGAGCCTGTTATGGAAGGAGAGGTTCCATACACCCTCCTACATCCTGACATGCCAACATCATTGGAAGATTTGCAAAAGAGTTGGATACAGCTCAAGGAAGAATGAAACACTTTTGAAGGCAGCTTCTACGCCAGTGAGAAGAAGGTTTTAGAACTTACTCGTCGTCTTCATGAAGAGCAGAATCTCAACACCTACATCGCACCAAAGAGGATGCACAACGTCTTTTTTACATTAGAATTTTGTAATATTTTGCCCATGGGGCATTTATGTACTAACAAATTTCTTCTTATTAATATGACGTGTATTCTTTTTGTTTGCAACAACTTTGAATTTCTGAATCTTTGAATGCATTACATGAATACATATCATTCATCATATGCATAAACAGGTCTTCACACCAGGTTTCCTTATCTCTCTGTTGTTTATTTCAGCAAGATGGATATAGAGCAGACGGTCAAAGATCTGCAAGCGCAGAATTCACAGTTCCAACAACTCCTCATAACCTTGGGAAAGGGTCAGGAAGATCTTAAAGCACTGTTAGAGAAGGAAAAGGAGAAAAAGAAAAAGAAAAGAGTTGGTGTAGCTACTATGGGAAGAAGATTTGAGAACCAAGCTAGAAGGGTCCTGGATTTCCCCTCGACATCTGATGAAGGGGTTGGCGAAGGTAAAGGAACCGCCGTGCAATCTGAGTCTGAGGCTGAAGAAGAAGAAGAAGAGGATGAAGATTACTCTAAGCAACATTACCCTCTTGCAGACGACAAGTATAAGAATCTGGAAGAGCGTTTGGCAGCCATGGAGGTACAAAGAGTGCCTGGGCTGAATTTCGAGGAGCTAGGGTTGGTTGCTGGGACTGTGATTCCCCCTAAATTCAAGGTGCCTACATTTGCTAAATATGATGGTTTGTCTTGTCCAAAGATGCATCTGCGGTCTTACGTCAGAAAGATCCAACCTCATTCTTCTGATAAGGATCTGTAGGTCCACTTTTTTCAAGATAGTTTGTCGGGTACGCAATTGGATTGGTTCTACCAGCTTGAGAGATCTGATGTACATAACTGGGAGGATTTGGCTGCTGCATTCTACAGACAATATCAATATAATGCAGACTTAGCACATACTCGTACTCAATTACAGAGTATGGGTATGGTCTCTAATGAAGGCTTTAAGGAGTATTCCCAGAAGTGGAGGGACTTGGCTGGAAGGGTGCAGCCACCATTGTCTGAGAGAGAGCTTGTGGATATGTTTTTAGGGACCCTTTCAGGTCCATTCTTTAATCACTTGATCGGGAGCTCATCTGCAGGGTTCACCGAGTTAATTCTGACCAGTGAAAGAGTCGAAGCTGACATTAAGAGTGGTAAAATTCAGAAGGATGCATCTGCTTCCGCTGCTATCAAGAAGACCTTTCCAACCAAGAAAGAGGTCTCAGCTGTTTACTCCCAGAGAAGTCAAGGAAGAGTCGAGTGCCGGCCAGCAGTGGGGGCTATAATGATTCAGAATTCCACAGCTGATCAACCTCGAAACAGTCAACCCAGAACCAACCAAGCAAGGGTGGAAAGGCCTGCACGGCAATTCACCCGGATCAATATGACACCTGCTCAGGTTCTCCCTCATCTGTTGAAGTTAAACCTTACAAACTTGAAAGAGGCACCAAAGAACCTAAATACCTCTTCTCCCTACTATCATTCAAATGCAAAGTGTGCCTATCATTCAGACAGTGTGGGGCACGACACCAACAATTGTTGGGCCCTCAAAAATAAGATCCAGGATTTAATAGATGCCAAAGAGGTGGAGTTTAATGCCCCCGAAAAGCCTAATGTGATATCCGCTCCAATGCCAAAACATGGTCACAATGTCCATGCTGTTGTAGAAGATCTTTATGTTACTACTGTTGATGACTTAATGACTCCATTGCCAATGATCAAGATGAATCTGTTGAAAGCCGGGATTTTCCTGGGCTGTGAAAAAGATTGCTACCTTTGTTTGTCCTTGCAATCCGACTGTCCGCTATTGAAGTTAGGCATCCAACGCCTAATGGATAATCAAGAAATCCTCTTTAAGAAAACTCCTGTTACTCCTGTTACTCCAATCAACAATGTTGCTATAATCACCATTTCCGACAATCTTTCCAAGGTCTCCAAAAGACCTGTTAAGATTACACCCGATCCAAAGTTTGTACCTCTGAAGATAACAATGCCGGGGCCTATCCCATACAAGTCTAACAAGACAATACCGTGGAATTATAAAGGAGAGATCTTCTATCACGGTGTTAAGCAGATCGAATCAGTGGAAGAAAGTTCCGATGAAGAGACTCCTGACATAGGAAATATTGCAGGGACAATTAAGATCACCAGCAGCGGAAGAATCTTCTCTCCGGAGATTTCTCCTCCAAGGGAAATCTTCGGACCCTCAAATGCTCCTAAAGTTACTCCTGTGCCAGTCAACACATCTGTGCGAACTCCAGTAATTGAAGAAATTGTTACTCCCGTGGTTGAACCCTCTACTGGTGCTGCTGATAAAGGTAAGGGGATCCAAGAAGCGCCCGTCAGGACGAGGGCTCAGCCTTTGGTCATCCCCGAGACCACTCAAAAGGAAATGGAGGAGATTTTAAAAATAATTAAGAAAAGCGACTATGATGTCGTAGAACAACTGGGGCAAACCCCTTCAAAAATCTCTATGCTGGCCCTATTGCTCTATTCCAAGGCTCATGCCAAAGCCTTGATCAAATTCCTGAAGACGGCCCATGTGCCTCAAGAAACCTCCACGGACCAGTTCCAGGAGTGTGTAGCCAGTCTAACCGCCGACAGTGGTCTTGGCTTCTCTGATGCCGATCTAACATCTAAGGGGAGAAAGCATAACGATGCGCTGCATGTCTCGGTGGAATGCAGAGGAACTACTCTTGCTCACATTCTGGTTGATACCGAGTCGTCTTTAAATGTCTTGCCTAAGAAAGCTTTGGACAGATTGCACTGTGAAGGTTTGACCTTAAAGCCCAACAATATCATTGTAAGAGCCTTTGATGGTTCTAAGCGGATGGTCCACGGGGAGGTGGACATCACAATTAAAGTGGGTACTGAAACTTTCCACTCCATATTTTATGTCATGGATATCCGTCCCTCCTACTCTTGCTTGTTAGGAAGACCCTGGATTCATCATGCTGGAGCCGTTACATCTACTCTGCATCAGAAGCTTAAGTACCCAGTCCAGGGGAAAATTGTGACAGTCCGTGGCGAGGAGGAGTATATGATAATCCATCTGAATTCATTCCGCTATGTTGAATTAGATGGCGAATTCATCGAGACCCCCTTTCAGCACTTTGAAGAGGTTTCCCCTGAAGTTGCAGTAGCCAAGACAATGACTTATGTGCCCATCATTACCAAACCTGTGTCCTGGATGTCATCCCTTAAAGATGCGAAGGCTGTGATCGAGGTAGGAGGAAGCACAGTATGGGGTCAACTGCCAGATTTTCCTTACAAGACAGATAAGTTCGGCTTGGGTTTCACTGCTGCTAGTCAGAAGGCTGTGCGTCGCTCCCGGGCTGGAGGACCACCGTTAAAGATCACTCATCATGGAGTTCATGCCCTAGAGGATGATGAAGAAGAGAGCAATTTTGAAGACTGGATCTTTCCAACTATTGAAGGAGGACTGAACAACTGGTAGTCGAAAGACTTCGTTCCCATTACTTTCATCAATCAGTAATTTATCTTTCGAACATTTTATGTTGGTCTGTAATAATTATTAAACAATTTGTACACTCTTTTTGCCTTGTGCCTTACCCGAGGTACATAGGTCCATTTGTAAGTGTTTGATTCTTCATTTTCATATGCCATTTTTAATGAATCATGGACGTTTTCATATATAAACTTTTGTGTTCATTTTCTTTCTTTTTTACATTTTTATTTGTTTAAAGGTGGCTATCCCTTACACACACCCACACTCACAAAATGCAGGTACCCATCCACTCCGGATTCCATGGGTAACAATTCTGCTATGGTCTTCAGTGACGCTGAAGATCTGGTCAATCATGCCGAATACGAAAGTGATGAAGACTGTGAAGTGCCTGGAGAGTTGGCTAGACTTCTACAACAGGAAGAAAGGGCTATTCTGCCCCATGAAGAGCTGCTAGAAACTATCAACTTGGGTAATGCCGAAGACAGAAAAGAGGTTAAAGTGGGTGCCAACCTAAAGCCAAATGTCAAGGAGCGCTTAGTTCAGCTATTGAATGAATATGTTGAGATCTTCGCCTGGTCCTATGAAGACATGCCGGGATTGGATACAGATATTGTGGTTCACCGCCTCCCTACAAGAGAAGACTGTCCACCAATCAAACAGAAAGTCCACCGGATGAGGCCCGATATGTCTGAAAAGATCAAAGCTGAAGTGGTGAAGCAATTCAATGCTGGGTTTCTTGCTGTTACTTCCTATCCATAATGGGTTTCTAACATTGTGCCTATGCCTAAGAAGGACGACAAAGTCAAAATTTGCATGGATTACAGAGATTTAAATAGGGCCAGCCCTACAGATGACTTTCCACTACCGCACATTGACATCTTGGTTGACAATACAGCTCAACATAAGGTATTCTCTTTCATGGATGGATTTTCAGGGTACAACCAGATCAAAATGGCCCCCGAAGACATGGAGAAGACTACTTTTGTTACGTAGTGGGGTACCTTCTGCTATAAAGTAATGCCATTCGGACTGAAGAATGCCGGGGCAACCTATCAGCGCGCCATGGTAGCTTTGTTTCATGACATGATACATCATGAGATTGAAGTTACGTAGACAATATGATAGCCCGTTCACAAACTGAAGAAGAACACCTCGACCATCTGCAAAAGCTGTTTGTCAGATTGAAAGAGTACAAGCTCAGACTGAACCCTAACAAGTGTACTTTCAGAGTCAGGTCCGGTAAACTTTTGGGATTCATCGTCAGTAACAAAGGCATTGAGGTTGATCCTTCCAAAGTCAAAGCTATACAAGAAATTCCTGCCCCTCGCACTGAGAAGGAGGTCAGAGGTTTCTTGGGATGCCTAAACTACATTGCAAGGTTCATCTCTCACCTAACATCTACCTGTGAACCAATCTTCAAGCTTTTGAAGAAAGATCAGGTGGTTAAATGGAATGATTACTGTGAAGTTGCTTTCGATAAAATCAAGGAGTATTTCCTGGAACCTCCTATCTTGATGCCACCCTTCGAAGGAAGGCCGTTAATCATGTATCTGACTGTCCTGGAGAATTCAATGGGGTGCGTACTGAGCCAACATGACGAGTCTGGCCGAAAAGAGCATTCCATTTATTACCTTAGCAAAAAGTTTACCGACTGTGAGACTCACTACTCACTGTTCGAGAAAACTTGCTGCGCTTTGGTATGGGCTGCTCGCCGGCTAAGGCAGTATATGTTGACACATACCACTCTGCTGATTTCTAAAATGGACCCGATCAAGTACATCTTCGAAAAGCCTGCTTTATCTAGAAGAATCGCTAGATGGAAAATGATCCTGACTGAGTACGATATACAGTACACAATCCAAAAATCTATAAAGGGGAGTGTACTAGTTGACCATCTAGATCATCAAGTTGTCGAAGATTACCAATCCATGAGGTTCGATTTCCCCGATGAGGATATCATGACTTTGAGCAACATTGAAGAAAACAGACCGTATGACGGACCTGAACAAGGATCTTGATGGACTCTGTACTTTGATGGTTCCTCCAACGCACTTGGAAACGGTATCGGCACGGTACTTATCTCTCCAGAAGGTTGCCATACACCTTTCACTGCTAGACTCTGCTTCAGCTGCACCAACAACATGGCCGAGTATGAAGCTTGTATCTTGGGTCTCAAGGCTGCTATTGACTTAGGAATCAAATCTTTGATTGTATTTGGGGACTCATCTTTGGTTGTCAGTAAAATCAAACGAGAGTGGGATACTAAACATCCAAACCTCATCCCTTACAAAGAACATGTCCTGACATTGTTACCACACTTCAGGAAGATCACCTTCGAGCACTTCCCGCGAGAAGAAAATCAGCTAGCAGATGTGCTAGCTACAATGTCATCCATGTTTAAACTTAACTGGGATAATGAGGCTCCTTAAATCACCATTGAACGATTGGACGAACCCGCCCATTGTCACGAGATTAATACCGAAGAAGTAATGGACCGACCTTGGTTTCGTGACGTCAAAAGGTATCTCGAAGCATAAGAATACCCTGAAGAAGCTTCAGTCAACGACAAAAAGTTCTTAAGGAGGTTCGCGGCCAAGTTCTTTCTGAGCAATGGTATCCTATACAAGCGCAATCTTGATTGTGTCCTACTCTGTTGTGTGGACAAGGTTGAAGCTGAGAAGATCATGGATGAACTACATAATGGCACCTCTGGCACCCACTCAAGCGGTCATACGATGGCTAAGAAGATTCTAAGGGCAGGCTATTACTGGTCTACCATGGAAGCTGATTGTCATCAACATTCCCGTACTTGCCACAAATGTCAAATATACGCTGACAAGGTACATATTCCTCCAGTTCCTCTTAATGTCTTAAAGGCTCCTTGGCCATTCGCGATGTGGGGAATCGACATGATTGGAGAGATCAAGCCTACAACATCCAATGGACACCATTTCATCCTGGTGGCCATTGATTACTTTACCAAGTGGGTCGAGGCAGCTTCCTTCACCTCCGTTAGAAAGAATGTGGTTGCCCGCTTCATCAAGCAGAACCTCATATGCAGGTATGGTATCCCCGACAGGATTATCACGGACAACGGTACAAACGTGAACAACACTATGATCACTGCTCTGTGCGAGCAGTTCAAGATTCAACATCACAATTCATCTCCCTATCGGCCTAAGATGAACGGTGTTGTCGAAGCTGCAAACAAAAATATCAAGAATATCATTCAAAAGATGACATTCACCTACAAGGACTGGCATGAGATGTTACCGTTTGCTCTGCACGGGTACCGTACCACATCACGCACTTCAACTAGGGCAACACCCTATTCTTTGGTATACGGCATGGAAGCTGTTTTACCTATCGAGGTTTAGATTCCCTCCTTGAGAATCATGAAAGATGTTGGTTTGAGTGAAGACGATTGGGTTCAGACCCGGCTTGATCAACTTAACTTGATCGACGAAAAGCGACTTACTGTTGTTTGCCATGGTCAGGCGTATCAAAAACGTATGATCAAGGCCTTCAACAAGAAAGTCAAGAGACAAGTATATCAAGTCGGGGACCTTGTAATCAAGCGGATCATCTTGCCGCAAAGTGATCCCAGGGGCAAATGGACTCCCACTTACGAAGGACCATTTGTGATCAAAAACATCTTTTCTGGTGGGGCAATGATCCTGACCACCATGGACGGTGACGACCTGCCACACCCTGCGAACGCATACATAGTCAAGAGATACTACGCATAAACGACCCGACAAGTTGAAAACCCGAAAGGGCGACTTGGGCAAAAATGGGCATCCCGGTGAATCGAAAACCCAAAAGGGCATTTCAGGCAAAAATTAGGGATAAATAAAAAAAAACTGTACACCCGGCAAGTTGAAAACCCGAAAGGGCGACTTGGGCAAAAAAGGGTTTCCCGATGGATCGAAAACCCGAAAGGGCGATCCAGGCAAAAGTTAGGGAATTAAAGCGTATGACTATGTCTCGTCGGATCACTTTAAGGATAATTTCTTCATGGACAAACTCCAAGCTTCTGATCAATCCAATCATCTGCGGACAAAGCAACGAATGGACAAGATACTCAGAGTTACGAAGGCTATGGCAGAATGGGAACCCCATGGAATTGTTACACATAGCCATCTTTCTTTGTATAAAATTTTCTCAATTTTATGACAACATTCTCTTACTAGGATGCCTGTCCCCTTAGTACAAAATACTTACACAAAGTTAATACAAAGATACTTCAAAGTGCAGAAATTTGTTTGCCTTTCTTTCTTTTTACGCTTATGTTTTATTTGAAAACGTCCAATGATTTATTAAATGAGCATATGCATTTGAATATAATCACTGCTTATAAATAAAACGAAATGAGAAAGAATAATTACTGACAGATTGGAAGTATGGGAAAATGCCTTTAGGCTATTCCAAGAGAAATCCTCAGCAGAGCTAAAGCCTTGAAATGCATATCCCCAGCGGAGTTAAGTTTTAAAATCCCCATCAGAACTAAGTTTCCAAACTCCCAATCCCCAGCAGAGCCAGGAAACTTTGAGCTGCAAACCTTCAGCAGAAGTGAAACTTTCTTCCCCAACGAAGTCTAAAACTTCAACCCTCAAACCCCGTTGGAAGACCATCCAGTTTCCTTGAATTCCCCAGAGAGTTTTCTTAAAACCAGAAGATTCCCCTGCAAGTTACCTTGGAGTCTGACGACTAACCATACAACAGCTTCGGATAATTCCTCAGTAGATCAGCATACAATCCAAACTCTTGAAAACTTTCCAACAGAATAAACATTCTCCCCACAGAGTTATCTCCCAGCAGATCGAAGATTCTCATTCTCATTTCTCTAGTGAAGCCTCCAAGGTTTCAATTCCCCGGTAGAGATCGTCAGAGTTTTCTTTATTCCCCAGCCATAGTCATCAAAATTCTTTGGATTCCTCAAACAGATTTCCCAAGTAGACTTGAAGGATCCCTTTATCCCCACAAGTCATGAAGGATTTTCTATCCCCAACAGTGGTCCAAGGATTTCTCATCCTTAACAACCCAAGATTTTGAATCTCCAAACAGCGGTCAAGGGTTTATTTTCCCCGACAACAGTCAAAGATTTCTTTATCTCCAGCTATCAAGGATTTATTTTCCTCAGCAAGACAACTAATCAGCTTACATGCGCATCCATTACATTCATATATCATAAACATTGATAGAACATATTTTATTGCATCATACATGTCATGCAACATAACTTTAGGTTTCAGCTAACATTTTACCCTTTTCAGGATAAGATTAAAAAGCTATCTTTAACAACTATGCAAAGATTTCAGATATAGTACGGATACACTCCAAGTCATGAAGTCATTCTACTACTCATTCAGATCTCTTATTCAGATACAGTATGGATACACCCCAAACACGGAGGTCATTCTACTACTCATTCAAACTTCAGCAATCAGATACAGATTAGATACACTCCAGACGCGGAAGCCATTCTATTTCTCATTCAGATTCAACTATCAACCTCAAGTTCAGATACACTCCAAACACGGACGTCATTCTGTCACTTGTCCAGATCCCAGTTACAGTACGGATACACTCCAAACATGGAAGTCATTCTGCTACTCATACAGATCTCAACTTCAGATACAATCCAGATACGCACCAGACACGGTTGCTATTATGTCACTCATTCGGAATTTATCCCCAGCCCAGAGATGCTCCATACACAGATGTTTTTCTGTCGCCCATTCAGAATTCAGATACAATAAAGATACACTCCAGACACGACAATCACTCTGATATTCATTCAAGAATCAAATACGGTTACAGCTCGGATACGCTCCAGACACGGACGCCATTCCTTTACTCATACAAATCCAATCTCCAGATACAACTCAGATACGTTCCAGATACAGATACCATTCTGGTGTTCATTCTCCTGATTTTCAACAAACAGTCTTGGATGGCATCTTTAAGCCCATCTCCAGCAAGATTCTACCATCTCCAAATGGCATCTTTAAGCCCATTTCCTCAGCTACAATTTAACGAGTGCAAATTTACGGGCACTCTAGTGTCCAATCATCTTTTACCTTCGAGTCACGAAAGGCAAACTCGCCAATCTAACTCTTCAGGTTCAAGAAGATTGAACAGGGGCAGCTTTTGTACTCCAAAATTTTCCCTCTCATTTTATCAATATTTCTCCTCACAAGACTCTTTGGACTCAAGACCAAATTAGGGTTTTGCTCTGCTCAAGACATCTCCTTGCATTGATGATCTAAATTAGGGTTTGAGTTTGCACAAGGAATTTTGACTTCCAATGCCCCATGTGGCTTTCATACTTCATGTTGGACTTACAAGATTTCCTCTACCAAGTTTCAAGCCTTGAATCAAATTTTTGCCCAGTCAATTGGACAGTTGACCTAGAAATCAACTATATTGGGGAAAAAGTCAACTGTGGCCAATTTACAGTCAAACCTCATAATTTTTGATCCACATCAACATTATAGACTCATATGAATTATTTGATCAAGTTTAGATCACAACTCCTCAAGAAATTTGATCAGATCATCAAAAGGGCAAAATGGTCATTTTTAGGGTTTTGACTGTATAAGGGCAATTTCTGATTTTTCACCTAGCCAATGGAAAATTGGGTTCAATTATGGATTCAAGGACTCAATGGCATCATCTTGACCTATTCACAAGGTTCAAAAGATCTCAAATGCATTGGATTGACAGATGAATTTTTCAGTCAACTGATTAAAATTTGATTGTACACTAAAAAGTCAAACTTTGACTTTTTGGTCAAAATCAAGTGCCAAGGGTCATTTTTCATCAAAATAAGTCAAAACATGAAATTTTTTCATCAAGAAACCTAATATTTCAAATTAGGGTTTAAAATTGAAAAAATTTCATAACTTAGAATTTTTTCTAAGTTATGAAATTTTCTTATTTTTTCCCAACTTTGCCCAACATTTTCACCATGATGCAATTGGATTCAAACAAAACTCCAAACATTAAAGTTGTATTCCTCCATAAAATCTACAACTTTGATTCAAAAAGTTTTCTCAAAAGAATCTTGGATCTCAAGTTATGATTTTTGGAAAAGGGTCCATGAAACTTTTTAACTTAGTGAAATTTTGCCCTAGTTTAGGCAGGATTTTGACCTATCTTCATGGAAATATTTCACCTAGTTCCCCTTGGAATCTCAAAATGCATTTCAAAGATGGATTGTATATCATGTTACAAGCTTTCCAAAATGTCCAAGAAATCTCCAAAATCATTTATGGTTAGGGAGAATCGAAGGTTTGAATTTGGAAAGAACTCACTTTTGATCCATGGCATTTTCATGTTGATACAAGTAGCAATCTCCATCCAACATTGTTTGTACTTGATTACAGGTCCCTAAACTCTTCCACACTCAAGAATTAAATTCAAACCCAATGTATTGAAGCTTTTTTCTGATCATTAGAGGATTACACAAGAGATTAATCCAAAAATAGCAAAAAGGCAACATTGCCATTTTTGTCAAAACTTGCTTTATGTCAAATTGCATCCCTTGAGCCTTGAACCAAAATCTTAGACAGCAAAACATATCCACAAACTTAGGGGGCCAAGATCACCAAGTGCATGCTGGAAGATAGCCTGTACAGGCCTGTCTTGTATCATTTCTTACTTTTGCTTAAAATACAAGAAAACTTCCAAAAGAGACACAACTTGAGTATCTGTTATAATCAACTATTGCAAGCATTCCAAACAAGTTTTGCACATTGCCTTAAGCCAGAAACACGAGCCATCCATCCCTCAAACACTCTTGAACATCAAAATACATCCCTCTTGCAAAACAGGGCAACTTCTGCACTTTGAGTTCCAAAACAAAAACCACTCGTGCGTTTTTCCCCAAACCACTTCCAACACACTCCATACAACCTATCTGAACTAATCCAACCATTGGCCATTGACTGTAACACCATTTGCAAGCTTCACCATTTCTGTTTTCAGCTTGTGCAGGTTGACTTCTACAAGCTTGTTCAAGCAAACTAAGCATTGGGGAAGGTTAGAGGAAGTTCAAGCAACTCCCAAGTATCTCAGGCCTCACTGAAAAGCTCTACATTTCCATACTCGTGCTCAACTGAAACAGGTATTTTCCAACTTCCTATCTCTCTATTTAGGAATCATTAGGCTTAGGTTTGTGAATAAAAAATGTAGTACTCATAGCCCTTAAGCTGTACATATGCTTAGTTTTCATTTAAGTTAAGTGTGCTGAGAGAATTTGATTGATGAACTTCCTGAAAAAGTTAGGTTAAAAATTAGGGCCAGAGAAATTCTCTCTGGTATTTGAGAGTTAGATCAAGTTCTTTATATGGTTGGAATCGTCTTGAAAAATGCTATGACTTTGATGTTATGAGTTTTTGCTTTAGAGCACGTATGCAGGATTTCCAGATTTTGTACACAGGCGCGCGTTTTTTGTGTTTGAGCGAAGGTTGAAGATGAAGTGTTGGGTTGGGCCTGCCTTTTCCCTACTTTTTGCACCAATGACTTGCTGATTGCACCCCCTGGCCCATTTCATTATATTTTCATATTTTTCTATTTATTTTTCATTTCTGATTTTGTTTTATTTTTTCTAAACATCAAAAATTACTAAAAATGTTTTCATAAATTTTCACATTTTATTTTTTATTTTTTATTTTTTATTCTAACATAAAAATAATTATTAAATAACATACTTTTATTTTATTTAATAAAAACTTGAAAATAATACATAAAAATATTATACCTTTATTTTTATTATTTACATACTTAAATAATATTTTTTTTCTGATATATTTTTATTTTTGACATTTGTATATATTTTATTATTTTATTGTACATAAATAATATATTTAATGTGTATATACTTTCTTAAAGAAAATTAGGGTTTTTACCCTTAATAAAAATAATCTTTCATTTTATTATTTTTTGATGCATTAAATATTATATTTTTACATACATAAAAATAAACAAAAAACATTTTTTGCATACTTATAATATTTTGCATATTCATACTTAAATTGTTTATTTAAATATTGCTTATTTATTATTTGATGCAAAGAGTTCAATTTGGATGTAATAGTAATTATTAGGGTTCTATTTTCTTGCAAATACTCCCTATTCAAAATTGTATCCCCCCTCCCCATATCAATGTTCTAATAGTCGTAGATTTATTTTATGCATTTATAGCTTTCAAATATGCCATGATAGAGATTAGGGTTTGTATGCAATATCCAAAATCAAAACAAATAGTTAGACCTAATACAAGACATAAAAGCATGTAAATTGAAAACACAATACACACATGCACCCCTAGGGTTTCATCCACTTGTTGCCTTTAAAATGGCCATGTTATGCATGTCGAGTATCTTGGCAAAACAAAACAAAAGATCATAGTCCCTCGATGACGCTATCTTGGTTGCCTATACAAAATGATCTAGTCCCTCAAAAAATTTGCTAAGATACTTGGCAATGTTGCTATCATGGTCAATACGATGACCCACGCCTGTCCCGTTTAACATCCAAATACAAGGTTGTTTACCAAATGCAATGGTAAAACAACACTTTCAAAAGGGTTAAAAATGTGTAGTAAAGATCTTTGAGTAAGATAGGGTAGACAACTCTTAGTTACTTGATCAAAACTTGCAAAAACATCCTTGCTATTTCAAACACACTTCATAACACAATTTTAAAACATTTCCCAAAAACAAACTTTTAAACAATCAAACATTGAAACATCTTTTCAAAGGACAATACACCTTTGTATACATTCAAACAAGAATCATTACAAAGGTTGTCACAATGATGGCCTCTTTTCAAAACATTTTCAAAACCACACACAAAGCACCATTTCAAACAATTGAAAAGCAAAAGCAAGTGATCTAAACAAGTAACTAAGAGCCCATGGATAACCATGGATGAAAAGGGTGCTTGCACCTTCCCTTTTCATAATCTACCCCCCCCCCCCCCCCCCCCCCGAACCCAAGAAAACATCTCAAAAGTCTTTCCTGTGCTTCTTGACCTTTCCTTTGGATAAAATAAAAAGTCAATGGCGACTCTTGCTAAACCGAAACATTTGCGAACACAAACGCAAAACCTCAAGGACTAGTTCATGAGGACTGTCTCTCCGAGCGCGACCAAACTGTCGTAAAGCCAGACAAGGACTATAGGTTATTCCCCCTCTAATTCCAAGCAACGGGACATTAGGGTATTCCCCACATCAATCAATGACGACAACACCTTCTATATCCTTAGAACTCTAAAGAATGTCTGTATGGGCAAGGGACATTATCCTGTAAGACCATCCTAAACCTTCCTCATTCTTCAACACGGACTTGGGGAGGTGTGAAATAAACCACCTCGCCAACAACGGCATGCAACACATGAGGGTCCCTCTTCTACGCACAGTACGAGTGTATAGGGCATGCAAGATATCACCCAGAAGAGTAGGTACAGGATTGCGAGACAGGAAGATCTTAACCGCATTCACATCCATAAAGGAATCTGGATTTGGGAAGAGAACCAAACCGTAGATAAGGAGAGCCAAGATGTCTTCGAAAGCCTGAAAGTCCAAATTATCCCAGAACAGTTGAGCTTGATCAATCAGAAACTTGGCTAAGAAACCCTTAACCCCGCTTCGTGTCTCCCAGTTGGATGTTACATCATCTCTTTTTAAATGTAAAGCTGAAGCAATATCCTTTGGTCAGGGAGTCTCTTCCAAACCTGTGAAGGGCATCTGCTCGAGGATGGATATGCCCAATAAGTGAGAAAACTCTTCCATAGTGGGAAGTAGCTGATAATCCGGGAAAGTGAAGCAATAATGCACTGGATCGAAGAACTGGAATAGCACACTCATCATTTGCTCATCAAACCTGGAGGTAACCAAACTAAGAAGCTGACCATGTCTTTTAATGAATGAGGAAGTATCAGAAACTCTCGAGGCTAAATCTTTGAGTTGAGCAGGTATTTGCACAAAGTTAACTCGGATGGTGTTTCTGCACTTGGAAGCTATAATCTGTAAAACAGAATAAAGATAAATCCCCTCGGTCTTTGAAATGGTTAGTCTAATGCAGTATGCATGCTATGTTATGATGCATGATGTCATGATAAAACACACAACAGGTATAGCAGATAACAAACATGGTAAAGGCAAACAAGTCACACAATAGCCCTTAAGTTTAAGGCTTGCATGAGGTCTAGGTATTACCCTCTTGAAGTTCAGTTGGTTTCAACCTGTTCTAATAATAGTAACCGAGTTCTAGAGGTTCTCAATATCACTGACCATCCTCCATCGGTCATGATTTTAGCTCACGCAATCTTTTCTTGCAGCCGGAACTATCTCGAGAGTATGGTCTCAATGAGTGTAGTATCGAGTATCAACCAGTTCCCAGCTTTACACCGAGACCGGATATCTCACTACTTCTTATGGCCAAGTTGGTCAATTATAGGTTCTAAGGCCAGTTGATGCTTAACGACCCATATAGCAGCCCCGTATTCTCCTCGTTTCTCCACAAGGGATATTGGTACCAACCAATGTGCCACACCAACGTAGCTACTGCTTCAAGCGTATCGGTCTATGCTGTATAGTTCCCTCACAATTTATTGCTACTTACCTAACAGGTGTCCCCTAGATCTGGGTTAGGATCTATAGTAACTCCTGATACAAAGCCCTCAAAGGTAAAGCAAACAAATCAAACAACAGAAGCAATTTATGATAAACTAACCCTAAGTTATACCCCACTTATTAATATTCCCAACAGAGTCGCCAGTTCTGTGATACGGTGGCAGAACTGACTGTTTAATACTGGTTTACGTTTTGCATTTTTTGTTTGCAAAATGTCGCGGTAAGTAAGAGTCGCCACCGAATTTTATTCTATCCAATCGGAAAGGAAAAAAGCACAGAAAAAAAAAATCCTTTTTCGAGATATTCTGAGTACGAGGGGTAGATTATAGAAAGGGAAGGTATTAGCACCCTTTCTATCCGTGGTTTTCCACGGGCTCTTAGGTACTTGCTCATCATTTTAAAAATTGCTTCCGTGTTTGTGTGTTTTTGAAAAGTTTTTAGTTTTACTTCGTTTTAACCCTCGTATCAGTCCTCAAGAGTGTTACGAAGTTGTTTTGAAAACTTTGTTTGAAAAGAGTGTAAGTGTGGAAAGAAGTTTGTTTTTGAGCAAGTACCTACTAGCATCTACCTACTCGAAAAAAAAGAATGTTTCTGTTCTTGTTTCCTTTAGACAATGCTATCCTACTATTAGTGAGTAGGTAGCACCGTCGTTGGAGTTGTAAGGGTCAATTTGAAAGGGACGTACGATCACTAAAGCAATGTTAGGACGTCTTAGTAATAACCCTAATGTCTTAAGATCAATATTCGAGGCAACATTTCCGAGGCAACCTTTCTGAGGCAACATTTCTGAACGGGACATTTGATCTTTGTTTAGACAAGAGAGCGAACACTAAAATACCCTATACTTAATAATCGTTTACCGAAGGCAACTGAAGTGAGAGTATACCCTAGGAGTGCGCATGTGCGAGTGATTCAATTTCAGTTATTATCTTTGCATATTTAGGGTTTTCTAACCATTTTAAAATTTACATACATTCTTGTCATGCAACCCTATTATCATACATCTAACAGTTAATATTTACGAAAATTAAAATGCGGAAAATAAAGCTACGCTATTACAAGGCTTCGGGATTAATTACATAGCCAAAAAACCCGTAAAAACGAAAAATAAACGAAAAGAAAGGTCCTAACTAATCTATTACATCCCATGAGCAATTACATCAATATTGTAAAATAAGTAAATGCGCGCGATGAGTCGAGAACGAGAGAAAATTAGGGTTTTGACCCCGTCTAACCTAATTAAAAGAAAAATCATTTTTTGTTGTTTTTGATTACTATTTTTTAAGAAAATGAGGTTTTAAATTAAATACAAGCAAACCTAATTACTAATTAAATTAAATTAAGGAAGCTAATTAATTATTTTAACCTATTTTTGTGTTTTGGTTATTTTTAAGAAAAGAAAATAGAGATTAAATTAGGTAAGAAAACCCTAATTTCTAATTTGTTTTAATTTATTTACAGAGACACTTAAAGTTATCCTAAAATTAAATAAACTAATTAAATTAAATTTTGATAAAAAATAAAACCTAAATCTAATTTGATGAAAATTTTTTTTAATGATTTTTGATAAAAAAAGAATTAATTTGTGTTAGTAAAATAATTTAAATGAATTAAATAAAAAGAGAAAAAAGGATAAAGAAAAAGAGCAAAGATGGGCCTTGTAATCAGCAAATGGAGGGGTGCCAATAGCAGGTTTTGGGCCCGAGAATTCTGACCCACGTTTGACTTCCTGGATCCAGCGCTGAACTTTGACTGGGGTGCATGATGGATCCTCAGGTAATGGCCTTCATATCTGGCTTCCTGGAGATCTAATGATTGAGCCTTGAGGGAACATGGTGGTCTTCACGCCTGTGTACACGCCTGATCATACAAGTAAAAATAACATGAAATACATGGGGGACCTGGGATTCGAACCCAGGTTCTATGGCCTTTTCATTCACCTCAACACCAACTGAGTCAGGCGCGTTTGTCGTATATGAAACAATAATAATTAATAATATGGAATAACATGAGTTAGTGGAGGACAAACAAAAAGCATGCGCCAGAATTCAAACGGGCAAATGGGATGGTGCCACGCAGGTCTTCTTCTTCCTCTCTCCGTTGGTAAAAGCTATGGATTTTTACCTACGGACAAAGGTTCGTAGCTATAACCCCTGCAATTATAAAAATCTCACACAGGCACGATAAATGAAATCTAATGATGTAGATCAAATAGCCTTGACCTTGTGATCATCATGGCACCTTTCTTGTGGACCAATTTTGCATGTACCAAAAGATCCTAAAACGAGACAAAAAACCCTAGCCATGGTGGATTTCAATATAGCTAACAAAAATGAAATTAATTGTTACCATTAGATTGCAAACACATTAGGGATTACAAATATGTCATTGAAACATGATAAAGATGCAAGAATAGAGAGATTTGATTTTGAAAATAGTGACAAACCGTGGGGGTCGTGGAACCGGATTCTGGGCACGAAGACGCTTGCTTTTGATTGGTATAGCTTCCTTATACTCCCAGGTAGCGAATGAGATGGCTCGGGAGTCTTGAAACTGCTTAGAAATATGGAATCAGATCACCACTTTTCTTGAGTTTTTCCAAGTTTTGTTCTTCCTCTACACGCCTCCAAACCTTGTCTTTTTGGTCTGCATTTGTCCACTATATACCAATGATCAAATTATGTTTACAAAAGTGCATTCAATCTTTATCAATTATGGTCTTTGATCATGATTTGATTTTCATGAAAATCTTTCCAAAATAAGCTAAAAACCAATCTTTTTATGCAAAACCATGCCTTGCACGATTTGATCCCCTTTCTAGCTGTATAAGAGACCTGAAATATGCACCAAATCTCAAGACTTCAATGATTTTGATATTTCCATGATTTATTTTGATTTAATTTGTTTTAATTGAAATAAAAAATAAAAATAAATGGAAAAAATAAAATAAAGGAAAGTGGGAAGAGTTAGGGCTCTTGGACCATGTTACAAACTCAAAACAAGTGCAAAAAGTTGGGCCCATTTGACAAAAATTGCAATTTGAGGCACTTTTGACTTTTGGCAATTTTGCAAAAAGGGTCAACTTCACCAATGCATAACTTCTTCAATTTTGACTCTATGAAGGTGTTCTTGGACTTTTTAGAAATCTTGAGATGTCCTATAAGCAACCCTTTTGGTCTCATCTCAATTGAGTCTTCTATGTTCATGTATGAAGCTTTGACAAAAATGGTGTTTTTGTTGACTTTTCAAAATGACCTATAATGTCCAAATTCATAACTTCTTGTGAGTGCATATTTTGAACTTGGGAGCTGAAGATGAATTGTAGGGAATTAAATCCTCTTCAAAATGAGATTTAGATGGGTCATTTCTAATAAAGTATGAGAAAGTTATGCCTGGTCAAAGTTGAGTTGACTTTTCTTGCAAAACCCTAATTTAGCAACTTTTGGGTTTTGATGAATGGTGAGCAATACTTTATGAATCATGATCAAACCTTGATAAAATGATGAATAATAATTCAAAATGAGGATGTTTGACCAAAAATCTTGAGGTTTGACTATATGTGGGCCACAATTGACTTTTGCCCTAGCACAGTCGATTTTCAGGCCTTTGAACAATTGACTGAGCAAACTTCCTCTGCAAGGCTTGAAACTTGACATGGATGATGTGATCGGTGGATCTGGAACTGACTGTTTAACGCTGGTTCACGAAATGTCGCGGAAGCAAGAGTCGCCACCGTCTTTTATTTTCTCCAAATGGAAAGGACAAAAGCACAGAAAAAATTCCTTAAAGAGATTGCTCTCGGTTCGGGAGGTAGGTTATAGAAAGGGAAGGTGTTAGCACCCTTTCTATCCATGGTTATCCATGGGCTCTTAGATACTTGCTCATTTTTGTTTTCAAAAATGGTTTGTTTGCTTTTCAACTGTGGGTTTTAAAAAAGTTTCTTTGAAAATTCCAGTTCGACTCTTGTATCAGTCCTCAAGAGTGTTTGAAAAATTGCTTTCGAAAGCTTTTTGAAAAGGTGTCGGTGTGAAAAGTATTTTTGATTTTGTTTTGAAATTTAGAGCAAGTATCTACGAGAACCTACCTACCCTAAGGAATTCGTCTGTGTAAATGTCCTTTAAAGTAGTGCCATCCTACCATTGAGAGGTAGGTAGCACCACCGTTGGAGGTGTTCGGGTCAATTCGAGGTTCGGGACATGGTGATCACCAGAGCAATAGGAAGACACCTTAGAAGCTACCCTCATGCCAGGTTCCCGGATCATGAGGACTTACTAAGACATCCTCTACTCGACGATCACCTTTCGAGGCAAGGCAACAGTGAGGCGTACCCTAGGGGTGGTGTGTGATTTGTGTGTCAGATTCATTTATTTTTGTCTTGTCATGTCATAGGTGATCTAACGTTTGTTTTTATTTTTGTCCATACATTCTTTCATGCCTTGATTGACAATTAAAAATGCGAGAAAAGTAAAAGATCTAAAGCTATTACAAAAGGCGCGGGTCCACATCGCCAAAATTAAACCAGGACCCGATTTGACAGAAAATAAAGAATTAATGAAAATAAAGAATTAAAAGTGCGAGCAATTGGTTACACGGCTTTGGGAGAGATACATCAAAATTATAAAGAATAAAAATAAACATGTGAATTTAATAAGACTTAAACGAGGGCGTTGGACCCTTTTGCAAAAATTAAATTAAATGGTGACATTAATTAATAAAAAAAGAAAAAAAGAAATTATTTTGGTATTTTTGGTATTTTATGATTTTAATGGAAAAAGAATTAAAATAAATGCTAACCCTAATTCTAATTGTTTTTAATTTATTAAGAAAAGATTGAAATTTTAACCTAAAATTAATCCTAATTAATTTATTGCAATTTAATTACAAAAATAAATATTTAATTATTTTAATTATTATGGAAGAAAAATAAAAAGAAATAAAAATCAATTAAACCCTAGTTCTACATTTTTTAGATTTTTTATTAAAAAAGTTAAAATTAAAACCTAATTTAAAACTAATTAATTTATGAATTTATTTACAAGAAATATTAAAATAAAATATATTTATTATTTTTTCTTTTTTGATGATTTTTTTATGTGTTTTGTGTTTTTTTAATGAAAATAATGAATTAATCAAAAACAATAATTAAAAGAAAAATAGAAATAATAAAAAGAAAGTAAAAAATAAAGAAAGTAAAAATTGATTGCAAACCTAGGGGGTCTGCCCCTTAATATGGAGGTTAAGCCCAGGAATTTGAGCCCAAACAAGCCTGGCCTCGTTGACTCTGGCACTAGCGTGTATACGCGTTGACTGGAGTGCATCATGTTCCCCCAGATCCTGGCCGTTGATTGAATTCATTAGCCACGTGAACAGCTTGATCTTGAAGGTGTATGGTGTGTCCTTACACTGAATCTGTACGCGAATATTAGTTGAAAAAAGATAGGGAAAGGGGTGAGGACCTGGGGCTCGAACCCAGGTCCTGAATGTTACCAATGAGCGCGCTTGCCAACCCTGCTGTCTTGCATATCTGTAAGTAACATAATGAATAAATATAATAAAACAAAAACGTTAAATGCTTCTTTTTTGCGCGCGAGATTTAAACGCTCCACTCAGGGACAACCACCTCGCCTTCTTCTTCCTTGGCTTATTTTTTTTTTCTGAAACAAGAACAGTTTAGCAACAGTTTTCAAACGTTGCCTTAGACGCTATATTAGAAAATAGCGAATAGGCCATAAGGCCTCATAAATTAGGCGCGACATATGGTTTCTCTTCGTCTAAACGCATTGAACGGAATGGCTTTGGTCTCAGACTCCAATTTTTCCTCATTTAAAAAACCCCAATTTAAAGGTTAAAGAACCCTAAAAAAGAAACATGGTAGATTCGCGTACGATGCCCAAAACTTCAATCAAGTTACGTGGTTAGCTTCAGAACAAAGTAATTAGTACAAATATACAAGATGCAAAAGTTTCCTTATTTGGACAGTTGAAAAAGTCAACTGAAATTGACCAGGGCATAACTTTCACATGGATTATCAGAAAAATTCCATCCAAAGCTCATTTTGAAGAGAAAGACATTTCCTACAACTCATCTTCATACTTCAAGTCCAAGAAATGCTCTCACAAAAAGTTATCAATTTCAACATTATAGGTCATTTTCAAAAGTCAACAAAAAGGGACTTTAAGTCAAAGGCCATAACTTGAGATTGGAAAATCAAAATGACATGGGACCAAAGGCATTGGTTAAAGGACTCAAAGACCTTTTCAAAATGTCCAAGAACATGAGAAAAGCTTAAAAATTGAGCAAGTTATGCATTGGAGAAGTTGGGAAATTTTTGTGAAATGGCAAAAGTCAACTATCCTTGAAACTTCAATTTTTGACAAAAGGGCCCACTTTCTTCCACTTGATTCAGCCTTGTCATGCCACACACGTGTCCCATGATTAATTTCAAGATCAAACATTGATCTTTCTATTTTATTTAATTTTTGATAATTTAATTCATTTTAAATCTTTAAAAATTCAAATAAAATTTAAAAATCAATGGAATAGTGTCATTTGAATTGGAATAGCTTCCATGTATCATGTGCCAGCTCACAAACTCATGCTAGGGTTAGGTTGTACACCAAGTCTTGGTTTTGCTTAAAAAAAGGGAAAGTTTGTTAATGGGGAAAAACCTAGGACTAGTTCTCTCATGGGCATGGATCAAGGCCAACTAATGACCTAATTCTCTTCCCTCATAAGTGCTGAGTCAAAACCTAATGCCAACACACTGAATGCTGCGCAGGAGACACCATTGCCAACTTGAAAAATTGTCCATAAAAACTCAAGACTGAAATCAGTGTTCTAGGTTGATTCAAGTCCTAAGATTGATTCTAAAAGCTTCCTTGTGGTTCACTGATCATATTCCAATTTATAACACTCATCAAAAGGCAAGGAATCAGTGTACAGAACTCAGCATATGTCGTGAAAAACTCACAATCGTATTCTTAAATTTAAGCATTTTCATAACATTTTCTGCATGGATTCTTATTCCTCCTGCAATTCTAAAGCTAACTGATCCATTTAATTGCGTTTTCCTGTGTTATGTACAAAGATGCCATTGTAGCTTTTTAGGGTTTGCAGGTTTTCGAATTAGGGCTTTTCATCCAAGGCAAAATTAGGACTCGTGAGTAATATCATTGGCATGAGCGTGTTCAGACGAAGAAGAATCCATCCTCGCGCCTAATTTATGTTTAGAGACGGCGTAATCGCTATTTTCTATAAACCGGCCTAAGAGAACACACATAAAACCGTGGCCTTTGTTTTTGATATTTGCAGGAACGAAGAAGAAGACCTCGTGGCCAACAACCATTGGTTCTTTTTTGAATTGCGCGCGTTTTTCAGATAACCAACCAATTTTCTTTTATATTGATTAGTAGATATTATATATTAAAAGTAATTGAAGTGGTTCAGTGGCGCAGGAAGTGATCAGTAATGCTAGTGACCTGGGTTCGAGAATATATACAATATTTCATGTTATTTTTCAATTCCAACTCCTATGCAGCGCCAATGATAATACACACCATACATCCTCAAAGATCAACCAGCCATGCGTCCTGGAGATCAAATCAAGGGCATAGATTAGAAGTGTACCATAAGCCTTAGTCCAAGGTCCCATACGTAGCCTGGAAAAGTCAACGAATCTCAAGCTTATTGGGCCCAAATTACTGGATCCATACCTCACAATTGGGGCCTGAACCCCCCCTGGTTTGCCTTCTCCATATTTTTCTTATTTTATTTTTAATTGCTATTATATTTTCTTTTTTTTGCTTTAATTGATTGTTTTTTTACCAAATACAAAAAATACCTTAAAAAACTCAGAAAAGGATAAAAAATATAATGATTATTTATTTTGATATTTTCTTGTAAATAAATTAACATGTAATAAATATTAGTTTAATTAGGTTTATCTTGATTCTTTTCATAATAAAACATAAAAAATATAGAATTTAGGCTTAATTTTTATCCTTTTTAATTTTTCCTTTTATCATAATATTATTTATTTATTTATTTTTATAATTAAATTGTACATAAAAATTAGGGTTTCATTTAGTTAAAAATTTCAACATTTTCTTAATAACTAAAATCCAAAAATATAGCATTAGGTTTAATGACTTTTTATTCCTTTTAATTTTCCTTTTTTTTGCCATAATATTAGTGATTTATTTATTTTCATAATTAAACTTGTAAACTAATTAGGGTTGCATTTAGGTTAAATTTTAATACTTTCATAATAAACTTAAAAATAATTAGAACTAGGTTTAACATTTCATTTTGGTTTTTAATTAATTCTTTTTTTATTAAATCTCAAAAAACACAAAAATACTAAAAAACATTTTCTTTTAATTCTTAATTTTAATTCCTTATTAATAATATTTTGCAAAAGGGTCCAACGCCCTCGTTCGTAATTTATTTTATTCGCACATTTGTTATTTCGCTTAATTCATTATGTATCTCTCCCGAAGCATTGTAACTTAAACTTCTCGCACTTTTATTTCTTTTGCTTTATTTACTTTCCGTCAAATCGGGTCCGGTTTAATTTTGGCGATGTGGACCCGCGCCATTTGTAATAGCTTAGATTTATTTTTCCCGCAAACTTTTAACTGTTAACCAAGCATGAAAGAATGAATGGCCTTAAATAAAATCAAGCGTAGATCACAATGAACATGACAAGATAAATGCAAATGAAAACGACACACAAATCACACACCACCCCTAGGGTACGCCTCATTGTTGCCTTTCGAAAGGTGATCGTCGAGTAGAGGATGTCTTAGTAAGTCCTCATGATCCGGGAACCTGGCATGAGGGTAGCTTCTAAGGTGTCTTCCTATTGCTCCGGTGATCACCATGTCCCGAACCTCGAATTGACCCGAACACCTCCAACGGTGGTGCTACCTACCTCTCAATGGTGGGATGGCATTACTTTAAAGGACATTTACACAGACGAATTCCTTAGGGTAGGTAGACGACTCATGGATACTTGCTCTCTTCAAAACAAAAATTCAAAGACTTTTCACACCAACACTTTTCAAAAGCTTTCAAAGCAATTTTTTCAAACACTCTGACGTACGAGTCGAACCGAAATTTTTCAAAGAAACTTTTAAACCCACATTGAAAAGCAAGCAAACATTTTTGAAAACACATTGAGCAAGTATCTAAGAGCCCATGGATAACCATGGATAGAAAGGGTGCTAACACCTTCCCTTTCTATAATCTACCTCCCGAACCGAGAACAATCTCTTTAAGGAATTTTTCTGTGCTTTTATCCTTTCCATTTGGAGAAAATAAAAGACGGTGGCGACTCTTGCTTCCGCGACATTTCGCGAACCAGCTTTAAAACAGTCAGTTCCAGATCCACCGATCACAGTTAGCTTCAGAACAAAGTAATTAGTACAAATATACAAACAAAATGCAATATGAATGCTCAAATATGGAAACACGATTATGAAAAAAAATGAAGAAAACTCGACTTCTGTGTACCAATTCTGGATGCTGAGGGGGTTGATTTTGATTGGAGAGCGTCCTATGATCCTCAAGGAAGCTAATGGAATCACTATTTGGCCTTGAATCGCCCTGCAACAGTGTTTTCAGAATTGAGTTTTTGGCAAAAAATTTCAAGTTCAATGGATGCTTTTCTGCGCAGCTTAGTGGTCTTTTGCATTAGGTTTGTGTTCAGGCTTAAGTATAGAGTGAATTAGGTCAAATAAAACAATCCAAATCCTTGGCATTCATGGTTTGAGAGATTTGATTTTCAAAGATCTTTTTTTTCAATATTTTCCATGCTATTTTGTACCAATCATGATCAATTCTCTTCAAATCTTTCCATATTTGATTATGCACGAATTATTGAGTATATTTCATGCACAAAAAGATTGAAAAACTTAGGTTAAATATTTTTCATGTATTTAATTGATTTAAATGAATTATTATTAATAAAAATTCAAATAAATAAATAAAAAATGAAGAAATACTTCCCTTTGGGCCAAATGGTCGTGCACATGCCTTGGATAATGAATTGTGGAAGAAAAATAGGCCCGTTAGCAATTTTAGGTCATTTGAATCAATGTTGACTTTTCAAAATATCCAAAAATTTCCCAACTTCCACAAGGCACAACTTGCTCAATTTTTAAGCTTTTCTCATGTTCTTGGACATTTTGGAAAGGTCTTTGAGTCCTCTAACCAATGCCTTTGGTACCATGTCATTTTGATTTACCAATCTCAAGTTATGGCCTTTGACTTAAAGTCCCTTTTTGTTGACTTTTGAAAATGACCTATAATGTTGAAATTGATAACTTTTTGTGAGAGCATTTCTTGGACTTGAAGTATGAAGATGAGTTGTAGGAAATGTCTTTATCTTCAAAATGGGCTTTGGATGGAATTTTTCTGATAATCCATGTGAAAGTTATGCCCTGGTCAATTTACAGTTGACTTTTTCAGCTGTCCAAATAAGGAAACTTTTGCATCTTGATGATTTTTGAGCCAAGCTTTGAGAATCATGATCAAGCATTTATCAAATGATGTTTGTGGCTTCAAAATGAGATGTTGACCAAAAATTTGAACTTTTGACTGTCAAATGACCATTTTGCCCCTACAGTTGACTGTTGAGCAATTAAGGTTTTTGACTGTGCAATTTTGAGCTGAAAGTCTTGAAACTTGATATGAGGATGCTTGACCATATTTATAGGCATGTGAGACTTGATTGGGCCCTTGAAAACTTCCTTTTCTTGATCAGAATCAAAACCCTAATTTTGACTGCTTAGGAGGCCCTTGAACTGTGCAACCCTTGGGGAGGTTTTGCAGCTTGACTTGGCAAATCCTTGAAGAATATGGGAGGAAAAATTTTGGGGTACAACAATTGCCCCTGTTCAATATTCTTAGACCTGAGGATGCAGATTGGCTGACGTGCCTTTCGTAATCCGAGGGTAGAAGATGATTGAACACTAGAGTGCCCAGAAATTTGCGCTCACATAGTAGCAGTGTGATGGAAATGGGCTTATAGATGCCATTTGGAGATGCTGGAAGGTGGATGGGCTTATTGATGCCATCTGGATGTTGATCGCATAAGAGATTCCTTAGCGAGAACTTGCGTACCTGCAAAAGAAAAAATGAGTACCTGACATGTTGCAGGAGTTGGTTTTCAGATGCTTGGTATAGATATGTCCTGACTGGTTACAAGAGCTGGATCTGGAGTTTCAAAAGATGATGAATGAACCAGGGATGGTTACTACCTCAGCATGAATGGTGAGAGAACCTTGGATAACTTTAACTTCAGCAGCAATCACTGAGCAGAATCTTGGGATTACCACCTCCGCAGGATCGGGAAGAGAACCAATAGGCAATTATAATCTCAAAAGCGGACGTTTGAGAAAAACCTGGAATGGAATTATCATCTCCGCACCGTTGGGGAGAGAACCATAGGAAATTATAATCTCAAAAGCGGACGTTTGAGAAAAACCTGGAGTGGAATTATCATCTCCGCACCGCTGGGGAGAGAACCATAGGAAATTATAATCTCAAAAGCGGACGTTTGACAAAAACCTGGGATGGAATTATCATCTCCGCACCGCTGGGGAGAGAACCATAGGAAATTATAATCTCAAAAGCGGACGTTTGAGAAAAACCTGGAGTGGAATTATCATCTCCGCACCGCTGGGGAGAGAACCATAGGAAATTATAATCTCAAAAGCGGACGTTTGAGAAAAACCTGGGATGGAATTATCATCTCCGCACCGCTGGGGAGAGAACCATAGGAAATTATAATCTCAAAAGCGGACGTTTGAGAAAAACCTGGAGTGGAATTATCATCTCTGCACCGCTGGGGAGAGAACCATAGGAAAATATAATCTCAAAAGCGGATGTTTGAGAAAAACCTGGGATGGAATTATCATCTCCGCACCGCTGGGGAGAGAACCATAGGAAATTATAATCCCAAAAGCGGACGTTTGAGAAAAACCTGATAACTTCTACTGAGTCTTCATCAGAAAAACCTGTTGGGAGTCGATTTAGCTGGACTAGAGAAGGCCTTGGACTGGATAAGAAATCTTTGGAGTTGATTAACTGAACCGGTCTAGGTCTTGAAAGATGATTGAGAATTTAACTGAATCTTTCCTGAAAGGTAAAGGTCAGTCATATGCAATGCATGATATGAATCAAGCAATGATGTTCTCAACATAAATGAGATTTGTAAGATATGATGCGTCTATGCCTGCTATAATGATGTATGTGATGTTTATGTATGTTTTCGTCTAGGAAAGTAAATCCTTGACGGGTGCCGGGAAGTCACTCCTGGGCTGATGTTGAAGAATAGATTTTGCTTCCGCTGGGGGGATGATAGCTGCAAGAATACCGGTAGGAGAAGATAACTCCGTTGGAGAATAAACTTGGCGAATGTATTGCTCTGCAGGGAGAAAAGTACTCTGACGATCTTGCTGGGAAGCAATACTCTGTGGGGAGAGAGATGCTTTGCTGAGTTGTTGATAGTAACTTGCTGGGGGATACCTTTGTTGTGTTGGAAGTGTTTATAGACTTCGCTGGGGGTAAGAGAACTTCGTCGAGGACGCTCTTTCCATAGCTTTTGGCTGAGGATAACCCAGTTATATCCTGTTAAGGAAATAACTCTTCAAATAAAGCCGGACGACGCGTTCGTGCTCTGCGAGGATAAGCTTCCAGAATATACTGGGGATAAGCTTACTGCTTGGGGTGATAAATTCCAACTTTCCGGGGGAAACTAGATTGGACTCTCCTGGGGAAGTTTTGAGCTGCGGGGGAAGTGATTCCTTCGAACGTTGATATGCCGCCGGGGAACAATCTTTAGACCAAGATTGTCGGGGATGCTTGTTATGAATATGTGTATATATGCTGCTGGGGCATGTTGAGATCTGCTGGAGGATACCCAACTTCCTTAAGGCCTGATAATATAACTTGGAGAGAGTGTACTGTCTGCTGACTTACTCTCCGGGGAATTAAGCTATGCTGGTTGTGTTCTTTAGCTGAACCTACCTTGGTACCTTGGCGGACAGAACAATTAGATTGCTCAGACGACTCTTTATTGCCCCTGTTTCTAATGTTACCTGTAATTAATTCTTTGTTTCGTATGTAAATATTTATGAGTTAGCAAATTATTGTCAATGCATATATCACAAATTGAACCTTGGACGTTCTTCGCAAAACAAAACAGAAAAGAAAAACAATTGGCACGTTTAACTGAAAGTATATTTGTATTGATTTTGAATGGCCTGTAAATAGGCGTTTATATACAAGGGGCTGATGTCCTAGTAAGAGAACGCCGCCGAACAAAAGAGTTTATACAAATTTTGTACAAAAGAAAATAAAACAGCTGTGTGAAATATGAATAATCCCACTGGGTTTCAACTCTGCTATTGCCTTTATAATTCCAAGCGTCTCATCACTTGATGACCTTGGTTGAAGGTGGAGCTGACTGATCGATGCCGTCTGAACTTGGTATAGATACCGGATTCTGGATGCAAAGTGATCCAATGAGACATAGTATTACGCTTTTATCCCTAATTTTTGCCTGGACCGCCCTTTCGGGTTTTCAGTCCACCGGGATACCCATTTTTGCCCAAGCCGCCTTTTCAGGTTTTCGACTTGCCGGGTGTACAGATTTTTTTCATTTCATCCCTTCATTTTGCCCGAACCCTTTTGGTTCGCCGGGAAGCCCTAATTTTTGCCTAGGCATGTCAGCCTAGCGGGTCTTTTTTCATGCGTAGTATCTTTTTACTATGTCTGCATTGGCAGGGTGAGGAAGGTCGTCACCATCCATGTTGGTTAATATCATTGCTCCTCCTGAGAACACATGTTTAACCATAAATGGCCCTTCGTACGTAGGGGTCCATTTGCCCCTTGGATCACTATGAGGAAGGATGATTCTCTTGATTACCAGATCCCCAACTTGATATTCCTGTGGTCTGACCTTTTTGTTAAATGCCCTGATCATCCGTTTCTGATACGTCTGACCATGACAGATAGCAGCAAGTCTCTTTTCATCAATAAGGTTGAGCTGATCAAGTCGTGTCTGGATCCAATCATCCTCGTTCAGATTTTCATCCTTCATTATCCGGAGAGAGGGTATCTGCACTTCGATCGGTAAGACTGCCTCCATGCCATAAACCAGAGAGAAAGGAGTTGCCCCGGTTGACGTCCTGGCTGAGGTACGGTACCCATGTAGAGCAAACGGTAACATCTCGTGCCAATCCTTATAAGTCACTGTCATCTTCTGCACGATTTTCTTGATGTTCTTATTTGCTGCTTCGACAACCCCATTCATCTTCGGTCTGTAGGGAGAAGAATTGTGGTTCTGTATCTTGAACTGCTCGCAGAGCTCAGTGATCATCTTATTGTTCAGATTGGTACCGTTATCTGTAATGATTCTCTCTGGGACGCCGTACCGACAGATCAGATTATGCCGAATGAACCGTGCCACAACAGTCTTGGTTACCGTGGCATAGGATGCTGCTTCGACCCACTTCGTAAAATAATCAATCGCCACTAGGATGAAGCGATGCCCATTGGATGCCGTAGGTTTAATCTCACCGATCATGTCTATGCCCCACATCGCAAACGGCCAAGGCGCAGTCAGAACATTCAAAGGAACTGGAGGAACATGCACCTTGTCTGCATAAATCTGGCACTTATGGCATGTCCTGGAATGTTGGTAGCAGTCAGCTTCCATTGTGGACCAGTAATATCCTGCCCGTAGGATCTTCTTAGCCATAGTGTGTCCACTGGAATGCGTACCAAAGTTCCCTTCATGTAGCTCTTCCATGATCCTTTTAGCTTCAGTCTTATCCACACACCGCAGTAAGGTTGAATCATGGTTTCGCTTATACAAGATGCCGTTGCTAAGGAAGAACTTTTCCGCGAACCTCCTCAGGAACTTCTTATCATTGACAGAGGCACCTTCAGGGTATTCCTGAGCTTCCAGATATCTCTTCACCTCATGGTACCAAGGCTTCTCAGTCACCAATTCAGTCTCGAGATCGCAACAGTATGCCGGTTCGTCCAGTTTCCAGATGATGATCCGGGGAGCCTCATTATCCCATTTAACTTTGAACATAGAAGCCATTGTAGCTAATGCGTCCGCCAACTGATTCTCTTCTCTTGGGAAGTGTTCAAAGGTTATCTCTGTAAAGTGGGGGATCAGGGTCAACACACATTCTCTGTAAGGAATAAGGTTCGGATGTTTCGTATCCCACTCTCCTTTGATCTGATTGATCACAAGAGAGGAATCTCCGAAGACACTCAGAAACTTGATCCTTAAGTCAATCGCAGCTTGAAGACCCATGATGCACGCCTCATACTCCGCCATGTTGTTGGTACAGTTGAAACACAGCCGGGCAGTTAGTGGAGTATGAGTACCTTGAGGTGATATGATTATGGCGCCGATACCGTTTCCCAAAGCGTTGGAGGCTCCGTAAAAGTGCATAGACCATCGGGATCCTTCCTCAGGTCCTTCATCCGGTCCAGGTACTTCACAATCAGTCACTATCATGATGCTTTCGTCTGGAAACTCGAAGTTCATTGACTGATAGTCATCTACAGCCTGGTGTGCCAAGTGGTCTGCCAATACACTTCCCTTGATGGCTTTCTGGGTCGTGTACTGAATGTCGTATTCCGTCAAGATCATTTGCCATCTTGCAATTCTTCCAGACAGAGCAGGATTTTCGAATATGTACTTTATAGGATCCATCTTTGAGATTAACAAGGTAGTGTGAGTCAGCATATACTGTCTCAGCCGGCGAGCAGCCCATACCAAAGCGCAACAAGTTTTCTCAAGCAGTGAGTATCGGGTCTCACAGTCGGTAAACTTTTTGCTAAGGTAATAAATGGCGTGCTCTTTTCGGCCAGACTCGTCATGCTGCCCCATCACACACCCCATTGAGTTGTCTAGCACTGTCAGGTATAATATCAGAGGTCTCCCTTCAACCGGTGGCATAAGGATAGGTGGTTCTTGGAGATACTCCTTGATTCTGTCGAAAGCAGCCTGACATTCATCGTTCCAACGTACTACCTGATCTTTCTTCAGCAGCTTGAAGATTGGCTCACAGGTAGAAGTTAGGTGTGAGATGAACCGAGCAATGTAATTCAGGCGTCCTAAAAAGCCTCTGACTTCCTTCTCTGTCCTAGGAACTGGCATCTCTTGAATAGCTTTGACCTTAGCAGGGTCCACTTGAATACCCTTGTCACTTACCACAAAGCCTAGCAACTTTCCAGATCTTACCCCGAAGGTGCACTTGTTCGGGTTCAACCTTAACTTGTATAGTTTCAACCGGTCAAACAACTTCTGCAGATGATCTAGGTGCTCTTCCTCAGTCTGGGACCTTGCGATCATGTCGTCAACATACACTTCTATCTCATGATGGATCATGTCATGAAATAAAGCAACCATGGCTCGTTGGTAGGTTGCCCCAGTGTTCTTCAACCCGAATGGCATGACCTTGTAGCAGAAGGTGCCCCACTGAGTAACAAATGTAGTCTTTTCCATGTCTTCAGGTGCCATCTTGATCTGATTGTAACCTGAAAAGCCATCCATGAAAGAGAACACCTTATGCTGAGCTGTATTATCAACGAGGACATCAATGTGAGGTAAGGGGAAGTCATCCTTGGGGCTGGCCCTGTTCAGATCCCTGTAGTCGACACACATTCTGACCTTACCGTCCTTCTTAGGTACCGGCACCACATTAGCAACCCACTGAGGGTAAGAAGTCACTGCGAGGAACCCAGCATCAAACTGTTTCATAACCTCGGCTTTGATCTTCTCAGACATCTCTGGACGCATCCGACGGACCTTTTGCTTAACTGGAGGGCAATCTTCCTTAGTTGGCAAGTGATGGACCACAATGTCGGTATCCAACCCGGGCATGTCTTCGTAGGACCAGGCAAAGATCTCCATATAATCATGTAGCATCTGAGTCAACCGTTGCTTCACGCTGAGCTCTAGGTTGGCACCAATCTTTACCTCTTTCCTGTCTGCCTCAGTACCCAAGTTTATTGTTTCCACTGGCTCTTCATGGGGTTGAATTGCCCTCTCTTCCTGAAGTAACAGTCTTGCAAGCTCGCCAGGAACTTCGCAATCATCTTCACCTTCATCTTCGGCTAAGTTGATCGGATTTTCGAAGTCATAACTGGCAGTAGCAGAGTCGTTATCAGTGAGATCCAGAGTGGATTGAAACCTGTATGAGTGAGTGTGTGTGTAAATACAACTGTTTTGAAATATATGTAAAGGAAAGAAAGACAGAAAAGGAGCATAAGATTTGCAATGCGAGAAAACGTCCAAGATTTTCATTCATGATATATGAAATGACAATTTATATGCCCTCACAAATAGAACCACGGTGCCTCGGGTAAGACACCGGGCCATAGAGTTTAATTAATTGTTTATTATAGATACCAAAAACATAGGAATTCATTACTTAGTAACAAGAGAAACAGATAAGTTGTCCTTTGCACTCCAATTGTTAGGTCCACTGTCGGTTGCCGGGTAAATCCAGCTATCAAACTCAGCCTCATCCACTTCATCTTCGTCCCCAATAGCATTCACTCCATGAGCAGGCAGGGGAGCTGTCACTACATTAGGCTTCTCAGATGCCTCGAACTGTACCTCTTTGGCGTCAATAAGGTCCTGCAGCATGCTCCTTAATGCCCAACAGTCATCAGTGGAATGCCCCGGGCTATCAGAATGGTAAGCACAGCGAGCATTCGGGTTGTACTTAGGAGATGTAGTATTTGGAAACTTCGGCGCCTCTCTGACAGTCACTAAGTTAGTTGAGAGCAACTGTGGCAAGATCTGCGATAAAGTCATGCTCAAACGGGTGAACTCTCTCCGGGGTCTTTCAGCCCTCTGAGGATTGGTCGGTCGAGGAGCGGCAGTAGGCTTGGCAATCGTTACCGCACTGACAGACTGGCGGCGCTCAAATCTTTCTAATCTCCGGGAGCCATATACAGCACTAGCCTCCTTTTTGAAGGGTTTCTTCTCAGAACTAGACGATGCACCCTTCGGAATCTTTCCAGACTTCAACCCAGCCTCAATTCTTTCTCCAGTCAGAATCAGATCAGTGAATCCTGCAGACGAATTCCCGATAAGATGGTTGAAAAATGGCCCAGATAGGGTCCCCAAGAACATGTCTACCAACTCCCGATCAGTCAACGGAGGCTGCACCCTGCCAGCCAGGTCTCTCCACTTCTGAGCGTACTCCTTAAAACCTTCACTTGAACCTAACGACATACCCTGGAGTTGGGTACGTGTAGGGGCAAGGTCGGCATTATATTGATACTGCTTATAGAAAGCAGTATACCAACTCCTCCCAGTTACGAACCTTGGTCCCATCCAGCTGATAGAACCATTCGAGATGAGTCCCTGAAAGACTCTCCTGGAAGAAGTGGATCCACAAATTTTTATCCGCTGAGTACGGTTGAATCTTCCGAACATAGGACCTGAGATGTAGCTTGGGGCAAGACGCCCCGTCATATTTGGTGAAAGATGGTGCTTTGAACTTCCGAGGAATGATCACACCAGTAGACAAACCCAGATCTCCAAAATCCAGCCCAGGTACCTGTTGTATTTCCATAGCATTCAACCTGTCTTCCAGCTGCTTGTAACGGTCTTCTGCAGGAGGGTATTGCTCTTCATCAAAATCAGTCTCGTTGTCGGAGACTACCGGACTAGGAACCCTTGCTTCTTGAGGAGTACCCTTGCCAACAGAAGAACCAGTCTCTTCATTTTGCAAAGTGTTGCCAAACCTTCGGCCCGAATTAAACAGAACAATTCTTCTCTTCTTCTTCTTCTCCTTCTTCAGGAGCAGAGCCTTCAACTTTTCTTGGCCTTGAGCCAAACCCTTGATTAATTCCTGAAATTGCGCATTTTGCGCCTGAAGAGCTTTGATGGATGTCTCAATTGATGACGAGTCGGGATTCATGATGCTGAAATAAACAGTGAAGAACAGTAAGCAACCTGAAAAGGAGAAACCTGCTATGCACATGATGAATGGAATGCGTATGATTTATGTTTTCAAAGACAATCGGGAATCAACTTTGTAAACAAAAAGGAACACACTTCATTAGATTCAACTTTGAAACTGAAATTATTCAACAGGTTTCCCTTAGGCGTTACATGAAAGGAAATACTGAAAAGGGAAATAAAACTGCAAAAGAACATCCAGAGCTCCTTATTGATCCCATGGTCTCCTCTTCTCAGTATGGATGTAGGCATTCAGAGTTCTCTCATTCTCCAACTGCTTTGTCAGCTTCTGGATCTTTAATTCCTGCTCGTTGAACTTTTCCCGGTAAGAATCCCGTTCTTCTTGCAGTTGCGACCAAGATCTCTTCAACGTCTCATAATCAGTAGGTATCTGAGGGGGAAGGACAGTTGGAGGAACACCATCCTTGTCAGGACACTCAAGAATGACGGGTCTGACAGCTTCATACGGCATACCTAACTTCTGAGCACGGATGCGAACCCATTTGTAGTAGGCTTCCATAGGTAAAGAAGTCTTTGGCCCTAACTCTTGTGGGTCAGCTTTATGAACTTTGTCCCAAGCCTTGATGAACCTACAACGCAGCTCGTCACTATCCACCTGAAACTCAAAACTGATGTGAGGCACCAACATCTCATGGGGGCCTGCTCTTCTTGCTCTTCCAAACTGACGGAGTGCTAGACATGGATTGTAAGAGATCCCTCCTTGGGTACCAATCAGAGGAACATTAGGGTATTCCCCGCATCGATCAATAATAGCTATCTCATCCAAACCTCTGCAAGTCCAAATGATGTCTTTGTCGGTGAGAGACATTAACCTATGAGCCCAACCTCTTCCTTCTTGATTCTTTAGTACGAACTTGGGTAGGTGCGAAATAAACCACCTCACCAACAAAGGGATACAACACCATAGGGTTCCTCGTCTTCGGGTAGTACGGGCATGAAGTTGTTGCAAGATGTCACCCAAGAGAGTGGGCACAGGATTCTGAGACATAAAGATCCTTATGGAAGTGACATTGATGAAGTTGTCAGGATTAGGAAACAGGACTAACCCATAGATTAGGAGAGCCAAGATGTCTTCATATGCCCTAAAGTCTAGGTCATTCCAGAAACTGTTAGCTTTACCAATCAGAAACTTGGCCAAGAAACCCTTAACTCCGCTTCTAGTCACCCAATTGTCTGTTACCTCTTGATGGGTCAAAGGAAGAGCTGCAGCAACATCCTCAAGCCTGAGGGTCTTTTCCCAACCAGTAAAGGGAGTCTGATCCAAGATAGGGATACCAAGCAAATCAGAGAACTCTTCCAGGGTAGGGACCAGCTGGAAGTCTTGAAAGGTGAAGCACTGGTACAGAGGGTCATAGAACTGGGTCAGAACACTCATCAACTGTTGATCCCGCTTTGCAGTGACTAAACTGAGAAGAGAGCCATGCCTCTGAATGAAGGAAGTGGTATTTGGAATTCTTCTAACCAACTCATCAAGCAAATCAGGTGAACGAACAAAGTTGAACCGGATAGTATTCCTTCGCACAGGCATCATAATGTCCTACAAAACAGAGCAAAGGTGAAACCCTCTTGTCTTTGAAATAGTCAGTCCTTATGCAGGATGCATGCAATGCTCATGATGTTATGATGTTATGATAAAGCACACCACAAATAGATACAAATGCAAACATGGTAAGGCACACAAGTCACACAAGGCAAGCCCTTAGAGTTTAGGCCAGCATGAGGTCTAGGTACTACCCTCTTTCAGTTTGTTGGTTCATACCTGTCCTAATCAAAAGTAACCGGGTTCTTAGAGGATCCCAATATCACTGACTACCCTCAATCGGTCATAACTCCAGCATCGCAATCTTTTCTTGCAGCCAGAACCATCACGAGAGTTTAGCCTCAATGGGCGTAGCGTACTGCTACAATTCTAAAGGCCAAGTTGTGTCAATTAAGGTTCTAAGGTTGTTGGTGCTTAATGACTCCTTAGAAAACCCATATTCTCCTCGTTGCGACACAAGGGATATCGGTACAGACCAAGGTGCCACACCAACGTAGCCACTGCTTCACCCGTGTCGGTCTACGCCGGACAGGTCCCTCACAGCTTATGCTACCTAAACAGGGTATCTCCAGATCCGGGTTAGGATCTATGTAACTCCCATGCAACCCACAATAATAAAGCACACAAATCAATACAATTGAAAACACAGTTATGAACTAACCCTAAGGTACACCTCACTTTAAGTTTAGTCCCCAGCAAAGTCGCCAGTTCTGTGATCGGTGGATCTGGAACTGACTGTTTAACGCTGGTTCGCGAAATGTCGCGGAAGCAAGAGTCGCCACCGTCTTTTATTTTCTCCAAATGGAAAGGACAAAAGCACAGAAAAAATTCCTTAAAGAGATTGCTCTCGGTTCGGGAGGTAGGTTATAGAAAGGGAAGGTGTTAGCACCCTTTCTATCCATGGTTATCCATGGGCTCTTAGATACTTTCTCATTTTTGTTTTCAAAAATGGTTTGTTTGCTTTTCAACTGTGGGTTTTAAAAAAGTTTCTTTGAAAATTCCAGTTCGACTCTTGTATCAGTCCTCAAGAGTGTTTGAAAAATTGCTTTCGAAAGCTTTTTGAAAAGGTGTCGGTGTGAAAAGTATTTTTGATTTTGTTTTGAAATTTAGAGCAAGTATCTACGAGAACCTACCTACCCTAAGGAATTCGTCTGTGTAAATGTCCTTTAAAGTAGTGCCATCCTACCATTGAGAGGTAGGTAGCACCACCGTTGGAGGTGTTCGGGTCAATTCGAGGTTCGGGACATGGTGATCACCAGAGCAATAGGAAGACACCTTAGAAGCTACCCTCATGCCAGGTTCCCGGATCATGAGGACTTACTAAGACATCCTCTACTCGACGATCACCTTTCGAGGCAAGGCAACAGTGAGGCGTACCCTAGGGGTGGTGTGTGATTTGTGTGTCAGATTCATTTATTTTTGTCTTGTCATGTCATAGGTGATCTAACGTTTGTTTTTATTTTTGTCCATACATTCTTTCATGCCTTGATTGACAATTAAAAATGCGAGAAAAGTAAAAGATCTAAAGCTATTACAAAAGGCGCGGGTCCACATCGCCAAAATTAAACCAGGACCCGATTTGACAGAAAATAAAGAATTAATGAAAATAAAGAATTAAAAGTGCGAGCAATTGGTTACACGGCTTTGGGAGAGATACATCAAAATTATAAAGAATAAAAATAAACATGCGAATTTAATAAGACTTAAACGAGGGCGTTGGACCCTTTTGCAAAAATTAAATTAAATGGTGACATTAATTAATAAAAAAAGAAAAAAAGAAATTATTTTGGTATT
Organism: Vicia faba; assembly: GCA_948472305.1. Lineage (NCBI taxonomy): Eukaryota > Viridiplantae > Streptophyta > Magnoliopsida > Fabales > Fabaceae > Vicia > Vicia faba. The sequence goes on from OX451735.1 coordinate 548,671,918, forward strand.
TTTGGTATTTTATGATTTTAATGGAAAAAGAATTAAAATAAATGCTAACCCTAATTCTAATTGTTTTTAATTTATTAAAAAAAGATTGAAATTTTAACCTAAAATTAATCCTAATTAATTTATTGCAATTTAATTACAAAAATAAATATTTAATTATTTTAATTATTATGGAAGAAAAATAAAAAGAAATAAAAATCAATTAAACCCTAGTTCTACATTTTTTAGATTTTTTATTAAAAAAGTTAAAATTAAAACCTAATTTAAAACTAATTAATTTATGAATTTATTTACAAGAAATATTAAAATAAAATATATTTATTATTTTTTCTTTTTTGATGATTTTTTTTATGTGTTTTGTGTTTTTTTAATGAAAATAATGAATTAATCAAAAACAATAATTAAAAGAAAAATAGAAATAATAAAAAGAAAGTAAAAAATAAAGAAAGTAAAAATTGATTGCAAACCTAGGGGGTCTGCCCCTTAATATGGAGGTTAAGCCCAGGAATTTGAGCCCAAACAAGCCTGGCCTCGTTGACTCTGGCACTAGCGTGTATACGCGTTGACTGGAGTGCATCATGTTCCCCCAGATCCTGGCCGTTGATTGAATTCATTAGCCACGTGAACAACTTGATCTTGAAGGTGTATGGTGTGTCCTTACACTGAATCTGTACGCGAATATTAGTTGAAAAAAGATAGGGAAAGGGGTGAGGACCTGGGGCTCGAACCCAGGTCCTGAATGTTACCAATGAGCGCACTTGCCAACCCTGCTGTCTTGCATATCTGTAAGTAACATAATGAATAAATATAATAAAACAAAAACGTTAAATGCTTCTTTTTTGCGCGCGAGATTTAAACGCTCCACTCAGGGACAGCCACCTCGCCTTCTTCTTCCTTGGCTTATTTTTTTTTCTGAAACAAGAACAGTTTAGCAACAGTTTTCAAACGTTGCCTTAGACGCTATATTAGAAAATAGCGAATAGGCCATAAGGCCTCATAAATTAGGCGCGACATATGGTTTCTCTTCGTCTAAACGCATTGAACGGAATGGCTTTGGTCTCAGACTCCAATTTTTCCTCATTTAAAAAACCCCAATTTGAAGGTTAAAGAACCCTAAAAAAGAAACATGGTAGATTCGCGTACGATGCCCAAAACTTCAATCAAGTTACGTGGTTAGCTTCAGAACAAAGTAATTAGTACAAATATACAAACAAAATGCAATATGAATGCTCAAATATGGAAACACGATTATGAAAAAAAATGAAGAAAACTCGACTTCTGTGTACCAATTCTGGATGCTGAGGGGGTTGATTTTGATTGGAGAGCGTCCTATGATCCTCAAGGAAGCTAATGGAATCACTATTTGGCCTTGAATCGCCCTGCAACAGTGTTTTCAGAATTGAGTTTTTGGCAAAAAATTTCAAGTTCAATGGATGCTTTTCTGCGCAGCTTAGTGGTCTTTTGCATTAGGTTTGTGTTCAGGCTTAAGTATAGAGTGAATTAGGTCAAATAAAACAATCCAAATCCTTGGCATTCATGGTTTGAGAGATTTGATTTTCAAAGATCTTTTTTTCAATATTTTCCATGCTACTTTGTACCAATCATGATCAATTCTCTTCAAATCTTTCCATATTTGATTATGCACGAATTATTGAGTATATTTCATGCACAAAAAGATTGAAAAACTTAGGTTAAATATTTTTCATGTATTTAATTGATTTAAATGAATTATTATTAATAAAAATTCAAATAAATAAATAAAAAATGAAGAAATACTTCCCTTTGGGCCAAATGGTCGTGCACATGCCTTGGATAATGAATTGTGGAAGAAAAATAGGCCCGTTAGCAATTTTAGGTCATTTGAATCAATGTTGACTTTTCAAAATATCCAAAACTTTCCCAACTTCCACAAGGCACAACTTGCTCAAATTTTAAGCTTTTCTCATGTTCTTGGACATTTTGGAAAGGTCTTTGAGTCCTCTAACCAATTCCTTTGGTCCCATGTCATTTTGATTTACCAATATCAAGTTATGGCCTTTGACTTAAAGTCCCTTTTTGTTGACTTTTGAAAATGACCTATAATGTTGAAATTGATAACTTTTTGTGAGAGCATTTCTTGGACTTTAAGTATGAATATGAGTTGTAGGAAATGTCTTTCTCTTCAAAATGGGCTTTGGATGGAATTTTTCTGATAATCCATGTGAAAGTTATGCCCTGGTCAATTTACAGTTGACTTTTTCAACTGTCCAAATAAGGAAACTTTTGCATCTTGATGATTTTTGAGCCAAGCTTTGAGAATCATGATCAAGCATTGATCAAATGATGTTTGTGGCTTCAAAATGAGATGTTGACCAAAAATTTGAACTTTTGACTGTCAAATGACCATTTTGCCCCTACAGTTGACTGTTGAGCAATTAGGGTTTTTGACTGTGCAATTTTGAGCTGAAAGTCTTGAAACTTGATATGAGGATGCTTGACCATATTTATAGGCATGTGAGACTTGATTGGGCCCTTGAAAACTTCCTTTTCTTGATCAGAATCAAAACCCTAATTTTGACTGCTTAGGAGGCCCTTGAACTGCGCAACCCTTGGGGAGGTTTTGCAGCTTGACTTGGCAAATCCTTGAAGAATATGGGAGGGCAAATTTTGGGGTACAACAGATGATATTGAGAAAATATTAGGACAATGGTGAGCATTTTGGATCCCTTGGACTCAAGTATTTTGATGCTACATGAAACCCTAGTTTGAGGTAGACTGCCTTAGGAGAGAGTTTGTCTGGTCAACCCTTGGACTTCCTTGAGCATCTTGGGGATCTTTCTTGAAATGTTTTATGAAATATGGGAGGGAAAATTTTGGGATACAACACAAAGCTTGTTACCTCATCTTTCCAAAGCATCAAGAATCTTAACCTAAGACTCCCTGAGGTAGAAATGCCATTGGATTGAACTTGGTAACTTGGAACTGAAGTTTCTCCATAAGTCAGAATTTGAAATCCATGTTTTGGCCTTTAAACATCAAATTAGCACGTGTTTGTGATCTAAACATGTTTAACCAAGTTGCCAAAGTGGATTAGAGCCTTGAAACAGAAGGATTTTATGATTTTTGATGCAAATCAGGTCACACTTTGCTCCTGTATCAGGTTCACACGATTTCCCTCCAATTTGCATCATTCCACACACTTGAGCATCCCATTTGATTCCCTATAAATAGAGGGTCATCCCCATTCAATTTCCCAAGCTTAGATATCTAGAATCACCCTGCCAAACTTGCTTCACAACTCAGAATTCAGATACTTTAAATCCTATTCTCAAGCCTTTTTCAATCAATTTTTTCCATCAATTCACCTTCCTTGATCTTCCCTGAACCTAACCATACAATTACGTTCAAGAATCGTGCCCTACATTGCTCCATAGAAGTCCAGTTTCAGAGCTCTGCAACTCAACTTTAATAGGTAGATTCCTTCATCAATTCTTCAAAACTTTGGTATCATTGTGTTGCTCTCATTGCCCTGGTTCTAGTCGCAACACTTACTTTTATCTGGAAGCACGTTTTGACCTTGAATTTTCAAATCCCCTTTCAAAACTTTCTCTCCAAATTGCTTGAGTTACATTTTATATAAATATGGCGCAAGGGTATGGTTGTCTTCGTCTTGAAGAGACAAAGCGAACGACATAGGTCTGAGCTTCTGATTTTACAGTTTGAGAGACCTGCAATTCGTGAGGCTAGAGGTTGAAGATGACTAACGTGTCACCTTCTAACCAATGAAAGCGTGCCATTTGTATTTTTTGAATTTCTGATTTTATATTTGATTCAGTGCTTTATTCAGTAAAGACCATGATATGCACAGCGTGCCAGATCCTTTGGATTTGATTACTAACGCATTTTGACTCTCATCCAATGGTCCACATCTTTTTCTTTTATTTTCTTTTTTCTGATTTTTATATTTTAATTGTTTTAAATTTCAAAAAATCATAGAAAATTTATTTTTAGTCCAAAAAATCCAAAAAAATTATGAAAAATATTTTTGATTATTCTCTTTCTGATTTTTATTTTTTCACAATTTATTTTTGTGTTTTGGTATTTCTTTATGAATTTTACACTTATTTAATTTGTTTAAAATAATTAAAAATACTTTTACACATTTTTAAATTCTGAAAAAATTATGGAATGATCCAATGATATTGTGACAAATATTGGCGACCTTATTTTATTTTTGTTTCTGAATTTTCTATTTTTTACCATTTTTATTTATTTTACCCCTTTATTTTAATTTTTAAAAATAGTTTCTGACTTTCAAAAATTCCCAAAATTTTTATAAAAATATTTGGACCCATTTCTGATTTTTCTATGGTTTTATTTTTTATTTCTTGATTAATTTGAATATTATTGATATTTTCCCCATTTTTTTTAGTTTATTTTAACATTTTCCATCCTTTAATATTATATCATTTTGTGAATATTTTCTGGCTGTCTTGGGTTGATTTTTTTGGTCATGGCTTTATTAACATCATTGGATCCATAGTGTTGAGTTTAACTCCACAAAAAATGGATGAATGATTTTAATAATTGTTTGATTAAATATTAATTCAAATGTGGTTTTCTTTTTTACCCTAATTCCTCTTCATCTCATCCCCTTCTCATTGCACTAAGTGTTGTTGGAGCATGATCTCTATATCACGTCTCAAAGCAAATGGTGCATAGATTGCTATTGACCGGCCTCAAAATAGGCGCGACTTGTATAAGTCCACTTACGTTTGCTTAACATACCGCTAAATTTTGTCCCGATTCGAATAAATGATCATTCGTGGCCCTAACTTATGATTGCAAGCCCAAGTATGTTAATTTGATCTCTTTGATCCAATAACCTTGAGATTCATTGTGTGGAGGCTTTGGTTCTACCAATCCTCTAATGGATCTACAACACCTTTGGTCAACGCGGATCACTTAAACATTGTTGATCATTAAATGGTACTTATGAGAATTCCAAATGGATGATATACTTGACAAAAAGCAAATGCAACTTGTTGTGTGGAGGCTTTGATTCTACCAATCCTCTAATGAGTTCCAAATGCAAGTTTCAAGATGGTCATTCAACTAACCACTAATTATTGACTTGTTTATTTTTTATGCTTTATTCTTTTTATGCTTTATGTACTATTTATTTTTTAGCATTTTACACTTCATGCAATTTTCCTCTTTGCTCATTTGAGCCTTTATTTTCTTGCCATTTTTACTTTGCTCACTTGAGCTTTTCTTTTTCTTTCTCAAAATACTTAATAAACCAACTTAAACCCTAACAAACTCTTAATGGCACTTGGACTATTTGTTTACTATCCTTGGCATGATGGAGCAGTGAACTTTTCTTGGACTTAGGATTAGAAACCTTGGCCTATCTTGGATACCTTGTGATCTTATCTGACTATTTTGTCTAGAGCTCTTTAGGTTTACCTCAAGACATTGGGTTGCTTGTTTGTTTTTGTGTACAGGTTTTGTGATTACATCCTTTGTCTGTAATCTGGAATTCACCCGCATATAGCCGTTACTCTGCCTAATTTTTGTGAAGACTTAATACACTTGAAGAGGTCTAGTATCTTTGCTTGCTTAGTTTCAATCCCAAGAATGGGAATTCTATCTTGACTCATAATGTCAAGTTTTGGCTTATTGTTAGTTAGATGGTCCTCATCCTTAGCTTTTACCTTACGCTTTAGGATAGCCTCTTCTTCTCCTCCCATCTTCTTTAATTTCAAAAATCTTCACTCTCCTTTTGAAAACTCTTCTTGTTTCCAAACTTGCACCATTTTCATAATAAACTTGGACCTAGGTCCATGCATTTTCAAAAATAATTTTCATCAATAAATTTCAATCAATTTAATAATACTTTGGAATTTTTTTTTGTGAGAAGACTAAAAGTTAATCAATCTCATTCCAAACCATTTTTCCACTTTGGCTTTTACCTTTAAAACTTTTCTCAAAAGGTTAGACTCTTGTCAATCCTTGTAGTGATGAAAACAACTATACTTCTACAATATGTAGTGAAGAGAGATATTTTCCACTTGGGTGTTGAGTAAGGCATTGTTGATTTTAAAATCCAAGTCATATCCTCCACTTTGAGATGATGCAAATTCTCCTTTCTCATGATTGTGGGTAGTAAGTATGTTTTCCACACGGACAATGACGATGACGTCTTATCTCATAAAATTAACCAACACACTCGTGTTTCAAATTTTTAAAAGAGGAACTACGTGTACCCTGATCCCCTATTGCACGAAAGGTGGTACATAGGCAATAAAGGTTCGCAACCGCTGCGGGTGCAAAAATCATATAACACCATTTTTTTATAGCCAAAATATACAGATTTTACAAAGAGGCTCCTGCGAAATACCGTAGATGTTTAGGGTTCTAATACCTTCCCTTTGCATTACCAACCCCCTTACCTTGAATCTTTCCCTATTTTGGGTTATTCGCTCTTTTCCCATTCCTTTGGAAACAATAAAGCCAGTGACGGTTTTTATTTTTGATTTGTATAAAGTCTAGTCAATCCAATGGCTTAGTTTTGAACATTTCTACCGCTATAGAAAAATGGCGACTTCACTGGGGAAAGATTGACCTCTTGCTGGTCCATCCCTAAGTGGGTTAAGCCTATCTTTGTTTATTATCTGTATATGTGTTATTGTTGTTTATGTGTTATATTTTTGTATATATGTTTGTTCAGATTTTCCTGGTTTTCAGGGTGCTTGGTGATTACTCATAAGTCCTATACTCGAACTTGGGCAAACTTTAAGATAGGACGGGCGGTATAGTCATGTTAACTTTGAGGGAGTAATCCCAAAAAAGGAGGCATGAGATCCCCCACTCAGTGGAGGCCCCTTTGACTATAGTGTTGTTTACCGAGTAATCGGGAAGACGTACTGCTTTCGACCTGGGAGCCTGCTGAAACTGAGGATCATAGAATACCAAACCCATCTTGGCCTTTTAGGTGTTGTGCGAAAGCTATGAAGGAGTAATCCGGAAATAGTTGTCACGCGATACTACGCTCAGACGAGTCTTTCTTGAGAATATTACTAATTATCGAGTTAATCGGGAAGTTGGTAATATCCGAAGGAAGGATGTAGACTGTGGGAACCTCTAGAACCTTATTCGGCAGGTGATAACTCTTAGACCAACACCTTATGGGTAGTACCTTCGACCTCATGATCGTGTCATTGAACCTATAAACCCTATATGTGTGATCTTGTGTGTGATTGTTGCATCATGCATCCATGCACTCATAAGCATCTTTTGAAGAAAACAATATTTTAAGGGATTTAAAGGTTGATTATTTGTGAATATCTCAGGTACTGTTAACCATGGATTCTGGAAAGAGAAAGACCGGGAAATACAGTTTCAAGGATCCCAAGATAGATGAGTTGATCATTCTAATTCCAGAGATCGAGTGTTCTGCAGACTTTCAGAAGAAGTATGGATCCATTATTCCTCTCATAAAGCTGAAGATGAAGGAGGGTATTCTCTCGACCTTGATCCAGTTCTATGATCCAGTGTATAACTGCTTTACTTTTCCCGATTATTAGTTGATGCCTACACTAGAGGAGTATTCTTATATATTGGATTTACCTGTCACCGATCGTGTTCCTTTTACTGGTTTCGAGGGTGAGCCAAAACCACATGAGATTGCTTCTTTGATTCATCTGGGGAAGTCTGAGGTGGAAGCCCATATGACTACCAAAGGAGGGATTAGAGGATTACCAGCCCAGTTCTTATTGGAGAAAGCTCGTTACTTTTCCAGAATGAAGAGTACAATTTATTTTGAAGCCATCTTTGTTCTACTTGCTTACAGATTGTTCTTATTTCCTAATGTGGACAAGTTTGTCGACATTAACGCTATCCGGATTTTCATGATTGGAAACCCGATTCCTACACTGTTGGGTGATGCTTATTACTCTGTTCATCTTCGGAGTTCTTATCATGGGGGAATGATTATCTGTTGCATGCCTTTGTTGTACCGATGGTTCATCTCTCATATGCCTCAGTCTGATGCCTTTTGGGATGTCAATAAGGAACCTCGTTGGGCTCCTAAGATCATGGCACTTACTCACTCGGATATTGATTGGTATCATCGAGCTTATCAGGATGTGGAGATTATTGACAGTTTTGGTAGTTTCCCCAATGTACCTCTTCTTGGTACAAAGGAAGGAATTAACTATAACCTTGTTCTTGCACGGCGAAATCTTGGTTATCTGATGAGAGATAAGCCGAACAATATTCATTTGAGTAGCTTCTTTATGAAGGAAGAAGAAGACCACAGGGAAGCTAGGGAGCAAATTGTGAAAGCCTGGCATCACATTCATAAGAAAAGTAGGAAGAATTTGGGACCTAAGGGTGTTGTTTCTTTGGAGCCATATCTTCAGTGGGTCCGATCGAGGGCCATCCAATTGAAGATGCCGTATACTCGAGAGACACCCATGCCTGATCTATTTGTGAAGACCACTCCTCTCTTATTAGATGATCTAGAAGAATTGCAGCTTGCATTGGTTAGGATGCAATAGGAAAGGGATGCTTGGAAGAACAAGTTCCAGATTTTAGAGAGTTCCTATAGAGCAGACTTCAAGTAGAAAGATGATTTGATCGAGATCCTTGAGAGTCGAGTTGTGGAGTCTATGGAGAGGCAAGGGGATTTATTTTCCCCTAAGCCTCAAACAGGTGTTGTTTGTTCACTTCCTGATTCAGATGATTGGAAGGAGGTTGCCATCAGACATGTGGAAGAAAATCAGAGGTTGAGAGCTCAGATTTCCAGGCTCATAGGAAAGCGCCAACGTACAGATTGATCTCTATCAGTTTCTTTCTCTCAGGATTTGTAGATTGTATTTTCATCTTGTACTTGGGATCATTGAAATTTGTAATCCATTTTGGAATTATTATAATGAAAATTTTTCAGTATTTCAAATGTGTTATTATTTTGATGTTTGCAATATGTCTATAAACGTTAAATCCCTTAAAATATTAAATGACAAAGTAAAAAATAATAATAATATACATTGCATATCATGCATCATATTGCACATATTTATTGCATTTGTTATGCATACCCAGGTGTCTTACCCAGCTTCTTTACTTCATTCAGCAAGCTGACTCATCACTACAACACTTGGGCTAATTTCAAAAAGAAGATGGACAGTTTGGAACAGGAGAATCGCGAGCTACGCGAAGAAGTTTCTGCTTTGAAGGCCGGCTTCACCAATTTGACTACTCTGATTGAAGCTCTGGTGGTTTCTCAGAATCAGCCACCGAGTGTTCAACCTCAACCAACAAGGGCAAATGCTGAAGTTCCTGTTGTTTTGTATCCACTACTCTGATTGTTGTTCAGAACCGTATGCCTCAGGGATATCCGTGGGGAATTCTAGAGAATTTTGCAGCTGAAAGTTTCAATTTGGGACCCCAAGATGCTCCAGTGGTTCCAAATGTTGTTACTCCAGCACCTCCTGTGGTGCATATTGTTCCTGCTGCACCTCCTTCGGTGAATCTGGTTCCGTTTATTAATGAAGATGTGTGTCTTCCTTTCCCTCCGCCGAGTGAAGACTTGGGTCTTTTTGACAGAATGGATGATTTCCAAGAGCAGTTTGATAGAATGCAAAGAGAGATGAAGGCTCTTAGGGGAAAAGAGTTATTTGGGCAGAATGTGAATGAGCTGTGTTTAGTCCCGAATGTTAAAGTACCTGCTAAGTTCAAGGTCCCTGAGTTTGAGAAGTACAAGGGAAACACTTGCCCTCATGCTTACTTGGTGATGTATGTGAGGAGAATGTCTACCCACACCGATGATCAGCGTCTGCTGATTCACTTTTTCCAAGATAGTCTGACCAGTGCAACATTGAAATGGTACATGAGTTTAGACAGCGCCAACATCCATACCTTTAATGATTTGGGAGGAGCATTTATAAAACAATACAAGTACAACATGGACATGGCGCCTGACCGTGACCAGCTTAGGGCCATGGTTCAGAAAGACAGAGAATCGTTCAAAGAGTACGCGCAGAGATAACGCAAAGTGGCTGCACAAGTGATTCCCCCTATGGAGGAGAAGGAAATGACTAAAAATTTTCTGAAGATGCTAGGCGCTTTCTACTATGAAATAATGGTAGCAAGTGCCCCGAGTGATTTTACAAAGATGGTAGGAATGGGTGTCCGCCTAGAAGAGGCAATAAGAGAAGGCCGTTTGACAAAAGGTGAAGGATCCAGAGGCGTGAAGAAGCTAGCTTATGGGTTTACAAAGAAGAAAGAAGGGGATACCAATTCTATCATACAAGAGAGGAGGGTGAACGCTCCTAGAAGGAATTATCAGCGTCACCAGCAAGTTGCTTTAGTGACTCCTGTTATGAATGCCGCTCTGACTACCGTTGCTTATCAAAGACAATCCCAGCAGGGGAACCAATGGAATAATCAGAGAAGGAAGAACTATGACCCTATCCCCATGAGTTATGAAGAGTTACTACCAGCATTGATTCAAAAGAAGTTGGGCCAGACACGACCACCTCCAGCAATACCATCTCCATTGCCTTGGTATTACAAAGCAGACCAGACATGTGTCTTTCATCAGGGAGCACCAGGGCATAGTGTTGAAAATTGTTATCCTTTGAAGACTGAAGTGCAAAGGTTGGTGAAGTATGGAATTTTATCTTTCAAAGACATGGGACCTAATGTGAAAGACAATCCTCTATCCAAGCACGAGGGAGTGAATGCTGTGAATATGGTGGCCGGTTGTCCAGGTGACTTCCGGATTTTTGACATTAATTTGGTTAGAGGGGATTTGGTGAAGATGCACGTAGACCTTTATGAATTCAGCTATTATACACATGACCATGCCGGTTGTGCTGTTTGCAGTATAAATATACAGGGTTGCGAGAAGATAAAGGCTGATTTACAGGAGATGATGGGTGAAGGTTTAATCCATATAATCAGGCCTAGGGCATAGTATGAAGAGGAAGTTAATATGGTTACTGGATGTCCTAGTGAATTCATAGTTTTTGATGTGAAGCATTTGAATGAAGATCTCGTACAATTGCATGCCACCTTTTGTCGTACTGCTGGTCAGGTGGAACACCAATATGGATCTTGCATAGTTTGTTGTCGAGACCCCCAAGGATGTTCTATTGTGAGAGAGGGTGTTAAATTGCTGCTAGACAATGGGACTATCAAGATCACAGGTCAGAGAGATGATTATCATGAGGTTGATATGGTTGAAGTTTGTTTGATGGGAGAAGAGTCAGAGGAAGAATATGCCTCTGCGGATGAGTATTTATCTTCAGACGAAGTTTTGTTTGCCGGAAATGGTCTTTTGAGGGCTGATTGTGTTGAGGAGGGTGTAAATGTCATTGTACCTTGTTTTGGTTCACCCGCTCATCTCGAGGTGGAGTACCATAGCAAATCAGCTGTTACCCCACTGGTAATTAGTCTGTCAGGTCCTGTTCCCTATAAATCAGATAAGGATGTGCCTTACAAATACAACGCTACAATCTTGGAAGATGGGGTGGAAATTCCCATCCAGCCAATGCCAGATGTTGGAAATATAGCTGATAATAGCAGGGTGACCCGTAGTGGTCATGTGTTTGCGTCGGTTATTCAAAAAGATGTTGTTGCTGGAAAGAAAATTGCTGAGAACGATGAGCTTAAGAAGGTTGTAGGAGAGACTAGTGGAGCCACGTTAGAGAAAGAAGTGGAAGATATCTTGAAAATAATTAAAATGAGCGACTACAAAATTGTAGATCAGCTATTGCAGACTCCTTCAAAGATATCCATCTTAGCTTTATTGATGAATTCCTCCGCTCATAGAGAATCACTGATGAGAGTACTGGACTAAGCTTTTGTGGAGAATGACATGCCGTTGGATCAATTCAGCAGCGTAATTGGAAACATTACGTCATGTAACAACTTGAGTTTCTGCGATGATGAGTTACCAGATGAAGGGAGGAATCACAACCTGGCCCTCCACATATCTATGAACTGCAAGAATGATTCGCTATCCAATGTGCTAATTGATAACGGATCTGCGTTGAATGTTATATCGAGAAGTACTCTCATGAAGTTAAAGTATCAGGGAACACCTATGCGCCCGAGTGGCATCATTGTGAAGGCTTTCGATGGGTCAAGGAAATCTGTCATCGGTGAAATGGACTTACCTATCCATATAGGACCACACTTGTTCTTGATAACTTTCCAGGTAATAGACATCATTCTCGCATATATTTGTTTGCTAGGACGGCCATGGATACACGAAGCAGGAGCTGTCACTTCAACTCTGCATCAGAAGCTAAGATTTGTGCGTGAAGGGAAAGTAGTGATCGTAAATGAGGAGCAGGCATTGTTGATATCCCATCTATCCTCTTTCAGTATTGTAGAAGCGGATGAGGCTGCTGTTGGAACCCAGTTCCAGGCCCTATCCATTGACAACATAAGGAAGAATGAGAATTCCGTGGTTTCGCTGAAGGATGCGCAACAGGTTGTACGCAATGGTCATAACACAGTGTGGGGACAACTTGTGGATCCACCCGTGAACAAGAACATAACTGGTTTGGGTTTCTCTTCGAAGAATGGCAAAGGCGAAAATATGAAGTTGAAGTCTTCTGTGAACAGTTATCATGATGTTTTCCGCAGCAGAGGCTATCTCCACCCGATTGGTTCTGGAATTAATCCTGTTGAAGAGGATGAAGTAGAGCAGGAAGTACCAAATATGTGACGCATGGAGTCCGAGTTTAGAATTGGGTCACCATTGATGTTCCTTCTTGCATACATGTTTCAAAGTAATTTGTTTTATTAATCTGTTTCTTTCTTTTTAAAAGCTTTCACTCTGCCCAAGGTGGAAGTATTAATGTTGTAGGGCTTATCTGTTTGCTATAATTGTTAAGATCATTAATAAAAGTTGTCTTTGCTTCCAAAATTATGTCTTTTGTTTTCTGCCTTTTTCTTGGGAAATGGTAATAAAAAAAACCATTCAATATAAATAATAACTGAAAATTAATCTGCATGATCACTTGTTATATGTGTGTCAGTTTCTAAAAGCAATCATAAATCATATGTGTAGATTAATTATAAAACTTGTTGAATACAATGACCCTGCACCCTCTCCCAACTTTGAATGTCCTGTGTTTGGGGCTGAAGAAGAGGATTATGGTGAGATTCCAGGAGAGGTCTCACGGTTGCTTGAGCACGAGGAAAATACCATTCAACCATATAAAGAGCCTTTGGAAATGGTTAATTTAGGTTCAGAAGAAGATCCGAAGGAAGTTAAGATTGGAGCATCGTTGCATCCTGATGTAAAAAGCGGGTTGATTGAGCTGTTGAAAGAATATGTGGATATTTTTGCTTGGTCTTATCAAGATATGCCTGGTCTAGATACAAACATTGTCGAGCATCGTTTACCGTTGAAGCCAGAGTGTCCTCCGGTTAAATAAAAGTTGAGAAGAACCCACCCGGATATGGTAGTAAAGATCAAATAGGAGGTCCTAAAGCAGATTAATGCTGGTTTTCTTGTGACATCAGTGTATCCTCAATGGATCACCAATATTGTCCCAGTACCAAAAAAAGACGAAAAAGTACGCATGTGCGCAAATTACAGAGATCTAAATAAATCTAGTCCAAAAGATGATTTCCCTTTGCCTCACATTGATATGTTAGTGGATAGCACAACAAAATTCAAGGTATTCTCGTTCATGGAAGGATTTTCCAAGTATAATTAAATAAGAATGGCTCCAGAGGACATGGAAAAAACAACGTTTATCACACCCTGAGGAACATTCTGTTACAGAGTGATGCCCTTCGGGTTGAAGAACGCTGGTGCAACGTACCAGAGGGCTATGACAACCCTATTCCATGATCTGATGCACAAACAAATCGAAGTATATGTTGATGATATGATTTCCAAATCCCAAACTGAAGAAGGGCATATACAAGATTTATTGAAGTTGTTTCAGCGTTTGAGGAAGTATCGTCTCCGCTTGAATCCAAATAAATGCACCTTCAGAGTTAGATCGGGGAAATTGTTGGGTTTTATTATTAGCCAGAAAGGAATTGAAGTTGACGCTAACAAAGTCAAAGAAATTCAAGAAATGCCAGCACCAAGAACTGAAAATCAAGTTCGGGGTTTCCTCGGGCGTTTGAATTATATCTCCAGATTTATTTCCCACATGACCGCAACATGTGAACCGATCTTTAAGTTGTTAAAAAAGGATCAAGGTTGTGTGTGTACGGATGACTGCCAAAGGGCATTTTAAAGTATTAAAGAATATCTGCTTGAACCTCCTATCTTGCTCCCTCCCGTAGAAGGAAGACCGTTGATTATGTATCTAACCGTGTTGGATAGTCCATGGGTTATATTCTGGGACAACAGGATGAAATGGGAAAGAAAGAGTTCGCCATTTATTATCTCAGCAAAAAGTTCGCTGATTGTGAGTCACGGTATTCCATGCTAGAAAAAACATGTTGTGCTTTGGCATGGGCAACAAAGCGTTTGCGGCAGTATATATTGAATCATACCACTTGGTTTATCTCCAAAATGGATCCAATCAAGTATATTTTTGAAAAGCCTGCTCTTACTGGGAGAATTACCCGTTGGCAGATGTTGTTATCTGAATATGATATCGAATACCTTACTTAAAAGGCTATCAAAAGTAGTGTGTTGGGAAATTACCTTGCTCACCAGTCGGTGGAAGATCATCAGTCTGCAGAATATGAATTCCCCGATGAAGATGTGATGTTCTTAAAAGTGAAAGATTGTGAGGAACCATTGCCTGAAGACAGCCCCGACCCTGAATCTCGTTGGAGTATGGTATTTGATGGAGCTGTGAATGCTTATGGTAAAGGAATTGGTGATGTGATTGTTACTCCTCATGGATCACACATTCCTTTTACTGCAAGGTTAACATTTGATTGCACTAATAATATGGCAGAATATGAGGCTTGCATCATGGGTCCTGAAGAAGCTATTGGTATCCGAATCAAAATTCTAGATGTGTATGGCGATTCAGCATTGGTAATAAATCAGATTAAAGGAGAATGGGATACTCGTCACCCTGGCTTGATCCCTTACAAAGATTATGCTAGAAGATTATTACCCTTCTTCAATAAAGTTAAATTCCATCACATTCCTAGGGATGAAAAACAAATGGTAGATGCTCTGGAAACTTTGGCTTCCATGTACCAAGTAAATGCCTGGAATGATATACCCCGAATTACAGTTCGACGGCTCGATAGGCCCGCTCATGTGTTTGCGACAGAGGAGGTAGCAGATGAAAAACCTTGGTATCATGACATCAAGCATTTTCTTTAGACTCAGGAATACCCGATTGGTGCTTCGAAGAAAGATAGAAAGACATTGAGAAGATTGGCAGGCAGTTTCTTCCTTAGTGAAAATGTGTTGTATAAAAGAAATTATGACATGGTCTTGCTCAGATGCGTGGATAGACACGAAGCAGACATGTTGATGCATGAGGTTCATGAAGGTTCATTTGGCACTCATGCCAATGGATATTCAATGGCTAAAAGGATGCTAAGGGAAGGTTATTATTGGTTGATAATGGAATATGATTGTTACAAGTTTGCAAAGAAGTGCCATAAATTCCAGATTTACGCAAATAAGATCCATGTACCTCCGACGCTGCTCAATGTGATTTCCTCCCCGTGGCATTTCTCTATGTGGGGTATTGACATGATCGGGATGATAGAACCCAAAGCTTCGAATGGGAACCGTTTCATCTTGGTAGCAATTGACTACTTTACCAAATGGGTAGAGGCTGCTTCATATGCCAATGTTACTAAATAGGTGGTTGTGCGTTTCATCAAAAACAATCTTATATGCCGGTATGGTGTGCTGAGAGGAATCATCACTGAAAATGACTCGAATTTGAACAATAAGATGATGACAGAACTGTGTGAAGAATTCAAGATTGTCCATCATAATTCATCTCCATACAGGCCAAAGATGAATGGGGATGTTGAAACTGCTAATAAGAATATCAAGAGAATTATCCAGAAAATGGTTGTTACTTATAAGGATTGGCATGAAATGCTTCCTTTTGCTTTGCATGGATATCGAACATTTGTTCTCACTTCAACAGGAGCAACCTCGTTTTCTCTAGTGTATAGAATGGAAGTTGTACTCCCATTCGAGGTAGAGATTCCCTCGTTGCGTGTGATAATGGAAGCCAAATTGACAGAGGCTGAATGGGTTCAGAACAGGTTTGACCAATTGAATTTGATTGAAGAGAAGAGAATGACAGCTTTGTGTCATGGGCAGTTATATCAGAAAAGAATGAAGAAAGCATTTGATAAAAAGGTCAAACCTCGTGAATTCAGAGAAGGCAACCTCGTGCTCAGGAAGATCATGCCTTTCAACGCTGATTCTAGGGGCAAGTGTACTCCCAATTTTGAAGGCCCGTATGTTGTCAAGAAAGCCTTCTCTGGTGGTGCATTAATTCTTGAAACTATGGATGGCGAGGAGTTCCCACGTCCCATGAATGCTAACACAGTCAAGAAATACTTAGCCTAAAGAAATAAAAGAACAGCTCGCTAAGTTGAAAACCCGAAAGGGCGGCTTAGGCAAAAAAGAGCGTCTCGGTAGGCCGAAAACCCGAAAGGGCGGTCTAGGCAAAAATTAGAGACATAAACAGAATAAATTTCCCGCTAAGTTGAAAACCCGCAAGGGCAGCTTAGGCAAAAGTTAGGGACTTTCTTGGCAAGTAACTACGTCAGACGAGACCTGATCGTTGAAGCAATAATCTTCTCGGATCCTCACCATACTTCAACAAAAGCTGCTGCTCAGGATTTCAAAAGTTGTTAGGGGGGATAGTGGTCATTGTATCTCAATGTATCTTTTCCATTATGTATTACCATTTCCCAAACATTGTAATCATCCATGGAGTCTCGCCATTCGCAGACTACTATTCTATTAATGAAATTCGAGCTTTTGCCCAATTCTTTATGTTCATATGTTTATTTAGCTTACAAAGACTTCATTTATTATTGATAATAATTGTTAAAGCAAAGAGATTAAAAGGAAAAATTGACTTTTCAAAAAGAAGAGAGGTCTTTACAATTCAATTTACTTTGGGATTTCTATTGAAACAATGACAACAAAAATGGTGGTCCCAAGAATGAGCAAACTCTGTTTGTTTTAAGAAGTTTACTCCCTTCATGAAAGTTTTCTCAGGTCATTTTGCTGGTAGATGCACAATCTTTGTGTGTTTCTCAGATAGTTAAAGATAATACCAGTGGGTACAAGGTGCAGTATTGGGTTTGTGACCCCATTATCCCCAGCCAAGTCTTGGTTCGCTTTTTGGGTTTGCGTGATCAGAAGCCTCCGTCCCAGTTTCCCCAACAAGTTTTCCCTCATATGATGAAAGTATTGACTTTTTGATTTCCCAGGAAGGTTATCCCAGGGCGTCTCTTGTTGGTAATGAGTATTCGTGATGAAAGTTTTCTCTAGGGAGGTAGGCTTAAATTCCCCAGTAAAGTTAGGTTGTGTCGGCGTCAGTCTTCTTTATTTGAGACTGGTCTCGCAAATCTCCAGTAGGCATGTTGCTTTTTTTAGAAAGATCGTTTTCTCCGATGAAACCGGAAGAGGGATGTTCTATCCCGATATTTGTTTGATTTGGCTACATTCGAATTATGTTTCTCCTCAGTGAAGTTAAGGCAGGCAATGGGTTTGGTTTCCACAGTTGCTCTTACTTTTCTTAGTTTGATCTTTCTGGTTGAAGTTTAGCCCAATGTTGTTAGTACCTGAGGTGGTTTTGTTTATTTGTACTAATTATGTATCCTTTTACCAGCATATGCACGATAACACTTATACATTTATACATGCATCATGCATAACTAAAAATCATCATTCATTAGCATTGTGTTCTGACCTTTCCTGCAGGGTTCTTGGCTCAGTTGATTTTGGTTGTCCCGCTTGAGTTTATTTCTCAAAGGATGTATCTACACTGGCCATCTTGCTCCAATTTATTTCCGAATTGGATTTATGGATCTCTGAAAACTTTGAGTTTTTGTTCGTGTATTTATTTTGCACAGGAAGACTTTATCTCCTCAGCAGGAATATCGTAGCATGTCCCCAGGAAGTCATATTGCTATTCCCAGAAGTCATTTATCTTTGCAATTCCCCTCGGCAATAAGTGGAAGTCTCTTTATTTAAGACAGATTACGCATTACCCTTTCCAGGAAAATTTCCTTAGTTAAAGAAGAAGTTGATACCCGTTCTTGGCAAAACACCAGAATCTTGGGTGATATGATATTTTTCTCTTTCTACCTTCAGTGAACATTGGTAGATCATCAGCAATGAACGTCGATATTTGTTATTTTTTCTATCTTCAGTGAACGTTGATAGTTCATTGTCAGTGAACGACGGTGATATGATATTTTTCTCTTTCTACCTTCAGTGAATGTTGGTAGATCATCGGCAGTGAATGGCAGTGATATGATATTTTTCTCTTTCTACCTTCAGTGAACGTTGGTAGTACATCGGCAGTGAACTTCGGTGTTTGTTATTTTTGCTATCTTCAGTGAACATTGATAGTTCATCATCAGTGAACGGTGGTGATATGATATTTTTCTCTTTCTACCTTCAATGAACGTTGGTAGTACATAGGCAGTGAACGTCGGTGTTTGTTATTTTTGCTATCTTCAGTGAACGTTGCTAGTTCATCGTCAGTGAACGACGGTGATATGATATTTTTCTCTTTCTACCTTCAGTGAACGTTGGTAGTACATCGACAGTGAACGTCGGTGTTTGTTATTTTTGCTATCTTCAGTGAACGTTGATAGTTCATCGTCAGTGAACGGCAGTGATATGATATTTTTCTCTTTCTACCTTCAGTGAACGTTGGTAGTACATCGGCAGTGAACGTAGGTGTTTGTTATTTTTGCTATCTTCAGTGAACGTTGATAGTTCATCGTCAATGAACGACGGTGATATGATATTTTTCTCTTTCTACCTTGAGTGAACGTTGGTAGTACATCGGCAGTGAACGTCAGTGTTTATTATTTTTTCTATCTTCAGTGAACGTTGATAGTTCATCGTCAGTGAATGGTGGTGATACAATATTTTTTCTCTTTCTACCACCAGTGAATGTTGGTAGATCATCGGCAGTGAACGCCGATGCTTGTTATCCTCCTATCTGATTCTTTTCTTGTGGTTTACCAGTGATTTATTTTCTTGGTGAGATTGCTCTTTTGTTGCTACATTTCACGTTGCATCACCAATACTACTTTGCGTCTTTTTGTTCCATTCATATGCATTCATATGCATAAATGTTTGCATGGCATCTTAGGGCAAAAAACAGGGTTTGTTTTATATTTAAGTATCTTCGATCACGTCGACACGAAGATTTTTAACCTTTGTATCTCCGGATAGAAGAAACTTAAATAAGGGCAGCTGTTGTACCCCAATTTTTTACCCTAAGATCCCTTTATCATACCATATTGTTTCAATCACCACAAAATCACATTAGGGATTTTGGTTCTTCTCCCTATCTTTAGCTTTGCTCTTTGAGGAGTTACCAAGCACCTTGATTTGTTTGCTTTTGTGATCATAGATGTTGTACTTTTATTTGTCTCTCTAATTAACAAAATGCAATTTTGTTTTGTCTCATTTGTTGATAATGTAGGTAAAGGCAATGAGGATTAGCAAGTTGTATCATGGGTTCATGAGTTTATTTCCATGCCCTAGTCAAAAGCTTGAGAGATTCAAACCTCACCATTGAAGTTGTTTTGAAGTTGGTATGAAATTGGTTTTGGTGGCCATAGGTCCTCATCATCATCCTCAACAAACTCTATTCACAAAGGAAGAGTATTGGCACAAAAAGTTTGTTCAAACTTGGCAAAGTTCCACCAAGCTTTCTCTTGATCTAGAGGCTAGGCTTTTGGACTTCAAAGGGGAATATCTTAATCATCTTGTGGTATTTTTTAGTGGTTCCAAAAAAATTCTTCTCTTCAATGAGTTACCAATAAATCACTTTAAAAGTTCCAAGGAGTTTTCATGTGGAAAGAACTTGGTGAAGAAGAAAGATTACAAGTCATCCAGATGAATCTCTAATTTTCCATATGTGAGTTCAAATGGTCATAACTTGGTCAATTTTTATAACCTTGAGCCCATTATTTTTTCATGATGACCCTAAGGATGTGTACTTCACGCCTTCTTTTATGTGCAAAGTAAGAAAATGGATGCAAGTTGCCTTAAGAATGCCAGAGATTATAGGATATTTCATGATTTTTGGCCAACTTCAACAGGTCATAACTTGCTCAATTTTTGGAGATTTTGATTGGTTAAAATTGCAAAATGTCATTCAAGAGGTCTAATTCATTCCATATTTTTTGATCAAGAGCAAATTCTAAGTGCAAGGCCATGTTTGGATGCAAAAGATTATAGGTCATTTTTTAAGAAGAATTTGAAATATTTCTAAGTATGGAAAGTCAACTCTTTTTCTTCAACTTTGACTCCATGTAACTTTCAGCTCAAGCACCCATTTGATTCCATTCTTCTTTACATTACAAAGCTTGTTACCTCATCTTTATAAAGCATCAAGAATCTTACCCTAAGACTCCCTGAGGTGGAAATGCCATTGGATTGAACTTGGTAACTTGGAACTAAAGTTTCCCCATAAGTCAGAATTTGAAATCCATGTTTTGGCCTTTAAACATCAAATTAGCACGCGTTTGTAATCTAAACATGTTTAACCAAGTTGCCAAAGTGGATTAGAGCCTTGCAACACAAGGATTTGATGAGTTTTGATGCAAATCAGATCACACTTTGATCGTGTATCAGGTTCACACGATTTCCCTCCAATTTGCATCATTCCACACGCTCGAGCATCCCATTTGATTCCCTATAAATAGAGGGTCATCCCCCATTCAATTTCCCAAGCTTAGATAGCCAGAATCACCCTGTCAAACTTGCTTCACAACTCAGAATTCAGCTACTTCGAATCATATTCTCAAGCCTTTTTCAATCCATTTTTCCCATCAATTCACCTTCCTTGATCTTCCCTGAACCTAACCATACAATTACATTCAAGAATCGTGCCCTACATTGATCCATAGAAGTCCAGTTTCATAGCTCTGCAACTCAACTTCAATAGGTAGATTCCTTCATCAATTCTTCAAAACTTTGGTATCATTGTGTTGCTCTTATTGCCCTGGTTCTAGTCGCAACACTTACTTTTATCTGGAAGCACGTTTTGACCTTGAATTTTCAAATCCCCTTTTAAAACTTTTTCTCCAAATTGCTTGAGTTACAGTTTATATAAATATGGTGCGAGGGTATGAAGATGACCAACGTGTCACCTTTTAACCAATGAAAGCGTGCCATTTGTATTTTTTGAATTTCTGATTTTATATTTGATTCAGTGCTTTATTCAATAAAGACCATGATATGTACAACGCGTCAGATCCTTTGGATTTGATTACTAACGCGTTTTGACTGTCATCCAATGGTCCACATCTTTTTCTTTTATTTTCCTTTTTTTTCTTCTGATTTTTATATTTTAATTGTTTTAAATTTCAAAAAATCATAGAAAATTCATTTTTAGTCCAAAAAATCCAAAAAAATTATGAAAAATATTTTTGATTATTCTCTTTCTGATTTTTATTTTTTCACAATTTATTTTTGTATTTTGGTATTTTTTATAAATTTTACACTTATTTGAGTTGTTTAAAATGATTAAAAATACTTTTACACATTTTTAAATTCTGAAAAAATTATGCAATGATCCAATGATATTGTGACAAATATTGGTGACCTTATTTTTTTTCCTGACTTTTCTATTTTTTACCATTTTTATTTATTTGACCCCTTTATTTTAATTTTTAAAAATAGTTTCTGACTTTCAAAAATTCCCAAAACTTTTATAAAAATATTTGGACCCATTTCTGATTTTTCTATGGTTTTATTTTTTATTTCTTGATTAATTTGAATATTATTGATATTTTCCCCATTTTTTTAGTTTATTTTAACATTTTCCATCGTTTAATATATATATTAAATATTATATCATTTTGTGAATATTTTCTGGCTGTCTTGGGTTGATTTTTTTGGTCATGGCTTTATTAACATCATTGGATCCATGGTGTTGAGTTTAACTCCACAAAAAATGGATGAATGATTTTAATAATTGTTTGATTAAATATTAATTCAAATGTGGTTTTCTTTTTTACCCTAATTCCTCTTCATCTCATCCACTTCTCATTGCACTAAGTGTTGTTGGAGCATGATCTCTATATCATGTCTCAAAGCAAATGGTGCATATATTGCTATTGATCGGCCTCAAAATAGGTGCGACTGCTATATAAGTCCACTTACGATTGCTTAATATAGTGCTAAATTTTGTCCCAATTCGAATAAATGATCATTTGTGGCCCAAACTTATGATTGCAAGCCCAAGTATGTTAATTTGATCTCTTTGATCCAATAACCTTGAGATTCATTGTTTGGAGGCTTTGGTTCTACCAATCCTCTAATGGGTCTACAACACATTTGGTCAACGCGGATCACTTAAACACCGTTGATCATTAAATGGTACTTATGAGAATTCTAAATGGATGATATACTTGACAAAAAGTAAATGCAACTTGTTGTGTGGAGGCTTTGGTTCTACCAATCCTCTAATGAGTTCCCAATGCACGTTTCAAGATGGTCATCCAACTAACCACTAATTATTGACTTGCTTATTTTTTATGCTCTATTCTTTTTATGCTTTATGTACAATTTATTTTTTAGCATTTTACACTTCATGTAATTTTACTCTTTGCTCATTTGAGCCTTTATTTTCTTGCCATTTTTACTTTGATCACTTGAGCTTTTCTTTTTCTTTCTAAAAATACTTAATAAACCAACTTAAACCCTAAAAAACTCTTAATGGCACTTGGACTATTTGGTTACTATCCTTAGCATGATGGAGCAGTGGACTTTTCTTGGACTTAGGATTAGAAACCTTGGCCTATCTTGGATACATTGTGATCTTATCTGACTATTTTGTCTGGAGCTCTTGAGGTTTACCTCAAGACATTGGGTTGCTTGTTTGTTTTTTTGTGCAGGTTTTGTGATTACATCCTTTGTCTGTAATCTGGAATTCACCCGCATATAGCCGTTACTCTGCCCAATTTTTGTGAAGACTTAATACACTTTAAGAGGTCTAGTATCTTTGCTTGCTTAGTTTCAATCCAAAGAATGGGAATTCTATCTTGGCTAATAATGTCAAGTTTTGGCTTCTTTTTGGTTAGATGGTCCTCATCCTTAGCTTTTACCTTATTCTTTAGGATAGCCTCTTATTCTCCTCCCATCTTCTTTAATTTCAAAAATCTTCACCCTCCTTTTGAAAACTCTTCTTGTTTCCAAACTTGCACCATTTTCATAATAAACTTGGACCTAGGTCCATGCATTTTCAAAAATCATTTTCATCAATAAACTTCAATCAATTTAATAATACTTTAGATTTTTTTTGTGAGAAGACTAAAAGTTAATCAATATCATTCCAAACCATTTTGCCACTTTGTATTTTACCTTTACAACTTTTCTCAAAAGGTTAGACTCTTGTCAATCCTTGTAGTGATGCAAATAACTATACTTCTACAATATATAGTGAAGAGAGATATTTTCCACTTGGGTGTTGAGTGAGGCATTGTTGATTTTAAAATCCAAGCCATATCCTCCACTTTGAGATGATGCAAATTCTCCTTTCTCATGATTGTGGGTAGTAAGTATGTTTTCCACACGGACAATGATAATGACGTCTTATCTCATAAAATTGACCAACACACTCGTGTTTAAAATTTTTCAAAGAGGAACTACGTGTACCCTGATCCCCTATTGCACGAAAGGTGGTACGTAGGCACTAAAGGTTCGCAACCACGGCGGGTGCAAAAATCATAAAAAAAATATATTTCTTTTCTTAACCCCACCATCCATTTTATATAACACCATTTTTTTATAGCCAAAATATACAGATTTTACAAAGAGGCTCCTGCGGAATACCTTAGATGTTGAGGGTGCTAATACCTTCCCTTTGCATAACCAACCTCCTTACCTTGAATCTTTCCCCCTTTTTGGGTTATTCGCTCTTTTCCCATTCCTTTGGAAACAATAAAGCGCGGTGGCGATTTTTATTTTTGATTTGTATAAAGTCTAGTCAATCCAATGGCTTAGTCTTGAACATTTCTACCGCTACACATGGCATGTACAACATATTGGAGATTACTGACCTTTTTCCATCTTTCCTCATAATCATAACATCACCAATACCTTTAGCTGCTAGGGTATTGTCATTTGCAAATTTTACCATATTTTTCATTGAGGGCTTTATATTGAAAAACCAGTCTTTTCTTCCAGACATATGTGATGAACATCCTGAATCCAAATCTCATTTTCATACATCACATTTTCATACACATCACATTTTCATACATTATAGCATGCACATACGCATCATATCTTACAAATCTCATTTATGTTGAGAGCATCATTGCTTGATCCATATCATGCATTGCATATGACTGACCTTTACCTTTCAGGAAAGATCCAGTTAAGTTCTCAGCTATATTCCAAGACCTTGTCTGGTTCAGTTAAATCGACCCTAAGATTTTCCTGTTTCTTATCCAGTCACAGGCCTTCTCTGGTTCAGTCAGATCGACCCTAAGATCTCCTTGTTTCTTATCCAGTTGAAGATTTCAAGACCTTGTCCGGTTCAGTTAAATCGACCCTAAGATTTTCCTGTTTCTTATCCAGTCACAGGCCTTCTCTGGTTCAGTCAGATCGACCCTAAGATCTCCCTGTTTCTTATCCAGTTGAAGATTTCAAGACCTTGTCCGGTTCAGTTAAATCGACCCTAAGATTTTCCTGTTTCTTATCCAGTCAAAGGCCTTCTCTAGTCTAGTTAAATCGACCCTAAGATTTTCCTGATGAAGACTCAGTAGAAGACATCCAAGATTCTCTCAGCGTTACTGTTGAGGTTGAAGTCGCCCAAGATTCTCTCAGCGTTACTGTTGAGGTTGAAGTCGCCCAAGATTCTCTCAGCGTTACTATTGAGGTTGAAGTCGCCCAAGATTCTCTCAGCGTTACTGTTGAGGTTGAAGTTGCCCAAGATTCTCTCAGCGTTACTGTTGAGGTTGAAGTCGCCCAAGATTCTCTCATCGTTACTGTTGAGGTTGAAGTCGCCCAAGATTCTCTCAGCGTTACTGTTGAGGTTGAAGTCGCCCAAGATTCTCTCAACGTTACTGTTGAGGTTGAAGTCGCCCAAGATTCTCTCAGCGTTACTGTTGAGGTTGAAGTCGCCCAAGATTCTCTCAGCGTTACTGTTGAGGTTGAAGTCGCCCAAAATTCTCTCAGCGTTACTGTTGAGGTTGAAGTCGCCTATGGTTCTCTCCCTGTTACTGTGAAGGTAGTAATCATCCAAGGTTCTCTCAGTGTTCCTGTTGAGGTAGTAATCGCCCAAGGTTCTCTCACCGTCCCGTTGAGGTTGTAACCATCCCTGGTTCATTCATCACCTTTTGAAGCTCCAGATTCAACTCCTGTAACCAGTCTGGGCGCATCTATATAAGAGTTTGAAGACTAGCTCCTGTAACAGGCCAGGTAATCATTTTCTTTTTCAGGTACGCAAGTTCTCGCTAAGGAATCTCTTATGCGATCGACACCCAGATGGCATTTATAAGCCCATCCACCTTCCATCACCTCTCAGCATGGCATCTATAAGCCCATCATCCTATCCATCAATCTCCAAATGGCATCTATAAGCCCATTCCCACCATCACACTACTATGTGAGCGCAAATTTCTGGGCACTCTAGTGTTCAATCATCTTCCACCTTCGGATTACGAAAGGCACGTCAGCCAATCTACATCCTCAGGTCTAAGAAGATTGAACAGGGGCAACTGTTGTACCCCAAAATTTGCCCTCCCATATTCTTCAAGATTTGCAAAGAACATGCTTCAAAATCTCCCCAAGGGTTGCACAGTTCAAGGGCCTCCTAACAGTCAAAAAACTAGGGTTTTGGTTCTGGCAAAGAAATTGAAGTTTCCAAGGGTCCAAACAAGTCCCACATGCCTATAAACATGGTCAAGCATCCATATGCCAAGTTTCAAGACTTACAGCACAAAATTGCACAGTCAAAAACCCTAATTGCTCAACAGTCAACTGTAGGGGCAAAATGGTCATTTGACAGTCAAAAGTCCAAATTTTTGGTCAACATCTTATTTTGAAGCCACAAACATAATTTGATCAATTCTTGATCATGATTTTCAAGGTATGGCTCAAAAAGTCTCAAGATGCAAAAGTTTCCATATTTGGACAGTTGAAAAAGTCAACTGTAACTTGAACAAGGCATAACTTCCACATGGTTTATCAGAAAAATTCCATCCAAAGCTCATTTTTAAGAGAAAGACATTTCCTACAACTACTCTTCACACTTCAAGTCCAAGAAATGCTCTCACAAAAAGTTATCAATTTCAACATTATAGGTCATTTTCAAAAGTCAACAAAAAGGCACTTTAAGTCAAAGACCATAACTTGAGATTGGTAAATCAAAATGACATGGGACCAAAGGCATTGGTTATAGGACTTCAAGACCTTTCCAAAATGTCCAAGAACATGATCAAAGCTTAAAAATTGAGCAAGATATGCCTTGTGGAAGTTGGGAAAATTTTGGGAATTTTGAAAAGTCAACTTTACTTCAAATGCCTCAAAATTGCTAATGGGCCACATTTTCTTCCAAGAATCATTATCCAAAGGCTATTCACGACCATTTGACCCAAAGGGGATTTATTTCATCATTTTTTATTATTTATTTGAATTTTAATCACCATTAATTCATTTAATTAAATAAAATATGAAAAAAATACAAAACAAATGTGTTTGAATCTTTTTATGCAGCATATGCCCTCATTGGTTACTCAAGATCTCGTGCACATCAAAAAAGGGAAGATTTGGTGCAAATTGGCATGTTATTCATGAGGAAAAGATTGGAAAAGATTCCATGGAAATCAAATATTTGATTCATCAATGCAAAGGCTTTTGACTCAAAATTCTTACCCTAATCCATTGGCATACTTAAGCTGATCGTAACCCTAGTCACAACAACCTGGAAGCTACGCCCAAACCTAAGAACAAACTTTGCATTTTTGTCAAAAAATTCAAAACTGAAAACTGCATTCTAGCGCAATTCAAAGAAAAGTATTGATTCCAATAGCTTGCCAAGGCCTCAAGGAACGTTTCTGGATCAAAACCACTGCTTCTAACGCAAAGAATTGGTAACATGATGCCGTCTTGTTCTTAACATTTGTCAAATTCGTGTTTCAATTTATACGCATCCTCATTGCATTTTTTCTGTTGATTTATACTAATTAAATCATTCTGAAGCTAACCATGCCATTCAATTAAGTTTTCGTGCCCTATACATGAATCTACCATGGAAGCTTTCTAGGTTTTCAAAGCTCTTAAATTGGGGACTTTTGCATATGGTAAAATCAGACCATGAGACTTATACCATTGAAATCGTGACGTTCCAAGGAATCTAAAACATCCATCGCGCCTTTTTTATATTTGTTTAATTTCTATTCGCTATTTTTTTGTATTTCAGATTGTGGGGGTTTAAAACCCCCGCTATCTAGTCTGTTTTTCAGGCAAAAATGCAGAACGAGTGGAGAAGAAGCATGCGTGGCTAGAGTTCATTGGGTTATTCAAAGTTGGCGCGCGTTTTTATTGATTCAGACCACTAACTCTTGTCTTTTCTTATAATAATTTCATTCCATTAGGCTTTTGAGTAAACGCGCTGGCACAATTGGTGGAGAAGAGCATTTGCAAGCCTTGGGGCCTGGGTTCGATTCCCAGGTCCCCCATATGTCTTTCTATTTTTTCTTACAATATGATTAGGTACTCCACACGCCCAGAATTCCACCAAACGCCCAACGCTGAAATTTGCCAAGTGTCCTGGAAGATACATCTGAAGGTCAGAATGGGAGGTCCAGGGAACACCCCAGTCAACGCATATGCACGTGGCCAGAAAAGTCAAAAGAGGCCTCCAATAATTGGGCCTGATTGCTACAATGATACCTCCAAAAGGGCCAACAAACCCCCCATGTTTGCATTTTTTCTCCTTTTTTTATTTTTTTCTCTTATTTATTTTAATTACATTATTTATTTTAATTCTTTAAATTAATTTTTCTGTAATATAAAAATAACAAAAAAAAAAAAACAGAAAGACAAAAAATATAAATATATTTTATTTAAATGTTTTTATAAATAAATTCTATTAATTAATTTAGTTTTTAATTCTAGGTTCAATTTTAATGCTTTTTTTTAATAAACTAAAAAATATAGAATTAGGGTTTTATACTTTTATTCTTTTTTCTTCTTCTTTACCATATTTAATTATTAATTATTTTTTGTAAATAAATTGCCATGCAAATAATTAATTAAAATTAGGTCAAATTAAAAATATTTCTTAATAAATTAAAAACAATTTAGAATTAGGGTTTTAATTTCATTTAATTCTCATTAAACTCCATTAATGCACAAACTCCAAAAATTCTTTCTTTTATTTTCTTTTAATCAATTTCATGATTCCAATTTGATTTCCTTAAAAGGGTCCAACGCCCTCGCATTCGAGCATAATTCTATTTCGCGCGCTTATTTTATTTCCTTTTTATAAATTTCATGTAATTATCCCAAAGCCATGTAATAGATTAATTAGGATATTTATCTTTCTGCATTTTTATTTCATTTCAAATCGGGTCTTGGATTAATTTGGCGATGTAGACCCACGCCTTTGTAATAGCATAGGACTTTTAATTCCGCACCCTTTAAACTGTTAATAATTTACATGAAAGAATGAATGTCAAAAATAAAAGCAACACGTAGATCACCAATGCATGAACAAGATAAACATAAATGAACATGACACACAAATCACACACCACCCCTAGGGTACGCCTCACTGTTGCCTTGCCCCTCGAAGGGTGGTCGTCGAGTAGAGAATGTTTTAGTAAGTCCTCATGTCCATGAACATGGCATGAGGGTAGCTTCTAAGGTGTCTTCCTATTGCTCCGGTGATCACCATGTCCCGAACCCTCGAATTGACCCGAACACCTCCAACGGTGGTGCTACCTACCTCTCAATGGTGGGATGGCACTACTTTAAGGACATTTACACAGACGAATTCCTTAGGGTAGGTAGAGAACTCGTAGATACTTGCTCTAATTTCAAAACAAATCAAAAATACTTTTCACACCGACACATTTCAAAAAGCTTTCAAAAATAACTTTTGAAACACTCTTGAGGACTGATACAAGAGTCGAACTGAAATTTTCAACGAAATTTTTTCAAACCCACTCACAATTGAAAAGCAAACATTTTGAAAACACAATGAGCAAGTATCTAAGAGCCCATGGATAACCATGGATAGAAAGGGTGCTAACACCTTCCCTTTCTATAAATCTACCTCCCGAACCGAGAGCAATCTCTATAAGGAATTTTTCTGTGCTTTTGTCCTTTCCATTTGGAGAAAATAAAAGACGGTGGCGACTCTTGCTTCCGCGACATTTCGCGAACCAGCGTTGAACAGTCAGTTCCAGATCCACCGATCACAGAACTGGCGACTCTGCTGGGGACACTTTTAAAGTGAGGTGTACCTTAGGACTAAGATCACTGTGTTTTCAATTGCTTTGACTTATTTGCTTTAAATTGTGGGACTGTCTTGGGAGTTCTATAGATCCTAACCCGGATCTGGGGATACCTTCTTAGAAAGTAGCTACAAGGCTGTGAGGGAACTGTGCGGGGTATACCGACATGGTTGAAACAATCTGCTACGTTGATGTGGCACTTTGGTGTGTACCGGTAACCCTTGAGTTCAGTCAAGGAGAGTACGGGGCCTCCGCGTGGTGTCGTGAAGCATCAACTGACCTTAGGAACCTTAGTTGAACTATCTTGGCCTCTTTAGGGTAGTGAGATAACTGACTTTGGTGCAGTCCGAGGTTGGTTGATACTCGATACTACACTCAATTGAGGGTTGCTTTCCTGGAATATTTCGGTCGCCAGTTCAGTGGCTAAATCGAAACGATGAACAATGAAAGCAATCCAGTGATATTGGGACCCTTAGAACCCGGTTACTTCTAATAGGATATGTTTGAGCCCACCAACTTCAAGAGGGTAATACCCAGACCCCATGCTGGCCTAAACTCTAAGGGCTTCTCTTGTGTGACTTGTGTGCCTTCCAACTTGACTACTTGCATGCGTGTTATCTGACACTTGAGTTTCTTGCAGGTTTTGTTTATAGTCCTTAATTGGGACTCATAACAGGGTTTACTGAGTTTCTTGCAGGTTTTGTTTATAGTCCTTAATTAGGACTCATAACAGGGTTTACTGAGTTTCTTGCAGGTTTTATTTACAGTCCTTAATTGGGACTCATAACAGGGTTTACCTACGTTACCCCACGCATAGCATAACATCATACCATTGCATACATCCTGCATAAGGACTAATCCATTTCAAGGACCTCAAGGGCTTGTGATGCAGGTCATGATGAACCAACTGTCCAACAAGGGGCAAAGGGGATTTATTTTCCTCTAGACAAGGTTGTCAGAGGCTATGACCCACTGGATATGGTGAGCCTTTGACCCTTGAAGAAGAACTCTCCACAACTTGGGTTTCCTTCAATCAAGCTACAAATTCCAATGCTAACAATTTTTCTTGTTTACCCTGCGAGGTCCTTGAAAACATTGCATACATATCATGCATATCATTACATTACAGGTACCCCCTTGACAGGTCACTTACCTTTGTCGCTGTTTATTTCAGCAATGACTTCCCAACAAGATAACCAGGACCTTCTTGCTCAAGGGACTCGGTTCGGGGAAATCCTCCTGAATTTATCCAAGGGGCAGGAGGAGCTGAGAACACTTCTCATGGGGACTTTGGTTAGGAACAGCGCTGAGGACGAACGGCTGAAACATCTGCAAGCTGAAGTGGATGCAATGAAAGCCCAGATGCTGGGGCAGATGGCTGCCATTCAAGGTTTAGCTCAAAGACAAGAAGAGCTCGGAGTTCTCATCAACCAACTGCTTCAGGGTAACCAACTGGGGCAAACGTCTAAGGGTAAAGAGCCAGTCATCATTCAACCATCTTTGAGACAAGGAGATAAGAGGAGAGCTCCTCAAATGGCTCCAGGGTCACAAACTCAGCAACAACTTCACCAGCTTCAGCCAGACAAGCCCAGGAGGCAATTCACCCAGCTCAATATGTCGCTGTTTCAAGCTCTACAACGCCTGTTGAGATTAAATCTGATCACATTAAAGGCTCATCCCCGGAACCCCAACACAACATCTCCTACCTATCATCCCAATAAAAGGTGTGCCTATCACTCTGCCAGTCCAGGACATGATACAAATGAGTGTTTGGCTCTGAAGAACAAGATCCAGGACCTGATCGATGAAGGAGCATTGGAGTTCACACAAGATGGTCAGGCTGAGTTTTTCTACCATCCCTCCAAGGCTCACCATTTGAAGTAACAAGCCCTGAGATGAAAATACTTTTGTTCATTAAGATTTCCAAGTTGTAATTTTCTTTTGTACAAACATTTACTCATGTTAAACGTTGTTATTCCATTAATGCATCACATACGTCTGTTTTGAAGCAATATATTCGTATTCACTATATGCAAATTATTTTCATATTTTTTCTGATGATCAACACTCGATTAATAATTCTAAGCCTCTTGAGGGAGGATGACGAAAACGATATCGCAACTTACAGTATGCTTTTGAACAGACCCCGCTGATGAGGTACAGGCATTGTTTCAATCCCTAAACACTGGAGTTATAAGGATGATAATCCCTCGTCAACCCCTCTGAGCCAAAGAAGTAGGAGTTTTTCTTTTCGAAAATTAAAACCCTTTATCATAACCTGGGGCAGGGTAGTTCTCTCAGTTGAT
Organism: Vicia faba; assembly: GCA_948472305.1. Lineage (NCBI taxonomy): Eukaryota > Viridiplantae > Streptophyta > Magnoliopsida > Fabales > Fabaceae > Vicia > Vicia faba. Next base: position 548,703,861 of record OX451735.1, read on the forward strand.
CCAAGTGCATAACGAATGGCACCAAAGAGGTCCTTACAAAACAAAGAAAGACAGTGATGGTTCCTAATAATCAATAAAGAAAGGCAGTCATTATCTTTCAAAATAAGAACCCATTAAGTCAAAACCTAGGAAGGAGACTTACGAAACTGGGACATCCCGCTGACTGTAATCACAAAAGAACAGCTCAGGCAAAAAAAAAGGGATAACAAAAATCAGAAAAAGAAAGAGGTCTTACAAACCCTCGACAAAAAAATGACTGCCTATTCAAAATAAACTGTCAATATCCAAACCATCACTGGAGCATCAAAGCAAAGACTCAAACAAGGTCTAACGCACGATCAACTGAGCTTAGGTTTGAAGAACATCACAAAGAACGGGTGGGTACAAATAATTTGAGCCTTTATCCTTTGTTTCTTAAACCGTGAGCCAGGCCACGTTATAACCCTTAAAAGTCCTAGCTGAAGCATGGGTTAGTTCGAAAGCATACTGTTACGAAAGGTATCCTGACTCCTTAAGGCCTACGGTAAATACGGAGTTGACATCACGTTTTACAAACATTCACTTGGTTTTACTGAAAAATGCATTTTTCAAAAACTTCGAAACAGACATAAGCTTTGCATTTTTAACATGACTTTGTTTGCATATGACTTTTTGTTTGAACAACAGGGAAATTCGCACGATGAAAACCTAGTGAACAAAAGCACTTCCAATAAAGGGGCATGACATGATCATGGTCTATCATCCGGGGCAGTTAGGTCAAGATTCAGGGAATCTCTCAAAAGCCAAACAGCCTGGGGAAAATCTCCGCCTGAGTCGCTCGGGGCATTCCAACAACGAATCTCGCCTGATCAAACACCTTCTGGTGGCATGACAAAACACTTCTAACAGGGGCAACTCCCTACATTCTAAGAGCATGGACATAGTCGAAAAAATACTATGCAAAATCAAAGACCCGCTAGGTTGACACACCTAGGCAAAAATAAGGGCTTCCCAGCGAACCAAAAGGGTTCGGGCAAAATAAGGGATGAAATGAAAAAAATCTGTGCACCCGGCAAGTCGAAAACCTGAAAAGGCGGCTTGGGCAAAAATGGGTATCCCGGTGGACCGAAAACCCGAAAGGGCGGTCCAGGAAAAAGTTAGGGATTAAAGCGTACGACTATGTCCTGTCATCTCATCACTTGCCTACCAGAAGAAGGCTTGTCCATCAACAACTATCAGCACCTCACAGGTCTTCCTCTCCCACCTTAGAAACAGGGGCAATGATGAGTTGTCTAAACGATCTAATTGCTCTGTCCGCCAAGGTATCAAGGGATGTTCAGCTGAAGAACATAACCAATACATCTTAAGTCCCCAGAGAGTGAGCCAGCAAGTCCATGCACTCTCCCCAAGCAAAACTACCAGCCTCAAGGAAGTTGGGTAGTCCCATCAGATCTCAACATTCCCCAGTAATATATAGACATTCTTAACAAACATCCCCGACAGTCTTGACCTAAAGATTGTTCCCCGACGGTATATCAAACATTCAATGGAGTCACTTCCCCGTTACAGTTCAAAACTTCCCCAGGAGAATCCAATCCAGTTTCCCCAGGAAAGTTGGAATCCATCTCCCCAAGCAGTAAGCTCATCCCCAGTAGATTCTGGAAGCTTATCCCCCGCAGAGCACGAACGCGTCCCCCGGCTTTATTCAAAGGTTATTTCCCTACCAGGATATAACTGGGTTATCCTCAGCCAAAAGCCACGGAAAGATCGTCCTCGGCAAAGTCTCCTATCCCCGGCGAAGTCTATTAACACTTCCAACGTAACAACGGTATCCCCATCGGAGTTACCATCAATATCCCAGCGAAGTACCTCTCTCCCCACAGAGTATTGCTCCCCAGCAAGATCGCTAAAGTAATCTTTTCTCCCCGCAGAGTAATCCATTCGCCAAGTTTATCCCCCAACGGAGTTATCTTCTCCTACCGGTATTCTTGCAACCATCATCCCCAGCAAAGCACTATTCTCCAACATCAGCCCAGGACATGACTTCCCGACATCCGTCAAGGATTTATTTTCCTAAAAACGAAAAGATACATTCATAAACATCACATTTTCATACATTATAGCATGCACATACGCATCATATCTTACAAATCTCATTTATGTTGAGAGCATCATTGCTTGATCCATATCATGCATTGCATATGACTGACCTTTACCTTTCAGGAAAGATCCAGTTAAGTTCTCAGCTATATTCCAAGACCTTGTCTGGTTCAGTTAAATCGACCCTAAGATTTTCCTGTTTCTTATCCAGTCACAGGCCTTCTCTGGTTCAGTCAGATCGACCCTAAGATCTCCTTGTTTCTTATCCAGTTGAAGATTTCAAGACCTTGTCCGGTTCAGTTAAATCGACCCTAAGATTTTCCTGTTTCTTATCCAGTCACAGGCCTTCTCTGGTTCAGTCAGATCGACCCTAAGATCTCCCTGTTTCTTATCCAGTTGAAGATTTCAAGACCTTGTCCGGTTCAGTTAAATCGACCCTAAGATTTTCCTGTTTCTTATCCAGTCAAAGGCCTTCTCTAGTCTAGTTAAATCGACCCTAAGATTTTCCTGATGAAGACTCAGTAGAAGACATCCAAGATTCTCTCAGCGTTACTGTTGAGGTTGAAGTCGCCCAAGATTCTCTCAGCGTTACTGTTGAGGTTGAAGTTGCCCAAGATTCTCTCAGCGTTACTGTTGAGGTTGAAGTCGCCCAAGATTCTCTCAGCGTTACTGTTGAGGTTGAAGTTGCCCAAGATTCTCTCAGCGTTACTGTTGAGGTTGAAGTCGCCCAAGATTCTCTCAACGTTACTGTTGAGGTTGAAGTCGCCCAAGATTCTCTCAGCGTTACTGTTGAGGTTGAAGTCGCCCAAGATTCTCTCAGCGTTACTGTTGAGGTTGAAGTCGCCCAAAATTCTCTCAGTGTTACTGTTGAGGTTGAAGTCGCCTATGGTTCTCTCCCTGTTACTGTGAAGGTAGTAATCATCCAAGGTTCTCTCAGTGTTCCTGTTGAGGTAGTAATCGCCCAAGGTTCTCTCACCGTCCCGTTGAGGTTGTAACCATCCCTGGTTCATTCATCACCTTTTGAAGCTCCAGATTCAACTCCTGTAACCAGTCTGGGCGCATCTATATAAGAGTTTGAAGACCAGCTCCTGTAACAGGCCAGGTAATCATTTTCTTTTTCAGGTACGCAAGTTCTCGCTAAGGAATCTCTTATGCGATCGACACCCAGATGGCATTTATAAGCCCATCCACCTTCCATCACCTCTCAGCATGGCATCTATAAGCCCATCATCCTATCCATCAATCTCCAAATGGCATCTATAAGCCCATTCCCACCATCACACTACTATGTGAGCGCAAATTTCTGGGCACTCTAGTGTTCAATCATCTTCCACCTTCGGATTACGAAAGGCACGTCAGCCAATCTACATCCTCAGGTCTAAGAAGATTGAACAGGGGCAACTGTTGTACCCCAAAATTTGCCCTCCCATATTCTTCAAGATTTGCAAAGAACATGCTTCAAAATCTCCCCAAGGGTTGCACAGTTCAAGGGCCTCCTAACAGTCAAAAAACTAGGGTTTTGGTTCTGGCAAAGAAATTGAAGTTTCCAAGGGTCCAAACAAGTCCCACATGCCTATAAACATGGTCAAGCATCCATATGCCAAGTTTCAAGACTTACAGCACAAAATTGCACAGTCAAAAACCCTAATTGCTCAACAGTCAACTGTAGGGGCAAAATGGTCATTTGACAGTCAAAAGTCCAAATTTTTGGTCAACATCTTATTTTGAAGCCACAAACATCATTTGATCAATTCTTGATCATGATTTTCAAGGTATGGCTCAAAAAGTCTCAAGATGCAAAAGTTTCCATATTTGGACAGTTGAAAAAGTCAACTGTAACTTGAACAAGGCATAACTTCCACATGGTTTATCAGAAAAATTCCATCCAAAGCTCATTTTTAAGAGAAAGACATTTCCTACAACTACTCTTCACACTTCAAGTCCAAGAAATGCTCTCACAAAAAGTTATCAATTTCAACATTATAGGTTATTTTCAAAAGTCAACAAAAAGGCACTTTAAGTCAAAGACCATAACTTGAGATTGGTAAATCAAAATGACATGGGACCAAAGGCATTGGTTAGAGGACTTCAAGACCTTTCCAAAATGTCCAAGAACATGATCAAAGCTTAAAAATTGAGCAAGATATGCCTTGTGGAAGTTGGGAAAATTTTGGGAATTTTGAAAAGTCAACTTTACTTCAAATGCCTCAAAATTGCTAATGGGCCACATTTTCTTCCAAGAATCATTATCCAAAGGCTATTCACGACCATTTGACCCAAAGGGGATTTATTTCATCATTTTTTATTATTTATTTGAATTTTAATCACCATTAATTCATTTAATTAAATAAAATATGAAAAAAATACAAAACAAATGTGTTTGAATCTTTTTATGCAGCATATGCCCTCATTGGTTACTCAAGATCTCGTGCACATCAAAAAAGGGAAGATTTGGTGCAAATTGGCATGTTATTCATGAGGAAACGATTGGAAAAGATTCCATGGAAATCAAATATTTGATTCATCAATGCAAAGGCTTTTGACTCAAAATTCTTACCCTAATCCATTGGCATACTTAAGCTGATCGTAACCCTAGTCACAACAACCTGGAAGCTACGCCCAAACCTAAGAACAAACTTTGCATTTTTGTCAAAAAATTCAAAACTGAAAACTGCATTCTAGCGCAATTCAAAGAAAAGTATTGATTCCAATAGCTTGCCAAGGCCTCAAGGAACGTTTCTGGATCAAAACCACTGCTTCTAACGCAAAGAATTGGTAACATGATGCCGTCCTGTTCTTAACATTTGTCAAATTCGTGTTTCAATTTATACGCATCCTCATTGCATTTTTTCTGTTGATTTATACTAATTAAATCATTCTGAAGCTAACCATGCCATTCAATTAAGTTTTCGTGCCCTATACATGAATCTACCATGGAAGCTTTCTAGGTTTTCAAAGCTCTTAAATTGGGGACTTTTGCATATGGTAAAATCAGACCATGAGACTTATACCATTGAAATCGTGACGTTCCAAGGAATCTAAAACATCCATCGCGCCTTTTTTATATTTGTTTAATTTCTATTCGCTATTTTTTTGTATTTCAGATTGTGGGGGTTTAAAACCCCCGCTATCTGGTCTGTTTTTCAGGCAAAAATGCGGAACGAGTGGAGAAGAAGCATGCATGGCTAGAGTTCATTGGGTTATTCAAAGTTGGCGCGCGTTTTTATTGATTCAGACCACTAACTCTTGTCTTTTCTTATAATAATTTCATTCCATTAGGCTTTTGAGTAAACGCGCTGGCACAATTGGTGGAGAAGAGCATTTGCAAGCCTTGGGACCTGGGTTCGATTCCCAGGTCCCCCATTTGTCTTTCTATTTTTTCTTACAATATGATTAGGTACTCCACACGCCCAGAATTCCACCAAACGCCCGACGCTGAAATTTGCCAAGTGTCCTGGAAGATACATCTGAAGGTCAGAATGGGAGGTCCAGGGAACACCCCAGTCAACGCATATGCACGTGGCCAGAAAAGTCAAAAGAGGCCTCCAATAATTGGGCCTGATTGCTACAATGATACCTCCAAAAGGGCCAACAAACCCCCCATGTTTGCATTTTTTCTCCTTTTTTTTATTTTTTTCTCTTATTTATTTTAATTACATTATTTATTTTAATTCTTTAAATTAATTTTTCTGTAATATAAAAATAACAAAAAAAAACAGAAAGACAAAAAATATAAATATATTTTATTTAAATGTTTTTATAAATAAATTCTATTAATTAATTTAGTTTTTAATTCTAGGTTCAATTTTAATGCTTTTTTTTAATAAACTAAAAAATATAGAATTAGGGTTTTATACTTTTATTCTTTTTTCTTCTTCTTTACCATATTTAATTATTAATTATTTTTTGTAAATAAATTGCCATGCAAATAATTAATTAAAATTAGGTCAAATTAAAAATATTTCTTAATAAATTAAAAACAATTTAGAATTAGGGTTTTAATTTCATTTAATTCTCATTAAACTCCATTAATGCACAAACTCCAAAAATTCTTTCTTTTATTTTCTTTTAATCAATTTCATGATTCCAATTTGATTTCCTTAAAAGGGTCCAACGCCCTCGCATTCGAGCATAATTCTATTTCGCGCGCTTATTTTATTTCCTTTTTATAAATTTCATGTAATTATCCCAAAGTCATGTAATAGATTAATTAGGATATTTATCTTTCTGCATTTTTATTTCATTTCAAATCGGGTCTTGGATTAATTTGGCGATGTAGACCCGCGCCTTTGTAATAGCATAGGACTTTTAATTCCGCACCCTTTAAACTGTTAATAATTTACATGAAAGAATGAATGTCAAAAATAAAAGCAACACGTAGATCACCAATGCATGAACAAGATAAACATAAATGAACATGACACACAAATCACACACCACCCCTAGGGTACGCCTCACTGTTGCCTTGCCCCTCGAAGGGTGGTCGTCGAGTAGAGGATGTTTTAGTAAGTCCTCATGTCCATGAACATGGCATGAGGGTAGCTTCTAAGGTGTCTTCCTATTGCTCCGGTGATCACCATGTCCCGAACCCTCGAATTGACCCGAACACCTCCAACGGTGGTGCTACCTACCTCTCAATGGTGGGATGGCACTACTTTAAGGACATTTACACAGACGAATTCCTTAGGGTAGGTAGAGAACTCGTAGATACTTGCTCTAATTTCAAAACAAATCAAAAATACTTTTCACACCGACACATTTCAAAAAGCTTTCAAAAATAACTTTTCAAACACTCTTGAGGACTGATACAAGAGTCGAACTGAAATTTTCAACGAAACTTTTTCAAACCCACTCACAATTGAAAAGCAAACATTTTGAAAACACAATGAGCAAGTATCTAAGAGCCCATGGATAACCATGGATAGAAAGGGTGCTAACACCTTCCCTTTCTATAAATCTACCTCCCGAACCGAGAGCAATCTCTATAAGGAATTTTTCTGTGCTTTTGTCCTTTCCATTTGGAGAAAATAAAAGACGGTGGCGACTCTTGCTTCCGCGACATTTCGCGAACCAGCGTTGAACAGTCAGTTCTAGATCCACCGATCACAGAACTGGCGACTCTGCTGGGGACACTTTTAAAGTGAGGTGTACCTTAGGACTAAGATCACTGTGTTTTCAATTGCTTTGACTTGTTTGCTTTAAATTGTGGGACTGTCTTGGGAGTTCTATAGATCCTAACCCGGATCTGGGGATACCTTCTTAGAAAGTAGCTACAAGGCTGTGAGGGAACTGTGCGGGGTATACCGACATGGTTGAAACAGTCTGCTACGTTGATGTGGCACTTTGGTGTGTACCGGTAACCCTTGAGTTCAGTCAAGGAGAGTACGGGGCCTCCACGTGGTGTCGTGAAGCATCAACTGACCTTAGGAACCTTAGTTGAACTATCTTGGCCTCTTTAGGGTAGTGAGATAACTGACTTTGGTGCAGTCCGAGGTTGGTTGATACTCGATACTACACTCAATTGAGGGTTGCTTTCCTGGAATATTTCGGTCGCTAGTTCAGTGGCTAAATCGAAACGATGAACAATGAAAGCAATCCAGTGATATTGGGACCCTTAGAACCCGGTTACTTCTAATAGGACAGGTTTGAGCCCACCAACTTCAAGAGGGTAATACCCAGACCCCATGCTGGCCTAAACTCTAAGGGCTTCTCTTGTGTGACTTGTGTGCCTTCCAACTTGACTACTTGCATGCTTGTTATCTGACACTTGAGTTTCTTGCAGGTTTTATTTACAGTCCTTAATTGGGACTCATAACAGGGTTTACCTACGTTACCCCACGCATAGCATAACATCATACCATTGCATACATCCTGCATAAGGACTAATCCATTTCAAGGACCTCAAGGGCTTGTGATGCAGGTCATGATGAACCAACTGTCCAACAAGGGGCAAAGGGGATTTATTTTCCTCTAGACAAGGTTGTCAGAGGCTATGACCCACTGGATATGGTGAGCCTTTGACCCTTGAAGAAGAACTCTCCACAACTTGGGTTTCCTTCAATCAAGCTACAAATTCCAATGCTAACAATTTTTCTTGTTTACCCTGCGAGGTCCTTGAAAACATTGCATACATATCATGCATATCATTACATTACAGGTACCCCCTTGACAGGTCACTTACCTTTGTCGCTGTTTATTTCAGCAATGACTTCCCAACAAGATAACCAGGACCTTCTTGCTCAAGGGACTCGGTTCGGGGAAATCCTCCTGAATTTATCCAAGGGGCAGGAGGAGCTGAGAACACTTCTCATGGGGACTTTGGTTAGGAACAGCGCTGAGGACGAACGGCTGAAACGTCTGCAAGCTGAAGTGGATGCAATGAAATCCCAGATGCTGGGGCAGATGGCTGCCATTCAAGGTTTAGCTCAAAGACAAGAAGAGCTCGGAGTTCTCATCAACCAACTGCTTCAGGGTAACCAACTGGGGCAAACGTCTAAGGGTAAAGAGCCAGTCATCATTCAACCATCTTTGAGACAAGGAGATAAGAGGAGAGCTCCTCAAATGGCTCCAGGGTCACAAACTCAGCAACAACTTCACCAGCTTCAGCCAGACAAGCCCAGGAGGCAATTCACCCAGCTCAATATGTCGCTGTTTCAAGCTCTACAACGCCTGTTGAGATTAAATCTGATCACATTAAAGGCTCATCCCCGGAACCCCAACACAACATCTCCTACCTATCATCCCAATAAAAGGTGTGCCTATCACTCTGCCAGTCCAGGACATGATACAAATGAGTGTTTGGCTCTGAAGAACAAGATCCAGGACCTGATCGATGAAGGAGCATTGGAGTTCACACAAGATGGTCAGGCTGAGTTTTTCTACCATCCCTCCAAGGCTCACCATTTGAAGTAACAAGCCCTGAGATGAAAATACTTTTGTTCATTAAGATTTCCAAGTTGTAATTTTCTTTTGTACAAACATTTACTCATGTTAAACATTGTTATTCCATTAATGCATCACATACGTCTGTTTTGAAGCAATATATTCGTATTCACTATATGCAAATTATTTTCATATTTTTTCTGATGATCAACGCTCGATTAATAATTCTAAGCCTCTTGAGGGAGGATGACGAAAACGATATCGCAACTTACAGTATGCTTTTGAACAGACCCCGCTGATGAGGTACAGGCATTGTTTCAATCCCTAAACACTGGAGTTATAAGGATGATAATCCCTCGTCAACCCCTCTGAGCCAAAGAAGTAGGAGTTTTTCTTTTCGAAAATTAAAACCCTTTATCATAACCTGGGGCAGGGTAGTTCTCTCAGTTGATCCAAGTGCATAACGAATGGCACCAAAGAGGTCCTTACAAAACAAAGAAAGACAGTGATGGTTCCTAATAATCAATAAAGAAAGGCAGTCATTATCTTTCAAAATAAGAACCCATTAAGTCAAAACCTAGGAAGGAGACTTACAAAACTGGGACATCCCGCTGACTGTAATCACAAAAGAACAGCTCAGGCAAAAAAAAAGGGATAACAAAAATCAGAAAAAGAAAGAGGTCTTACAAACCCTCGACAAAAAAATGACTGCCTATTCAAAATAAACTGTCAATATCCGAACCATCACTGGAGTATCAAAGCAAAGACTCAAACAAGGTCTAACGCACGATCAACTGAGCTTAGGTTTGAAGAACATCACAAAGAACGGGTGGGTACAAATAATTTGAGCCTTTATCCTTTGTTTCTTAAACCGTGAGCCAGGCCACGTTATAACCCTTAAAAGTCCTAGCTCAAGCATGGGTTAGTTCGAAAGCATACTGTTACGAAAGGTATCCTGACTCCTTAAGGCCTACGGTAAATACGGAGTTAACATCACGTTTTACAAACATTCACTTGGTTTTACTGAAAAATGCATTTTTCAAAAACTTCGAAACAGACATAAGCTTTGCATTTTTAACATGACTTTGTTTGCATATGACTTTTTGTTTGAACAGCAGGGAAATTCGCACGATGAAAACCTAGTGAACAAAAGCACTTCCAATAAAGGGGCATGACATGATCATGGTCTATCATCCGGGGCAGTTAGGTCAAGATTCAGGGAATCTCTCAAAAGCCAAACAGCCTGGGGAAAATCTCCGCCTGAGTCGCTCGGGGCATTCCAACAACGAATCTCGCCTGATCAAACACCTTCTGGTGGCATGACAAAACACTTCTAACAGGGGCAACTCCCTACATTCTGAGAGCATGGACATAGTCGAAAAAATACTATGCAAAATCAAAGACCCGCTAGGTTGACACACCTAGGCAAAAATAAGGGCTTCCCGGCGAACCAAAAGGGTTCGGGCAAAATAAGGGATGAAATGAAAAAAATCTGTGCACCCGGCAAGTCGAAAACCTGAAAAGGCGGCTTGGGCAAAAATGGGTATCCCGGTGGACCGAAAACCCGAAAGGGAGGTCCAGGAAAAAGTTAGGGATTAAAGCGTACGACTATGTCCTGTCATCTCATCACTTGCCTACCAGAAGAAGGCTTGTCCATCAACAACTATCAGCACCTCACAGGTCTTCCTCTCCCACCTTAGAAACAGGGGCAATGATGAGTTGTCTAAACGATCTAATTGCTCTGTCCGCTAAGGTATCAAGGGATGTTCAGCTGAAGAACATAACCAATACATCTTAAGTCCCCAGAGAGTGAGCCAGCAAGTCCATGCACTCTCCCCAAGCAAAACTACCAGCCTCAAGGAAGTTGGGTAGTCCCAGCAGATCTCAACATTCCCCAGTAATATATAGACATTCTTAACAAACATCCCCGGCAGTCTTGACCTAAAGATTGTTCCCCGGCGGTATATCAAACATTCAATGGAGTCACTTCCCCGTTACAGTTCAAAACTTCCCCAGGAGAATCCAATCCAGTTTCCCCAGGAAAGTTGGAATCCATCTCCCCAAGCAGTAAGCTCATCCCCAATAGATTCTGGAAGCTTATCCCCCGCAGAGCACGAACGCGTCCCCCGGCTTTATTCAAAGGTTATTTCCCTACCAGGATATAACTGGGTTATCCTCAGCCAAAAGCCACGGAATGATCGTCCTCGGCAAAGTCTCCTATCCCCGGCGAAGTCTATTAACACTTCCAACGTAACAACGGTATCCCCATCGGAGTTACCATCAATATCCCAGCGAAGTACCTCTCTCCCCACAGAGTATTGCTCCCCAGCAAGATCGCTAAAGTAATCTTTTCTCCCCGCAGAGTAATCCATTCGCCAAGTTTATCCCCCAACGGAGTTATCTTCTCCTACCGGTATTCTTGCAACCATCATCCCCAGCAAAGCACTATTCTCCAACATCAGCCCAGGACATGACTTCCCGACATCCGTCAAGGATTTATTTTCCTAAAAACGAAAAGATACATTCATAAACATCACATTTTCATACATTATAGCATGCACATACGCATCATATCTTACAAATCTCATTTATGTTGAGAGCATCATTGCTTGATCCATATCATGCATTGCATATGACTGACCTTTACCTTTCAGGAAAGATCCAGTTAAGTTCTCAGCTATATTCCAAGACCTTGTCTGGTTCAGTTAAATCGACCCTAAGATTTTCCTGTTTCTTATCCAGTCACAGGCCTTCTCTGGTTCAGTCAGATCGACCCTAAGATCTCCTTGTTTCTTATCCAGTTGAAGATTTCAAGACCTTGTCCGGTTCAGTTAAATCGACCCTAAGATTTTCCTGTTTCTTATCCAGTCACAGGCCTTCTCTGGTTCAGTCAGATCGACCCTAAGATCTCCCTGTTTCTTATCCAGTTGAAGATTTCAAGACCTTGTCCGGTTCAGTTAAATCGACCCTAAGATTTTCCTGTTTCTTATCCAGTCAAAGGCCTTCTCTAGTCTAGTTAAATCGACCCTAAGATTTTCCTGATGAAGACTTAGTAGAAGACATCCAAGATTCTCTCAGCGTTACTGTTGAGGTTGAAGTCGCCCAAGATTCTCTCAGCGTTACTGTTGAGGTTGAAGTCGCCCAAGATTCTCTCAGCGTTACTATTGAGGTTGAAGTCGCCCAAGATTCTCTCAGCGTTACTGTTGAGGTTGAAGTTGCCCAAGATTCTCTCAGCGTTACTGTTGAGGTTGAAGTCGCCCAAGATTCTCTCAGCGTTACTGTTGAGGTTGAAGTCGCCCAAGATTCTCTCAGCGTTACTGTTGAGGTTGAAGTCGCCCAAGATTCTCTCAGCGTTACTGTTGAGGTTGAAGTCGCCCAAGATTCTCTCAGCGTTACTGTTGAGGTTGAAGTCGCCCAAGATTCTCTCAGCGTTACTGTTGAGGTTGAAGTCGCCCAAAATTCTCTCAGCGTTACTGTTGAGGTTGAAGTCGCCTATGGTTCTCTCCCCGTTACTGTGAAGGTAGTAATCATCCAAGGTTCTCTCAGTGTTCCTGTTGAGGTAGTAATCGCCCAAGGTTCTCTCACCGTCCCGTTGAGGTTGTAACCATCCCTGGTTCATTCATCACCTTTTGAAGCTCCAGATTCAACTCCTGTAACCAGTCTGGGCGTATCTATATAAGAGTTTGAAGACCAGCTCCTGTAACAGGCCAGGTAATCATTTTCTTTTTCAGGTACGCAAGTTCTCGCTAAGGAATCTCTTATGCGATCGACACCCAGATGGCATTTATAAGCCCATCCACCTTCCATCACCTCTCAGCATGGCATCTATAAGCCCATCATCCTATCCATCAATCTCCAAATGGCATCTATAAGCCCATTCCCACCATCACACTACTATGTGAGCGCAAATTTCTGGGCACTCTAGTGTTCAATCATCTTCCACCTTCGGATTACGAAAGGCACGTCAGCCAATCTACATCCTCAGGTCTAAGAAGATTGAACAGGGGCAACTGTTGTACCCCAAAATTTGCCCTCCCATATTCTTCAAGATTTGCAAAGAACATGCTTCAAAATCTCCCCAAGGGTTGCACAGTTCAAGGGCCTCCTAACAGTCAAAAAACTAGGGTTTTGGTTCTGGCAAAGAAATTGAAGTTTCCAAGGGTCCAAACAAGTCCCACATGCCTATAAACATGGTCAAGCATCCATATGCCAAGTTTCAAGACTTACAGCACAAAATTGCACAGTCAAAAACCCTAATTGCTCAACAGTCAACTGTAGGGGCAAAATGGTCATTTGACAGTTAAAAGTCCAAATTTTTGGTCAACATCTTATTTTGAAGCCACAAACATCATTTGATCAATTCTTGATCATGATTTTCAAGGTATGGCTCAAAAAGTCTCAAGATGCAAAAGTTTCCATATTTGGACAGTTGAAAAAGTCAACTGTAACTTGAACAAGGCATAACTTCCACATGGTTTATCAGAAAAATTCCATCCAAAGCTCATTTTTAAGAGAAAGACATTTCCTACAACTACTCTTCACACTTCAAGTCCAAGAAATGCTCTCACAAAAAGTTATCAATTTCAACATTATAGGTCATTTTCAAAAGTCAACAAAAAGGCACTTTAAGTCAAAGACCATAACTTGAGATTGGTAAATCAAAATGACATGGGACCAAAGGCATTGGTTAGAGGACTTCAAGACCTTTCCAAAATGTCCAAGAACATGATCAAAGCTTAAAAATTGAGCAAGATATGCCTTGTGGAAGTTGGGAAAATTTTGGGAATTTTGAAAAGTCAACTTTACTTCAAATGCCTCAAAATTGCTAATGGGCCACATTTTCTTCCAAGAATCATTATCCAAAGGCTATTCACGACCATTTGACCCAAAGGGGATTTATTTCATCATTTTTTATTATTTATTTGAATTTTAATCACCATTAATTCATTTAATTAAATAAAATATGAAAAAAATACAAAACAAATGTGTTTGAATCTTTTTATGCAGCATATGCCCTCATTGGTTACTCAAGATCTCGTGCACATCAAAAAAGGGAAGATTTGGTGCAAATTGGCATGTTATTCATGAGGAAAAGATTGGAAAAGATTCCATGGAAATCAAATATTTGATTCATCAATGCAAAGGCTTTTGACTCAAAATTCTTACCCTAATCCATTGGCATACTTAAGCTGATCGTAACCCTAGTCACAACAACCTGGAAGCTACGCCCAAACCTAAGAACAAACTTTGCATTTTTGTCAAAAAATTCAAAACTGAAAACTGCATTCTAGCGCAATTCAAAGAAAAGTATTGATTCCAATAGCTTGCCAAGGCCTCAAGGAACGTTTCTGGATCAAAACCACTGCTTCTAACGCAAAGAATTGGTAACATGATGCCGTCCTGTTCTTAACATTTGTCAAATTCGTGTTTCAATTTATACGCATCCTCATTGCATTTTTTCTGTTGATTTATACTAATTAAATCATTCTGAAGCTAACCATGCCATTCAATTAAGTTTTCGTGCCCTATACATGAATCTACCATGGAAGCTTTCTAGGTTTTCAAAGCTCTTAAATTGGGGACTTTTGCATATGGTAAAATCAGACCATGAGACTTATACCATTGAAATCGTGACGTTCCAAGGAATCTAAAACATCCATCGCGCCTTTTTTATATTTGTTTAATTTCTATTCGCTATTTTTTTGTATTTCAGATTGTGGGGGTTTAAAACCCCCGCTATCTGGTCTGTTTTTCAGGCAAAAATGCAGAACGAGTGGAGAAGAAGCATGCGTGGCTAGAGTTCATTGGGTTATTCAAAGTTGGCGCGCGTTTTTATTGATTCAGACCACTAACTCTTGTCTTTTCTTATAATAATTTCATTCCATTAGGCTTTTGAATAAATGCGCTGACACAATTGGTGGAGAAGAGCATTTGCAAGCCTTGGGACTTGGGTTCGATTCCCAGGTCCCCCATATGTCTTTCTATTTTTTCTTACAATATGATTAGGTACTCCACACGCCCAGAATTCCACCAAACGCCCAACGCTGAAATTTGCCAAGTGTCCTGGAAGATACATCTGAAGGTCAGAATGGGAGGTCCAGGGAACACCCCAGTCAACGCATATGCACGTGGCCAGAAAAGTCAAAAGAGGCCTCCAATAATTGGGCCTGATTGCTACAATGATACCTCCAAAAGGGCCAACAAACCCCCCATGTTTGCATTTTTTCTCCTTTTTTTTTATTTTTTTCTCTTATTTATTTTAATTACATTATTTATTTTAATTCTTTAAATTAATTTTTCTGTAATATAAAAATAACAAAAAAAAACAGAAAGACAAAAAATATAAATATATTTTATTTAAATGTTTTTATAAATAAATTCTATTAATTAATTTAGTTTTTAATTCTAGGTTCAATTTTAATGCTTTTTTTTAATAAACTAAAAAATATAGAATTAGGGTTTTATACTTTTATTCCTTTTTTTCTTCTTTACCATATTTAATTATTAATTATTTTTTGTAAATAAATTGCCATGCAAATAATTAATTAAAATTAGGTCAAGTTAAAAATATTTCTTAATAAATTAAAAACAATTTAGAATTAGGGTTTTAATTTCATTTAATTCTCATTAAACTCCATAAATGCAAAAACTCCAAAAATTCTTTCTTTTATTTTCTTTTAATCAATTTCATGATTCCAATTTGATTTCCTTAAAAGGGTCCAACGCCCTCGCATTCGAGCATAATTCTATTTCGCGCGCTTATTTTATTTCCTTTTTATAAATTTCATGTAATTATCCCAAAGCCATGTAATAGATTAATTAGGATATTTATCTTTCCGCATTTTTATTTCATTTCAAATCGGGTCTTGGATTAATTTGGCGATGTAGACCCGCGCCTTTGTAATAGCGTAGGACTTTTAATTCCGCACCCTTTAAACTGTTAATAATTTACATGAAAGAATGAATGTCAAAAATAAAAGCAACACGTAGATCACCAATGCATGAACAAGATAAACATAAATGAACATGACACACAAATCACACACCACCCCTAGGGTACGCCTCACTGTTGCCTTGCCCCTCGAAGGGTGGTCGTCGAGTAGAGGATGTTTTAGTAAGTCCTCATGTCCATGAACATGGCATGAGGGTAGCTTCTAAGGTGTCTTCCTATTGCTCCGGTGATCACCATGTCCCGAACCCTCGAATTGACCCGAACACCTCCAACGGTGGTGCTACCTACCTCTCAATGGTGGGATGGCACTACTTTAAGGACATTTACACAGACGAATTCCTTAGGGTAGGTAGAGAACTCGTAGATACTTGCTCTAATTTCAAAACAAATCAAAAATACTTTTCACACCGACACATTTCAAAAAGCTTTCAAAAATAACTTTTCAAACACTCTTGAGGACTGATACAAGAGTCGAACTGAAATTTTCAACGAAACTTTTTCAAACCCACTCACAATTGAAAAGCAAACATTTTGAAAACACAATGAGCAAGTATCTAAGAGCCCATGGATAACCATGGATAGAAAGGATGCTAACACCTTCCCTTTCTATAAATCTACCTCCCGAACCGAGAGCAATCTCTATAAGGAATTTTTCTGTGCTTTTGTCCTTTCCATTTAGAGAAAATAAAAGACAGTGGCGACTCTTGCTTCCGCGACATTTCGCGAACCAGCGTTGAACAGTCAGTTCCAGATCCACTGATCACAGTAGCGTTGCTGGTTAGTTTGCATTCCCATAACTTGTCATCGATAATTCATCAATCGTTCTTGATTGACACTTCCCTCGAATCGAAACAAAGCTCTTGATACCAGGTGTTGGAAATCCACCAAATTCTATGATGAATTTCTACCACAATGACAATTTAATTATGAGACAAACAAAGAAAAGAAGACAAGACAGATAATTTCTGCAGAGTTTCTCTCTGCTCACAAACTGTGAAAACTTTCTTATTCACTTTGCAACTGCAAAATACTGTGAATGACTTGCTTAACTTCCTTACAAAAATAGGGGTTACTCCCTCTATTTATAACTGAGCTTACACCCTAATCCCAAAGCCCAAAATATCTATTTTGTTACTAAATCAAATATAATCTATTCTAGACTTAAATCAAATCTATTTAAATCTAAAACAAATCAAATCTTTTTGACACATAGGATTACAATTTAACATATTTAACAAATTTTGTTTCGTACTTATAATCATTTCCCAATTTTTTGTAATCTTTCACTATGAAATTTTAATTGTTTTTTTTACCGATGATAAGTAAAATAAGATGTTGCAATACTTAGAAATTAATACTAAACTACATAGACTAATGCTTGATTCTTCAGGGGGGGGGGGGATTCACCTTCATAGATCATAAGTACTCCAAGTTTCAGTTACGCAGCAATATTCACTCTATTCTATTGGCTTTTACCTTGTGGATCTTTGACCTTGTGACGGAGGTTAGAAACTCCAAAAATCTCTTGAAGAATATTTTTTCTTTTTCTTCAATTAAAATATCTCAGAGATTTACAACATGATTTTGTATCTTGAAATCATTCATAAAACCACTTTCTAATGAATCACCTCTTTTAGAGCTGAGTAAAATTCATACTCAACAATTTCTTTTTATTTTAGGAAGAAGATGAAGTTTTCATTAAATCTCACATAATAAAAGATTCACTCCAAAAATTGTATGTTTGAATGAATGGTTAATTTCATAGATATTACGAAAAATAAAGAGAGAAATAGTTTATTATGTGTTAGAGTTTAGACCCAAAAATAATGAAATGATCATTTGATTCGAATTAAAGACTTAATTATGATTGAAATAAATCTAATGAAAGAATAAAGTGAACCGAGTAAATGAGGAACTCAAAATTTCATTAAATGGTTTGATCATGATTCGAGTCATGTGATTCGAATCATACTCAATCATGGTCCAAATCACATTTCCAAGAATTATTTCAAAAACAAAATACTCGTTTGTGATTCGAATAAAGATAATATGTGATTTGAATCACGTTTCTTAAAACAAAATTTCAATTTCTCAATCTTTCTCATGATTCGAATCAAGCAATGTTATGGTTTAAATCACATATCTAACCAAATTTTGAGAAATGAAAACCTCCACATGATTTGAATCATGTTTTCCAGACATTCCTAATTTGAATCAAAAACTTCATAATTCGAATTAATTTTCGTTGACTTTTGATCAAAGGCTGATTTTATACACTAAAAACATTTTATACGTGAAAAATATTCATTTTTACGAGATGTGCAAGTGTTTATTGTGAGGGAATGAATTAGTAAAATGATAACACTATGCCAAACAAGACATTAGACAACGCTTTTTGGGTTTTTAACAGCGCTGCTAAAAGTAAAGACAACACTTTTTTTCAATGTAAAAGCGTTGTTTTATGCCCACTTTAGGCAGCGCTTTTACATTAAAAGCGCTTTCTTATGCAACCCCTTTAGACATCGCTTTTAAAATAGACAATACTTTTTTATATACCCCTTTAGCAGCGCTTTTGCTTTAGACAGCGCTTTATGTTATTTTTTAAGTTAGGCTTTAAATAGCACTTTTCTTTAAAAGCGCTGTCTATTCCCCCATTTTAGACAGCGCTTTCCCACTTTAAGCAGCGCTTTTTTTGACTTTTTACAGCGCTTTTCTCTTAAAGCGCTGTCTATTGATCACTAATTTTTTTTAATAAAATACCTATTTTGACTTACAAAAGTGCTGTCCAATATATGTAATGCATTTTAATCAGATTTTAACCATATTTGAACCAAGTTTTCACCATATTATGCACCATATTTGGTAGCTTCATTTCAATAAAATATGCATATGTAAAAATTCCACATATATATAAATTGATGATATATACAACAACAACTACAAATTTATCATACAAGTTAAAATTCTACAAGTTGAAAATCCTAAAATTCAAAATTGATGTTACATTTACATCTTACTATCTTCGAGAATTCTCACAAAACAACAACAATATGAATATCTTAGGTTTATCTTCTACACATGCACCTATAAACCTGGAAAAAAACCAAATGATCGAAATTCATTACATGATAATATTAATGTTGCACTTTATTCAAATTTAATTTATACTCAAAACTAGAAAGTTCTCATCAAAGGAAATAAGACAATATACCTTAGCTTATAAAATTCTCAACCCGATAATGAATTGACACCATTCCTCCATAATTTCATCCAATTGATCTTTTGAGTAATGTGCACAATTGAATTCATCAAAGTACTACATATATAATAATATAACATAGTATGTGATTTAGTTAAAACAATATGTCATTTTATGAGAAACACAAAATATGAAAATAGTATGTAATTCCTAAGTTAGAAATCCATACCGTGGATGGAATCTCTAATCGACCCAAAATAATAGTTTCTTTCATAAACCTCAACATAAAATAGCCGCAATCTATACCGTTACGCTGACGAGGACACTACACATGGAAAGAAAATACGAATATATATCAGGATATACCCCTTAAATTATTTTATCAAGTATCATCACTAATGTAATAAAAAACTGAATATCTCTCTGTGAAAATATACCTCCACTCTGATCCATGTAGCGTTGTTGGCTCTATTTGTTGGCACTTGAATATCTCTTTGGGAGTGAAAAGCTAGTAGAACGCTATAATATAAACGACTGTTTAGAATAATCTCACATAGAAACATAAACATAAACACAAATCCATATATATATATATATATATATATATATATATATATATATATATATATATATATATATATATATATATATATATATATATATATATATATTTAGGAGCGAAAAAATTACGTGTCAATCATCTTCTTCAAATCTGGATATGTTGACCAATCATTGTATAACGAATCCAGATAATACATAGTATCTCTTACAGGATTAATAACAACCAATAACCAGTGTCCACTGTAAGATTAAACAAAGATTAAACAATGGCCAAAAACAAAAAATTATAATAGATCAAGTTAGGATGAAAATCTAACCCGTTGACAATATTATATGGTAAAAAGAACAACTTTTCAGTATCTTTGTTAGCCACGAATAAATCGAGTACATATGCTATAACATCATCTGGTTTTGTTATGATTAACCCTGAATTTACAGTGTTGGGAGCTAAGAAGCCAAATCTTGCTTCTAATCCACGCGGGCAGACAATATTTTCATACAAAAATCTTAAATTAAAACATCATTAACATTATACTATATTCATTGAAATGAGGAAATACATTGTTCATCTAATTAAAAAAAGTTGATCGGAGTATACCTGATGTATGTACCGATAACACCGAGGCCTAATTCCAAATGTCTAAAAACTTGCTCCATATCCTCTCTACCAATTGCTTCCAGTATTCAAAACCAAAGATGTCTGCACTCATAGGTATAAGGCAGGTACCACCATTTGAAATATCTGTTATTCGTAAATATGTCGAAAGGCACGACCTGAACTGAGCAGTAGGTTTTTTGCTAGCCATGGTCTTCTTACCCCTATTGACTTGTGCAATCTCAGGCGCCTTACTCGTACTGACTTGTGCAATCTCTTTAGCATGAATCTAATTATCATATAATTAGTTAGGTGAAGTATAAAATCACAAATTAGCATTTTCCATAGCATAAATGTCATATAATTGTGTTGTACCTCAATTGATGCAACTGACTCGGTTTCCCGCCTAATCCCTTTATATTTTGGAATGGATTTTGTTGGAGTCTAACATTACCATGTAAACAAAATGTAAGTAAAATTGCCTTAAAAAAATTGAATAGTAAATGGTTTTAAGCATACCTCATCATCTATGCAAATGAGGCTTGACGGCCATGCAACAAATGATCCTATTGCATCTGCCACCAATGTTGCATCTGCCACATCGTCAGGTAGTGGTGACAATGCACCCCCTCTAAAACAACACCAACTGATACTTTCACAAATCCATTTGGGAGCGGTTTATGGTAAAGCATTTCTCCCGAAGTATTATACATTTTTCCCTTGCCAACCACCCGATAAGTCGGTGACGACAAATAGAGTTGACACCGGGAAATGCCCTATAACCATTAATAAATATGGTTATATAATTAATAAATATGGTTATATAATTAATAAATATGGTATATAATTACCTAGGGAATATTCGATCCAAAGTTACCATTGATACTACCTTTGTCACTAGTATCTTTAAAACCTGTAGCTTGATCTATTTCTTTTTCCTTTCTCAGCTCATAAACTTCTTGTTATAACTTTTCCAACTTTTCCCGAAGTTCTTTATTGCTAGGAGCTTTTGTCTTTGATTTTTTCTTCAAGGATGTTGGAGTGATCCCAAATCCCTTACCCCTCACTCGACCAGAATACTCACGAATATCTAATGCTCGACTAAGTATTCTCCTACAATCATTATCTTCATCTAGAGGTATAGACTAAGAAAGAGTTTCCTGAAATTCATATGAATATTGTAATTAAAGAATGATATGTTAATAAAAGAATGATGTAATTAAATAAATAAAATAATGATGTAATTAAATAAATAATGTTATACTTACACATCTCTCGAAAATTTGTTTAACATTTTCTTTAATAGCTCCATCCTTACACACATGGGCTTCCTTCCACAAAACATGTTCCGGAAGAGATGTTTCAGAACTCTTCTCCTTTGTTAACTACACATTAAGTCAAATAACATGATCAAATATAAGCGTGCATATATTATAGATACTTTGCAATTTATAGATACTTACAATAGATTATTGTAAGCGTGCATATCCCATACGCCCTTTTTTGTATTGATATGCGGGACTTGAAGCTCGTTGTCGATTTACGACACTTAAACTCTTAAATTTCTGGGTTTTTCTTTTGGTTTTAAAAGTTTCTCATTCTTCAGGTGTAATCAAATCTGCATATTTATTTGGAAGCTCTGCATCAACAAAATTTTTATACGCATCCCTAAGAAACTTGTTTGATAAAAAAGCTCTAAGCCCTCTATGTAATTTTATGGCCAATTTGAGTATATAATCTCTCCTGGTATCCTCAATGTTGAACTACCTCTACGAAAATCATACACAAAGTGCGTTAGTATAAGTAATTTAAAGACATAATCGTCATTAAAAACAAATAATATCACATATGGTACTTGTATCTCACTCCATATTTTATCTTTAGCATCGTTTAACACTTTTGCTCTCCAATCTTCACAAGTAATTGGAATTTCTCTCCTTACCATTGAACCAAGATAACTCATCAATGTTGAACTCTTAGGCTCAATTAGTTGGCCTTCTTGACTCCAATGCACATCATACTTTATGCCTCAATCTCTATCTCGAATGATTCTCTTCATAATTGTTATTCCTCATCTAATTTCCATTTCCGTTTTATTAACGGGCTCATCTCCACCATGCCTAGAATCATCATGTGGGTGATTCTCATTAGTAGCCATCTAACATGTAATAAACATAAACATAAACCCAATATAAAATTCTATAATAATTTAAATATATATAAAATGACAAACACAAACATTAACATAAACATAAACTTAAACGTAAACACAAACATAAACATTTTAATATATTACCTCTTTCACTAACATCTCTTTATTTTCTTGGTTGGAACATGAATTACTTGTTTCTTAACAATGCGGATGAATCGATTTATCCAAATTCCCTCATTATGATCATCTCTGATATATGATTCATCCGCTATAATATTCTCATCTTGATCATTTATAATATACGAATCATTCTGTCTAATACATGACTCATTCTCATCATAAATATCACCTTGGTCTACACTATTATCATCAACCACTTTGTTAGATAAAATCACTATAGACCATTTTGTACTCGTCGGGTCAGTGACATAGAACACTTGTTTAGCTTGAGGAGCTAGAATAAAAGGCTCATCTTTGTATCCCTCCCTATTAAGATCCACTTGCAAAAATCCCGACTTATCCATTCGTGAGCCACTACTACTTACCCACTTGCAACCAAAGATAGGAATCTGAAACTTCTCGTAATCAAACACCCAAATATGCTCGATAACCCCAAAATATGACAAGTTTGCATATTTTGGGGTTTAGGTCCTTCATACTTGAAATGTGTATTGCTTCAGCAAGCACGGTGACACCACTATTTTGTATAGTACTTTTATCATCTTGTTATTTGGTATAAAATGTCTATCCATTAATTGCGTATGCACTATAAGAAAACACATGCAAACTTGGACCATATGCCAAACATCTCAACCTTTCTGTTATTGAAGCGGGATCTGAATGAAGCTTTCAAAAAATATGATCCTTAAACCATGGTATAAAACTTTGATTATGCTCCCTACTATCCAATTTTCATTTCTATTCTGATTTAACCCTCGGAGTACATCCTTGTGCATTTCAACATATGGCTCAACCTCACTGTCATTGTAAAGAACATACAGATGCACTTGATCCCGTTCATCCCTTGATACTGTCACAATTTTATTTCCAATTAATCTTTTACCTTCCTTTTTTCAAAAATATGACTTTTGGGGAGTCCAATGGATTGAACTTTGGACAAATATTCAATACAAAACTCAACCGCTTCTTCAACAATGTATCGCTCAACAATACAACCCTCTGGGCGACTTCGGTTTTTCACGTACCCTTTTAATATTTTCATATAACGTTCAGCAGGGTACATCCATCTCATATAAGCTGGTCCTCACAACTGTGTCTCTTTCACAAGATGAACAACTAGATGTACCATTATGTCAAAAAATGAGGGAGGAAAATACATTTCAAGCTTACACAAAGTAATAACAATTTCTTTTTGCAATGTTGGTAAGATCTCAGGATCGATCACCTTACTACAAATTGACCTAAAGAAAAACATAACTTAGTTATCGTGCTCCTTAATTTTTCTGGCAAAATAGAACATATACCTATTGGTAGAAAATGTTCCATTATAACACGGAAATCATGTGTCTTTAAACTCTTTAACTTGAGGTCTTTCGTAGACACAAGTCTTCTAATATCTGAAGAGTATCCTTATGGAACTTTAACTTCACTTAGAAACTTACAAAATATTTTTTTCTCCTTTATAGATAGAGTAAAAGCAGCTGGTGGTAGATATGTTTGGCTTCCTTTCTTCACGGGTCCTAGTTCAGTTCCTATTCCCATCTTTAACATGTCCTCCCTTGCTTTAAGGCAATCCTTAGACTTTTCTTTAATATTGAGTAACGTACCAATAACACTTTCAAATACATTTTTTTCAATATGCATAACATCGAGAAAACGTATCACATATAGAGACTTCCAATATGGCAATTCAAAAAAAATCGATCTCTTCTTCCACCCACCTTTGAAAACCGTATGCCCAAAAGACTTGCCAAACTGAGTACACACATCTTTCACCTTTTCAAAAATTTGGTCACCTGACAATGTAGGTGGAGCTTTACGTTATTCGGTGTCTCCATTGAATGATTTTCTCCATGCACCGTAGTGATGTTTAGAACGTAAGAATCTACAATGACCTAGAAACACATTCTTCTGACAAAGTTCCAAATGCGTCGTATCGGTTCCATCTTCACAAACAGGACACGCACGTTGACCTTTAATGCTATACACAGATAGATTCTTGTATGCTAGAAAATCATTAATTGTGCCAAACAACATTGTCCTCAAATTGAAACTTTGTTTCCTATATCCATCATAAAACTCCACCCCATTCTCCCACAAAATCTTTAAATCTTCTATCAAAGGTGTCAAGTATACGTCTATATCATTCCCTAGTTGTTTAGACCCAGAAATTAACATAGATAACATCAAGTACTTACGCTTCATACATAACCATGGAGGTGGGTTACAAATCATAAGAATCACAGGCCATGTGGTATGTGAGATACTTTTAAGACCATGCAGGTTTATTCCATCAGTAGATAAAGCCAAGAGAAGGTTTCTTGGTTCTTCTCCAAAATCAGGATAATCATTATCAATTTTTGACCAATGTGGTGAATCTGCCGGATGTCGATACTTTCCATCAATAATTCTTTCATCGGCATGCCAAGTCAGGTGTCTTGCATCAGTTTTACTATGAAACATTCGCCTAAATCTCGGAATTATAGGAAAATACCATAAGACTTTTGTTGGAAACAATTTTTTCTTATATCGAGACAAACCTCATTTAGGACACTCATTTAATGACGCATATTCGTTTCGAAACAAAACGCAATCGTTTGGACAAGCGTGTATCTTATCATAGCTCATGCCAATAGAGCACAACATTTTTTTGGCCTCATATGTTCGATTAGGAAGAACATTATCCTCCGGAAGCATATCTCTCATAAGAGCTAATAACTTTGTGAAACTTTTATCCGACCATCCATTGCCCGTCTTTAAGTTGTACAACTTTAATACTGCAGACAGTCTTGTGAATTTAGTGCAACCTTTATACAACGATTTCTCTGCATCGCTTACCAATCTCTCAAACATTTTGGGACAATCCTGAAGATCTTCTTCAAGTGCTTCTGCAATCTCTTCGACACGATCAAAATCGTATGTATCCATGTCCTTGTCATATGAAGCATACGCCGTACTACTTTTCTCCCCCGGTTCAACATTGTCGTTACTTTTTTCACCGTGAAATATCCAACACGTATAACTTCTATCAATTCCATGCATCAGTAAATGTGATTTCAATCCATCTGCGTCAACCCGACCCACATAACAATAACCCAAGCAAGGACACTTCATTCGACTGGGGTCTTTGGCGTGTTCAACAACAAACTTAACAAATTCCAATACCCCATTCTCGTACTCTTTTGACAACTGATCGACAGACATCCATTTTTTATCCAATGTTTTACTACTATGTGTCATTCAAAATATTGGAATGAAACAGAAACACTGAACAAAACAGGCGTTATTTCAGTTATGCAGAAATATTATAACAATAAAAGATAACACTACAGAGTAACAACTAAAGACTAACACACACAAGCACACTTTAAATCCTACAAACAACAAGAATCAGTAATGATGAATTTGAACATGACTTACCAAAGAAAGAAGAGAGGTTATTGGTGGCCGACAGTGGATGATGTTTCTATGATGTTCTTCGAAGCGGTGATGGTCTTCGACTAACTACACATAGCAGAAAAACATTAGTGTTTCATACTTGTAAAAATTTGTATAAAGTTTTTATCAAGTTTGAATAAATAACAAATAAAAATAGCTTAGTCCAAGTAAACTAGGACAACAACAAAAATACATAGTCTATGTGCATGTGAAGTTGAAGTGTGCAGTCTAACTCTATTTCCCAATTTAAAATTCATAGTATAACCACAATTTAAAATTATCTAAGATATAATAACTTTGTCATTATCCATGGCATCTCAAGTAGTATATAAAATTTTTATGAATGAAAATCTGAACTCTTTATTTCTATTTGTACCCAAACAATCCACCATCTCTTTTTATAGCAAAATAATATGATAAAATATTATTGATTCAAATAGTCATAAAGAGTTTTTGCCACAATATCTCTATTTCTATTTGTACCCAACGATTTCACAGAGAGAAAGAGAGAAGAGAAAGAGAGAAGAGTACCTTGAAAGTGACGGTGGAGGACGGCGGTCAGCGGTGGAGAGAGAGTCTCGTTTTGCAAAGAGATACAGTGGATGACGACGGACGATGGACAACGGTGGAGATAGAGCGTTGAAAAGGGTTTCACGTGAGAGAAACAATACTGATTCTAATCGTTATGGGAAAAGAGAAACAATACTGATTCTAATTTTTAATTTCTAATTATATGACTTTAGACAATTCTTTTGAGAAAGCGTTGGCTAATATGGGTCTTTAGCAGCGCTTTTGAAAAGCGCTGGCTAATGTGGTCCTTTAGCAGCGCTTTTGATATTTTTTTTTAAATTTATATGACTTTAGACAACACTTTTGAAAAGCGCTGTCTAAAGTGGTCCTTTACCAGCGCTTTTGATAAAGCGCTTTCTAAAGCAACACTTTTAGCAGCGCTTTTCAAAAGCAATGTCTAAGGTCACATTTTTAGCAGCGTTATTCAAAGCAAAATTGATCAAGGATTTCTAATTCCTTACGGATCTTGTGAGATAGTTCCGCAGACAATGGTTTTGTAAAAATATTAGTAAGTTGATTTTTGTTGTCCACATATTCTAAAATTATGTCACATTTTTCAACATGATCTTTAAGGGAATGGTGTCTGATATTAATATGTTTAGTGTGTGAATGTAAAATTAGATTTTTGGTGAGACTAATCGCACTAGTGTTATTGAACTTAATTGGTATGTAACCTCGTACGTGGAAAGTGCATTTCTCTAGGTTGAATCTCATTTTTCACTTTCTTGGTTGGTCGAACACCCTCTTTAGATGGAGTGTATGGTCTTACTTCTCTTGGGATTTCACGATCACTTTGTCCATATAGACATCGAGCATGTCTCTAATCTCTGCTCGAAAGACTTTGTTCATCATCCTCAGGTATGTGGCGCCGATGTTTCTCAAGCCGAAGGGAATTACGTTGTAGTAATAGTTGCTCGATTTGGTCATGAAAGTCGTGTATTCTTTGTCTCTTTTTTCCATGGGTATCTGGTTGTATCCGGAATATGCATCAATTAAAGATAACAACTTAAAATCAGCAGAATTATCAACTAATCTATCTATGTTGGGCAGGGGATAAGCATATTTAGGGTAAGTGATGTTGAGTATGATCAAATGAAAGTATTGTTTTTTCGTATCCGCGGAGATTAGAGTGATATCAAAAGTGTTCAATAATTTCTATGATTATGAGCATAAGTTTCAAGATTGTTTGGTTTATAAGTTACGAAAAGTAAATGCGTAAAATAACGAAGGATAAGATTCAGAGGAATAGACTTGTTGGGAATTGGTGTTACTTCTCCAATTCAATATGCATATTAGAAATCAGTTATACACAATTTAAGAATGTTTTATTATCATCACATATCGCACGCAAACAAAAACCGTGTCTAAAATTTGATGTGATTTCTGCCTTATGGTTTAATCGACGATTTCTCAACCTATTAAATAATACGGTAGCATTAAGATTCGATACTTTTATTGAACATTAAACCTAAATCTATGTATATCATTTAAAGTTTAATAGTTGTTATCTTGGGTCGAGATTAGAACCGTATTTGTCAATAACAATTCAATCTATGAAATAAACGGTAAAACAAAGATAACAACGATAATGATTCAAAAATAAATTGCATATAACGCCATGGTTAAATAAGATACATATTGTTTCGATGAACTATAACCAATCCCAACAAGAGAGGGATTTATCTATTCATGGTAGCTTGAACCACAAATGGAGAATTGAGTTGAAACGACATCAATGATGATTTCCCGACTCTTGATGCAAATCCAGCTCCTTCTCCTTACAATCTCCTCTACACCTATTCTACTGATATTACAGAGTATATTCTAAGGTATTACAGTGTATATGCTAAGTGACTTGATCTTTCACGGCACCTTCGCTTAGAGAAGTGTCTATCTTCTAGAGTTTGTTTCCTTTTTTCTTGACTTCGCTGGAGTTCGCTACTGCTCACTTAGAGAAGTGTCTGATTGTTGGTTTTTGCAAAAAGGAATTTATCCTGCATAAATGATACAAAACCAAAGTAGACTTGAACAACATCACTTGTATTCATTAGTTGAGGTTTTTATATTAAAAACTTGTCATTTAAGTAAGATAAATGCTATGTTTTAATAGGATATTTTAACATGGATTAAGTATTTATTAAACTCTCCCCAACTTGAATATTTGTTTATCCTCAATCAAAGTAAAACAAAAGCTAGAGTTTCTATATCAACTTTCACATTATCAATTGAAATTTTCAATGAAGTAGTCAAGGCACATGGTTTTTGAGGTTGCACATCCAAGTGTTGATGCATTATTACTTTCTTTAGCATTTAAACATATTCATGAAACAAGTCTTCTACATAAAATTCATGTCAAGCAATCCAAAGCAATAAACATGTTAATCATGAATCACATCTATTAAACTTTTTTGTATAAGTGAAATGATGAGGTATTTTGATCTCTCACATGAAAAAACTTGCTAGCAAATTGATTAATTCATGCATTCATCTAAGAAAAATATGTTACTACGTAAAGACAAAGATCACTAAGGTCTTTTTATGGTTTAAACGTGGCAAAGGTACCAATGAAGTGTTATTCCCATGGCTATTGGAAACAAAGTGTTTTTGCTTTTTCTTTCTTTTGAAGTGCATTCATAGATTTTGATTCTTTTTGTATCATATCATTTATCCAAACCTTTCTTGTTTCTTTCTTTTGAACACATTCATTTTGAGTAATCATTGTCTTTTATTTTATCACTTTTCTCTTTCTTTCATTTTTCTTTTTGTACTTTACACCTTTCTATTTTCCTTTCTTTTGAACAAGTACTTTTTTCTTTTTATCCCCAACTTTGAAGAAAACCTTTTTTTCTTTGAATGCTCTTTTAGATTTGGCAAAAGATATCAATGGTTTCAAGGTTTAATTCAAGAAAAATAGAATCTATCATATATTAACTTTTTATGATTTTTAAAGAAATAGAACAATATTCACTAAGTGGTTTACTTAATGAATTATTCAGTTCATAAATGATAGATTCATGTAATATGGCTCAAAAGGGGTTGCAAATGATCACTCACTCACAAGGAAATTAAGGGTACATTTGTCTTGCTAGTTATGCTCAATTTTCAACGAAATGCCTTGATCCCTTCTATGTCTTTATAATAATCAACATAAATGCAAGATTAAGCACGAATCAAATGAGTTAAAACAAGAATTTGTCAGTCTCCTAAGCATATGGTGAACAATGGAATGTTACCTCACTTATCTGGTTTTAGAACTAAGTGATTCATAAGGAAATATATCACGGCATAGGATTGAATGAACTGATTTTATGCAGATTACTTATGTCATACTCAAGATAAATGCTTTAAGAAAGAAATAAACACTTACCTTCGTTTGTGAAACTCTTTCATAATTATGTTTTTTACCCTCGTGCCTTCGATTCACATGAATTTGATCTTCCACTCCTTGCATTTTCCATTTCAATTATATAGGACAGATGCTAAAGCAAAATATCATGGATTAATCATAAGACACCTAAAGCTTAAAAACTATTTAAAAGATACATAATTACTAGAGTGAAGAAAGTGGCATAAATGGTATTTTTGCTAATTCTGGTATGTTTGCTTAGCAAAATAGGACTCGCTTAGCGAATTCTGTAGAATTCAGTTTTATGCAGAATTTTCTTTTTGGCTCATTCATGCTTTTTTTCTTCTTCCTATTCAAAACTAATCATGCAAGGAAATAAATATGTAAAGGGTCGGGTTACCTCCCAACAATTGCTTGTTTAACATCATTAGCTTGACACCTGTTTTTGCGGAAATTTAAGGTGGTTTGTATGAATTCTTTAAAGTATCCTTGCCACAATCCTTTGGCCTTTCTTTGTCATTCATTCTTTTTTATTCCAGGCCTATTTCATCAGGAGCTTTAAACCTGGAGAAGTCATCTTCTTTGTTCTTCATGTGTTGCATAGTTTGAAACAATTTGAACTTAATCTCTTCATTGTTGTGTCTTACCTTCATGATTTCTTCATCGACATCGATCATCATTCGGGCTGCTTTTATGAATGGACGAACTATGATCAGAGGTATGTTGTCATATTCATCCACAATCATCACAACGAAATCAGTTGGAAATAGAAAAGTTTCAAGCTTCACCATTACGTCCTTCACTTGTCCAATTGGTTGTACGGTTGATTTGTCGGTAAGTTATAATTTCATTATTGTTGGTTGCAAATCAAGCTTACCGATATTTTTAAGAATGGATAATGGAAGAAGGTTGGTGCTTGATCCAAGATCCTCCAAGGCTTTGTCAAAATTGATGTTTTCAATGATGACTGGTAATGTAACGCTCCTAGGATCAATTTTGATGTTTTCTTCCTTTTTCTCAGTTTCAACTCATTTTTCTTTGTTATTCTCCCCAACTTTGGTTTCAACCACTTCTTCAATTCTTGTTGTGATAGCATTGCAAGTTTCTTTTGGATTAGCTTGATTGGTGGCTGTGAAAGTTTCTGTTTGTTGCTCACTCAACTATTTTACAATTTGCTCAACTTGCGTTTCTAAATTCCTGATTGATGCATCATATTTTTCTGATTTTCCATGGACAACTGCATAAATTGATTTAAGGTATCCTCTAATTTGGAAATCTTATCGGGATGAGTGTTACTTTGGTACTGACTCTGCCTGTTTTGGCCATAAATTGCGTTGTTGTTGTATGGATAACTTTGATTGTTCTGGTACGAAACCTGCCTTTACTGCTGTTGATTTCCCATATAATTGACTTCTTCATTAATCGGGGGGTAAAAACTAATTGAATGGTCTCCTTTACACAACTCACAAAATACTACTTTTTAAAGTTTAGCTGTTTCGTGCATTTGCTTAAGTTGTTGTGGAAGTTTGGAGATCTGCTGGGTCAATTCTTCCACAGTTTGCGTGAGAAGCTTGTTTTCTGCCAAGATCGTGTCGTTCGTATCCAACTCAAGAATACCAGATTTCTT
The DNA here is from genome assembly GCA_948472305.1 of Vicia faba. Lineage (NCBI taxonomy): Eukaryota > Viridiplantae > Streptophyta > Magnoliopsida > Fabales > Fabaceae > Vicia > Vicia faba. Next base: position 548,735,442 of record OX451735.1, read on the forward strand.
TTATGTTGTACTTCTATTGTATTGGATCAGGTGGTCACTGAGAGCCAATCTGGTTGATGATAGAAATTGCTTCCTCTGCACTTTTGAAAAGTAACGAACCATTGGTTGTTGCGTCAAGTAGGAGCTTTGGTTAGTGCTGCAACCCATTGGTTAGATTATCGAAACCATGATTTGGACATTTTCACAATATGGATTTGTAACTTTCCCAATCTTCACAAAGAGTTTCTGTTGCACTTTGTGTGAAAATGCGGCTATTGCTGTTTTTACATCCATGAACCGATTGTGAGGAAAGAACCTGTTAAGAAAGTTTTCTTCCAAGAAATTCCAATTTGTCATTGTTTCTGTGGGTTAGTCAAGATACCAATCCTTTTCTTTGTCGATCAAGGAATGCAGAAACAATCTCATGAAGACAACCTCTTCTTTAGCTTCGGGTGCACCTAACGTACCGGTGAGCTCATAGAATTTGGCGAGGTATGTGTATGAATCTTCAAGGTTCAATCCTGAAAAAGGATTAGCATAAATAATCTGTAGCAACCCCTGTTTACATTTCATCTTGTCTTGCGACTGGGTTGTTGGTGAGATAGGCGAACCGTCTGGGCTGCTTTCGCAAGGACCGTTGTTAACTTTATCCATTGTTTCTTTGATAGGAGGATTTGTTGATGAAGTTGATGTAGAAGCTTCTTTGTGATTTTTCTTTCTGGATAGTTGTTTTTATTTCTTCATCTTCCTTTTGTTCTTTCGGATTATTCTTTTGATCTCGGGATCAAAAAGAAGTTTTTCTTCCGAACTTTTTCCTCAAAGCATAAACAAAAATTTCACCTATCCAAACACTTAAACAAACGGTTGCGAAAAACAAATATATACAATATAAAACAAATTCAAAAAACTTAGAAGTATAGAAACCACTATGAAGTTTTAATACCTTAAACACCAATCCCGGAAAACAACGCCAATTTTTATGTTGAGTATGATCAAATGAAAGTATTATTTTTATCGTATCCACAGGGATTCGAGCGATATTAAACCCGTTAAATAATTTCTATAATTTTGAGCATAAGTTTCAAGATTTCTTGGTTTATAAGTTACGAAAAGTAAATGCGTAAAATAACAAATGATAAGATTCAGAGGAATGGACTTATTTGGAATTAGTGTTTCTTCACCAATTCAATATGAATATCAGAAAATCAGTTATACACAATTTAAAAATGTTTCATTATCATCATCGTATCACACACAAACAAAGCTCATGTCTAAAATTTGATGTGATTTTTACCTGATGGTTTAATCGACAATTTCTCAACCTATTAAACAATATGGTAGCATTAAGATTCGATACTTTTAGTGAATATTAAACCTAAATCTATGTCTAGCATTTAGATTTTAATAGTTGTTATCTTGGATCGAGATTAGAATTGTATTTGTCAATATCAATTCATTCCATGAAATAAACGGTAAAACAAAGATAACAACGATAATGATTCAAACATAAATTTCATATAATTCCATGATTAAATAAAATACATACTGTTTCGACGAACTACGACCAATCCCAACAAGAGAGGGATTTAGCTACTCATGGTAGCTTGAAGCATAAATGGAGAATTGATTTGAAACGATATCAACAAAGATTTCCCGACTCTTGATGAGAATCCAACTCCTTCTCCTTACAATATCCTCTACACATATTCTACTGATATTACAAAGTATATTCTAAGGTATTACAATGATAAAAACTGGAATGAATTTGTTGAAATGAGTTCTGGTCTATTTATAGCAGTTTTGGCCGCTTTAGTTTGCTAAGTGAACTATACTTCGCTAAGCAAAGTCTTGCTTCTTCATTAAGATTTCAATTAAACTTGTCTTCAGAAAACCACCAAAGTTCTTTAAGCGAAATATGTCTCGCTTAGCGAAGTTTCTTTCTTCAGCCTGAAGTCTTTTCAAAAGATCTTCCTTTGACCGCCCTGTTTCGCTAAGCGAAGTTCCGATTTGCTAAGCGAAATGCTTCGCTTCTCCTCGCCGTTGGCGAAATTGGTTGAATTGCTTTTGTCTTGGTTTCGCTAGGTGAATTATGATTCTCTAAGCGATTTAATATTTTATTGCACCTTCACTTAGCAAAGTGTCTGTCTTCTAGAGTTTGTTTCCTTTTGCCTTGACTTTGCCAGAGTTTGCTACTGCTCGCTTAGTGAAGTGCCTGATTGCTGGTTTTTGCAAAAAGGCCTTTATCCTGCACAAATTATACAAAACCAAAGTAGACTTTCACAACATCACTTGTATTCATTAGTTGAGGTTTTTATGTTAAAAACTTATCATTTAAGTAAGATAAATGCTATGTTTTAATAGGACATTTTAACATGAATTAAGCATATATCAACATAATCTATTAAGATCAGTATAATCAACACACATTTTCTATTTTCCATTATATTTCTTTATAAGTACAATGTTAGATAGCCAGGTTGTGTATCGGGCTTCACAAATGAATTTTTCCTCTAGAAGGTCTTTTACAGTTTGCTCGGCAACCTTCATTTTTTTAGAGACTGCTTTCGCCTACGCTGGGCAACTTCCTTAAGGGCAGGATCTATTGTGATCTATTGTCAACTGGTGGCATGCTATCTTCGAATCTAGATCGGGCATCTCTATGTTTCTCCATGCAAACAAATCTGCATTCTTCGTCAGGCATGCCTTTAGCTGCTTCCTCGCCAAGTCAGGGAGATCGGTCCTTATTTTCACTCCTTTGCTGGAGTCGCTGCCGAGGGGGATGATCTTAAATTCCCCGTCTGGAATTGTCCGCAGAAGATGTGCAGGTTCCTCATTGTTCCCTAATGTCGAGGAGCTTTCTACAGTCAGCCATACTTTTTCCCCTTCTTCTTCTGATCTCAGAGATCATCCTTCATGAAACGGTTATCCAAGTCGATCATGTCGATGTGTGGCAGCGGCTTTGGCTTCTATGAGCTGTTGGGTCAAGCTGAATCGTCGGTTATTTTGGGTGTTGCTCTGATGGAGTTTATCCCTTTAGAGGCTGCCTCGAAGTATCTCCTTGCAACTTATATATCCTCGTGGAGGCTGGCAACAAGACCTTTCAAAGTGTAGTGCTTCATCTTCTGATGCACGGTGGAGGGCACTGCTATTAGTTTGGCTAAGGTTGGCCTTCTCATAATACATTGATACAAGGACGAGCAATCGACTACCAAGAACTGGACCTTGATGGCTCTAGCCGTCTCTACTGCCCCGAAGGTGACTATCAATTCGGCGTAGCCCTCAGTTTAGGTGTGTCTTGTTGAGCTGCAAGGTTGCGAACAAATGGGAGTACAAAATATCGATCGAGTTGTCTTGGTCGACCAGGATTCTTCGGGCATCAAAATTTGACATATGTTCTCTCACAAGCAAATGGATGGTCGAGTTAGGAGATCCTTCAGGGATCTCTTTACGGTAGAATGCGATGGGGACATAGCTTCCTCGAAATTTGTCAAGGGTGGAGTTCTTGTTGGATCTTGTGTTGATCAACTACTCGAACTTTCTTTTTATTGAGCCTATGATGACCTTGTTGAATCCCCCGCCAGATATGACCATGGCGGAGGGGAAAGTTTCCCAGGCACTGTGTCTTGAGAAGTATAGGGAGTCCTCTGTAATGTCAGGGATGTAGAAATCCTCAGGTTGAGAAATGCACATGGCGACTGGCATCCTTGCGGGGACCCTCTTTCTTCTTGTACTGCTTGAGATGCCCATCTCTGATGATTATTTCAATGGCATCCTTCAGGTGGATGCTATCGTTAGTGGTGTGTCAGCGGCTCTTATGGAACCAACAATATTTAGTTTTATTTGTTTTGTGCTTGGACGGGGTCTGTCAAAGAAAGCGGACTTCAGCCTGACAAAATTCTGAATTTGCATAGTTAATCAAGACGCGCTCACGTGAGCCATTCATGAGAGTATAATCATGGAACCAGCAAGCTGGCTCCTTGTATTCCCACGATTCGCGGAGCTTATCGTCTCTTCTTTTGTCTTCTCCCTAACGAGATGTCAATGAGTCATCGTGTTTTAAGTGCTTTCCATTCTCCTAATGTCGTGAGTCTCGTGCGCTGTTAGCAGTTTCCTTTTCTTCATATTGGATGTGTGTCTGGGCCTTGAGAAGTAGGGCATCCAGTGTAGCAAGCATTTCTATGCCAACTGCTTTGGAAAAATCACTGCAGGGACGCAGCCTGCGCTCCAACAAATATTTCTTCATGTCTTCAGTCGTAGAGACCTGAATGGCTTCGCGATTGAACCTTTCAATATATGACTAGAGATAATCATCTTTTCCCTGTATGATTACCTCTAGCGACGCCTCAGACTTCAGATGTCGGCAAGAAGCAGTAAAATACCTGGTGAATTTCCTCCCTAAGTTCTTCCTAGATGTGATCGACTCGTCTCGGAGGCTATTGTACCAAGTCATAATCCCCTTTTGGAGAGTGGTAGGAAAAAGTCGACACTTGATGGCTCCTCAGACGCACATGTAATCAAGCAGGGCATCGATGTTCTCGTCCAGATCAGCGATTCCATCATACGTCCCTAAATTTAGGGGTTTCCCTAGGCCGATGGGCAGAGGTGTCTCCATGATTTATCTGGATAATGGACTACGAGGGTCGTCATTGTCTCTCCAGTCTGGTGACAACGATGAAGAGTGATTGTTCTTTCCTCATCAGGGATTATCCACCCAACAGGGAGGGGTGCTCCTAGGCCGATCCTTTGGCTTAGGAGAGAGTGAGTGCTGATGCTTTGATCGTTTATTGCCCCTGGTTTTCCATGTAACTGGGGACCTTTGTTCCTTACAGGGAAGTGTTCAGTCACGCTTCTTGATCAACGGCGTTCCTGGTTTTTCTGGTGTTGGACAACGACTGGGTTGTAAAGGCGATGGGGTGTGAGACCCACATAGTTAGTACCTTCTGAGCGGGGATCTGGAGCGGTGCCCTTTTTTTAGTGCCCCGATCCTATTATTTTGTTGTTGGATCAGAGCATTGGTTTGGTTGAGTGTTGCGAGCAGGGCAACTATGGTAAGATCAGCGTTGGCCGGTATTGGAACTGGCTGAAGGATCGTTGGTGGTTCTTCTAGGACTTTCTTAGACTTCCGATTCCAAGAAATGAACATCGTCGTCTTCCGCCTCAACCGAGGAAGGAGACGCAGTACAGCCGTCCCTTTATAGGGGAGTATCTTCACGGTGGGGCATATCTTTGTTGTCGTCAATCTTGTGGACATGAGACAAGACAGTTTTACCAGCAAGGCGGTTGTCATCTTGATCAACGATGGTGTGAATCTTTGGAATGTTGCTTTGATCTTTATTTTTCGGGGAAAGAAATATGGGGAAAACAATTTTCTATAGACGGCGCCACTGATCTTACTTGTGATCAAAATCTGTAATTGGCCAATAGATGACGTCTGTAGAGCTAAAATTAAGGAGGAGTGGGTGTACCTTCAAGACACTCTGATGCTCAAGTAAGTAAGAGTGCAAAGAGATACAAGAGAGAATTTAGGATTTTAGAGTGAATATTGAATACCTGACCCTCACAAGTGTGAGGATTTATATAATGCCTCAAACGCTTGACCATTAGTTCTTATTTTTTGGCTTGGATATCAGGTTCCTCAAAAATAGGTAATTGCTAGAAACTAGCCGTTGTAACAGACATAGATGCTCGGAACTAGCTGTTACAACGAACAGAGAAGTATTCACGGTCAAACGTGATATGATCGTTCCTGGGTGGTTGTCCTCTTACGACTGGCATAGTGAGAACTAGCTTGTTGACGCGGGGAGAGGTGCGGTTTGAGGGCAGTGGTGGTCTCGTTAATCTTGGGAGTCAACCGACCACGTGTTTCTAACTGAGGGGTAGAAAGAAAAAGTGTTTTTTGACTGTCCCAATTAATGAGCCAAAGTTATTGGACTGTCCTAGACGCAGAAGTGGATTGGGCCATATCTAGTCATTAGGACAGTTCAGAACACTTTATCTTTATCAATTTTTTTTTAAGAAATACTCCAATAATATCAATTTTTTTAAAGATATACTCCAATAATATTTGTAAAAGATAATTAATTAAGAGAGTTGACCTAGTGAGCAAGGACTATCTTCCTTAATTACTAAAGAACTAAATCTGCCTAATTGACCAGTGGGTCACAATGTATGAACAACACTTGGCATTACCATTTTAAGATTTTTTGAGTGCTGCACGTACCTAAAGGACTAGCAACAGTATATTGCTATCATAAACTTTTTCCAAATCTCTTTCCAAATGCTGCCAAACTTCCACTTATCTATGACATTATATACATATACATGCACGTTTTTAAAGCAAACAATTACTAATTTCTTGCATTCATGCATCACTTTCCTTGTGATTTTTTTCTTGTGTATGAAGACTCCGGAAAGCGTTAAGAACAATTACCTAAACGTTGTGTACTACTCACTCGTATTTGACATAATTAAGGAACAATGAGTAACTTTAAATATAAATAAAAAATTATTTTAAAGTGATTACAAGTATTTGACTAACATTTTAAAAAGTATTCTACAATTTCAATATATTTTTCAAAACTAGATCGAACTTATGATCTATAATTACACTTAAAGAAATCATTGTCATCTCATATAAATAAAAAGTTAATATACATCAAGATAATTTCTTCCTACACTTTGGAAGAATTGAGGTGGAACTAATAATTTTAGGCAGCCACTGCATTTAAGTCAAAGGAAATTGACATGTATTATTATTGAGAAATGAGAATAAGAGCACTATGTAATGTGAAATTAAGTAGGGGCCGTGATATACAAGACGTTGAAATTGCCATATAAAGAACTAGAATATTCAACTATTCAAGTTTACAAGAAACTCCAAGGAATTTGGAGTAAACAAGCAAGAAATTAAAATGAATATTTCTCCAATATCATTTCCGTGTTGAATAAATTTTAGTGTTATGTTAAGTGGTTTTTATTAATAAGTTAGTGGAAAGACAAAAAGTTTGTTGTAGTTGGAAGACCGAGAGATAGTGGTCTATTAATATTATCTATTTGTTTTAATTTTCTAGAATAGCAGAAATCTTTGGGTCTATATAAAGACTAAAGTTGTATTTTCATGTTAACAAAATATATAAAAGTAATGCTTCTGTTATCAAATTGGCATCAAAGCTTATGGCAAACATCATGATTCAAATGCCACTGCTGTGACAGACGAAGTCAAATTACGAAAACTGGAGTATTCAAATGAAAGTTCTCCTTAGATCTCTAGATACGTGGGAGATGACCAAAGAAGGGTTTGAAGAACTAACAAACATTACAGGATACGACAACTCAAAACAAGGCGTTGAAATAGACGTGATCAAAGGATAAGACAACACTGTACATGTTGTTCCGAGCAGTTGACGAACCAGGCTTTGAAAAAATTGTCGGTTCGACTACGTCGAAAGAAGCATGAGACACATTAGAAAAAATGTTCAAAGGAGCAGACCGAGTAAAGTAAGTTTGACTCCAAACTTCGTGGCAAATTGAAGAGGATGTAGATGAAGGAGTCAGAAATTGTATTTGACTACATCACTCGTGTACAAACAGTGGTGAACCAACTCATTAGAAATGGAGAAACAGTGACTAATGCACGAGTTGTTGAAAAGATTATGAGATTTTTAACAGATAATTTTGAGAATATTGTGTATGCAATAGAAGAGTCGAAGGACCTTTCAGCGCTCTCAGTCGAAGAGCTCGCTGGTTCTCTTGAAGCACACGAACAACGTAAGATAAAAAGAAGGAGGAAACAGTCCAGGAAGCACATCAAATAAAAGAGTCAATCAAAGATGAAAAGGTACTCTACTCTCAAAAAATTTGAGGAAGAGGACGTGGCCGTGTAGGTCGTGATAGTGGTCGAAGTGGTCAAGGCATCAACTTTGAGAGAGGACAGTCGATCCAGCAAAATTGGCGTGGCAGAGGACGTGGTCAAAGAGGTGGTCGGTCGAACTACTCCAACATTAAAAGTTACAAGTGTAACAAGCATGGCCATTATGCAAATTATTACAACTCTGACAAATGCTATAACTGTGGTAAAATGGGACATTTTGCAAATGATTACCAACTCGAAAGAAAGGTAGAAGAAACAACCAATCTAACTTTGGAAGTCGGAGCAAATGAAGGTTTTCTGCCGATGACTCAAAAAGAAGTAGACGCAAAAAATGACACTATGTGGTATCTCGACTCAGGGGCAAGTAATCATATGTGTGTTCACAAACACCTATTTAAAGAAATGCAAAAGATTGAAGATGGTCATGTGTCTTTCGGAGATGCATCAAAAGTGAAGATCGAAGGCAAATATGCGATTTGTTACTTGCAGAAGGATGACTTGACTGGGTCAATCCAAGATGTTTATTATGTACCCGATCTCAATACCAATATTTTGAGTTTGGGACAACTTACAGAAAAAGGTTATTCGATATTCATGAAAGATCAGATATTAAACTTGAAGGATAAGATAGGGCATCTGGTTGCTCAAGTCGAAATGGGGAGAAATTGAATGTACAAACTGAACTTGAGAAGCGTTCGAGAAAAATGTTTACAAGTCAATGTCGAAGACAAAGCATCATTATGGCATCTACGTTTTGGTCATCTACATCATGCTAGTCTGAGAAGGTTAACAAAGAGGAACATGGTGCATGGGCTACCAGACATGGACTATGAAGGAATGTTTTGTGAAGAATGTGTACTTAGAAAACAAACAAGAACCTCATTTAAAAAGAAGTTAGAATATCAAGCTAAAACATATTCTCGAACTAATTCATACCAACATATGTGGGCCAATCACTATGGAATCTTTCAGTGGCAAAAGGTACTTCATTTCCTTTATCGATGATTTCTCACGAAAGACATGGGTTTATTTCTTGAAAGAAAAATCTGAAGCATTTGAGGTGTTCAAAAAGTTCAAAGTAATGATGGAGAAGGCAACTGACAAACACATCAAAGTCGTTCGATCTCACAGAGGTGATGAGTATACTTCGACAACCTTTATGAAGTATTGTGAAGAGAAGGGCATAATGAGATTTTTAATTGCACCATATTCACCTTAACAAAATGGTGTGGCTGAAAGGAAGAATCGAACAGTTATCGACATGATTCGATTAATGCTTAAAAGCAAGAACATGTCGAAGGAATTCTGGTAAGAAGTTGTACAATGTACCATTTATATCCAGAATCGATGTCCACATTCAAATTTAGAAGATCAAACACCACAAGAAGCATGGAGCAGACATAAGCCAACAATTTCTTATCTCAAAGTATTTGGTAGTGTGACTTATGCACACGTACCACATCAATGAAGGACGAAGCTTGAAGACAAAAGTCAGATGTACATATTCATTGGGTATGATGAAAAGACAAAAGGGTATAAGCTATTCGATCCCATAAGCAAGAAGGTGATTGTGAGTAGAGACCTTTGAATGAACGAAGCGAGCAAGTGGGACTGGAACAATTCTACATAAGTTATCGTCGAAGTTGAAGAAATAATTGTTGCTCTACCAATAAGCATTTCAACAGAACTTGAAGATTCTTACAATGAAGATGAACCTCTACAACCCAGAATGTGAAGTCTGCAAGATTTGTATGATACAATAGACGAGGTACACCTTGTGCGTCTTTTGGCAAATACTGAAAACATTAACCTCGAAGAGGCGCTGCGAGACAAAAAATGGAAAACTTCCATGAAAGAAGATATTAAGGCCATTGAACGTAACAACACATGGGAACTAGCAGAATTACCAAAAGGAAGTTAAACCATTGGTATAAAGTGGGTATTCAAGAAAAAGATGAACGCTCGAGGCAAAATAGAACGGTATAAGGTGCGACTTGTTGCGAAGGGATACAAACAGAAAGCAAGAATTGACTATGACGAAGTATTTTCACCTTTTGCAAGAATGGAGACAATTTGATTGCTCATTTCTCAAGCTGCTCAATTTAAATGGCTAATATTTCAAATAGATGTTAAGTCAGCATTTCTAAATGGTGTGCATGAGGAAGAAATTTACATCGAACAACCACCCAAATACATGAAAATCAGAAAAGAAGAAAAAGTGCTAAAATTGAAGAAGGCGTTTTATGGGTTGAAGTAAGCACCACAGTCACGAAATACACGCATCGACACATATTTCAAAGATAATGGTTTCAAGCAATGTTTGTACGAACATGCTCTGTATGTAAAGAAGAATGGAGGTAATATGTTACTTGTTTCTATCTATGTGGATAATCTAATCTTCCTGGGTAACAATGGTCATATGATAAGAATGCAAGGGCAGAATGACTCGTGAATTCGAGATGACAGACTTAGGTCTGATGAGATCCTTTCTTGGTCTGGAGGTTCGACAAGAAGAAACAGGAATCTTTATTTCACAAGAGAAATATGCAAAAAAAATCTTGAAAAAAATATAAGATTGAAAGTTGTAATCCGATTTCGACGCCAATGGAACCAGGTGCAAAGTTGTCAAAATTTGATGGAGGAGAACGTGTCTAAGGAAGAAAATATTAAAGCTTTGTAGGCAGTCTTCACTATCTCACATGTACAAGGCCGAACATTTCATTAAGTGTCAGCATTGTAAGTCGATTCGTAGAGGAGACAATATATTCACATTGGAAGGCATTGAAGCGAATCCTAAGGTACATCCAAGGAATAATGTCATTTGTAATGTTTTACTCAAGAATAGAAGATTACAAGTTAGTTGGTTGCTCCGACAGTGATTGGTTCAGAGATATATACGATTGAAAAAGCACTTCAGGATATGTGTTTTTCATGGAAAATACCGCATTTACTTGAATTTCTAAGAAGCAACTGATAGTAACACTTTCGACATATGAAGATGAATATGTGGCAGCATCTTGATGTGTTTGTCATGCAATATGGATTAGAAGATTGTTGAGCAAAATGGAGCTAAAACAGGTAGGTGCAACAGTAATACAAGTGGACAACAAATCAGTAATTGAGTTAGCAAAGAATCCAGTAAACCATGAAAGAAGAAAACACATTGACGTTCAATTCCACTTCATTTGAGAACATGTGAAGGAAGGAAGTGCCGAATTGAGGCATGTAGCAATCAAGGATCAAGCAACAAATATTTTCACAAAACCATTATCGAAAGAAATTTTCGACAAAGGCAAGAAATTGATAGACATGATGGATAGAAGAAACATTTAAGTTTACAAAGGAATATTGTTGAATAAACTTTAATGTTATATTAAGTGGTTTCTATTAATAAGCTAGTGGAAAGACAAAGAGTCTGTTGTAGTTGGAAGATCAAGAGATAGTGACCAATTAATAGTATCGATTTATTTTAATTTTCTAGAATAACAAAAATCTTTGGATTTATATAAAGACCAAGGTTGTATTTTCAAGTTAACATAATATATAAAACTAGTGCTTCTATTATCAACCTAAAATGAAAGCCAGAGTCTAAGTCATGTGTACCTAATTCAATATCAAAATGGGAAGTTTTAGGTACTTATCAAAATGAAGTTTATTATTATTTTAAAGAACATGTAGAAAGGATCCAAATACTAGTGATTATAATTTTACCTTAACTTACAATCTAGTATATTAATTAAACTTACAAGAACGTTCTCTTTTTTTTGGACAAACAAAAACTTAACTCATATCATTAAACAACAAAGGTTCAATATAAAGAAGTATCAAATGAAATAAATTATGCCTAGTTCAGGAAATGACCACTTTTGCTATAGTGTGAACAATCAAATTCGCTTAGTGTTTGACAAACTTTATCCTCAAAGTTAGGATAAGAATGTTACAAGATTTGAATAGAAGAAATAATAAAACTAAACTCATAAATTTCATTATGATTAGAGCAAATAGTCCGAGTCACTATTTGATAGTCACTTTCAAAAATAACATTTTCCAATTACAATTCCGTAGCACCATGAATAGCCTCTTTGAAGGCCAAAGCTTCAGTTTCAAAAATTGGATAAAGACCAAACTCCTAAGCTGCACCTACAATCACAAAATTTCTCAAGTGGTTTCTCATGCATTAACCCCTATTTAAAGTACCCCGGATAATGTTAAAACCCACATCTACATTGCATTTTAATCTCTCTTCCTCCGACGGACTCCATCTCGTAATCAATTGGTAGTTGTTATTACTGACAATACTCTCTTGAGTCGTATACATCTCTTTCCAACTACAAGAATGTTATCTTTTGAAACCCAAACGAATGATTAATTTGGTCAATGTATCAAGTTAGATACCAAACTATTGATGGAATCATTCAAACACTTGTTGAACATATATATATATATATATATATATATATATATATATATATATATATATATATATATATATATATATATATATATATATATATATATATATATATATATATATATATATATATATATATATATATATATATATATATATATATATATATATATATATATATATATATATATATATATATATTGAAATTCTGGCTATTAGATCTCGGATATCCTAAGAGATGTCGAGACACCGGATCTGACTTCACACGCAACAACAAGATGTATGGACAAAATAAACAGTGTTGAAAGTAACTAACACAAGATATGTTTACCCAGTTCGGAACAACCTTTCTACTCTGGGGGCTACCAAGCCTGGGACAAAATTAACTAGATATTATCAATTTGTAGACCTCACAGTAAACATCCTAGTTTACAGCCTACAACACTTAATCACTACCCTTTGCTTAACATCCACCAAAGACATACCTAGGTATGAGGCCTTCCTCAAATCCCTCTTCAATTACACTCAACAATTTGAGCAACTCTAAACACAAGTAGAGAACAAAACCAAAAGTCACTCTTCCAAGACACACTAAACTCAATGCTTAAAAGCTTATGAGAATTGATACACAAATACTCAATGCTTAACAACTTATAAGCATCTGACACACAAATGTCCAATGGTTAAAAGCTTATGAACATCTGACACAAAAATTACAATCCAACAATAAGGATTCTAAAACCCTAACAAAAATACACACGTAAGTTCCACCTAATACTAGACATACACCAGTCTATTTATAACTTTATTCTGGACTAGGTCGAGCTTCAAAACCGTAAGTTCCATCTAATACTAGGTATACACCAGTCTACTTACAACTTTTTTCTGGACTGAGTTGGGCTACAAAACTACAGCAGTGAGGTTGCACAAAGTCTGCAAAATCTTCTCCAAGAAAATGGGTCTTCAATCATTATTTTCCTAAAATGTCTCCATATTTAGTAACTAAGAAAATCTTCGAAAACCAACATAAAATATTATGATTTGTCAATATTGGACATTACATAAGCTAACTAAATATTCCCTGAATATTCAGTAGCTAACCAATCAACTAAACTATAACTGTCAGTTGCTGCAGGCACGATGTCCTATCTCTTGGTTGGGACATCTTACTCGACATGTTGAAAACTGAAAGTTGGAACATCTTGTTCAACATGCTGCTGCCAAATTGGTTTTACTAAAATGTATGTCAATCATAATTTCAGAGAAATAACAATCTCCCCCTTTGGCACATTTTGGCTAAAACACCCAAACAACCATTTCCCAGTAAAGTATGCTTGAAAATAAATCAAACATATACATCAGAGGTACAACAACAGAAAAAAACATAGGCAAGGTTAGCAACACAGAAATTAGCAGCACACACATCAGATAGTTACTAGTTAGTTGATCTACTAACACAACTACAACAAAAATAGAGAACCTAAGTTCTCAACACCATGATGTCAAGACATCATGTTTGACATATTTTCAGAACATTATGGACTCCCCCTCATTATTTGTTATCACAAAATCATAGAATTCTCCCCATCAGCAGTAGCACCAACTAATGCCAGCTCCAACACCCTCAATATCATACTACTCCCCATTTTTAGTCATAATATGAAAAAGGTAAGTAGATAATACTAGTAAAAATTTAAGCACCTAAAGTTTAAGTATCAGGGTGTAAAAATTAAAAATATCTTGGGCATTTAATCCTTACAAAATCATAAACCAAAATAAACAGAATCATTAGGCAGATCCAAATATAGTCCCATGAGCAATTGTTCATTAGTTGCAACACCATCCTTAGCATTTTTATTAAAAAATGCAGCACCAACTGTAATTACTACAATTCTTCATAAATATAGATTCCAAGTCTCCTTCTTAAGTTCTCAAACTGAACTGCATCAAGAGCTTTTGTAAAGATATCAACAAGCTGATTCTCAATAGTGACATGCTTAAGCTTTATGACTTTGTCCTCTATAAATTCTTAGACGAAATGATGCCCGATGTCAATGTGCTTTTTACTATTATATTGAATAAGATTTTTGGAAATATTTATAACATTCAAATTGTCACAAAATAATATCATAACATCTTGTGTGTGATCGGTGGATCTGGAACTGACTATTTAACGCTGGTTCGCGAAATGTCGCGGAAGCAAGAGTCGCCACCGTCTTTTATTTTCTCCAAATGGAAAGGACAAAAGCACAGAAAAATTCCTTAAAGAGATTGCTCTCGGTTCGGGAGGTAGGTTATAGAAAGGGAAGGTGTTAGCACCCTTTCTATCCATGGTTATCCATGGGCTCTTAGATACTTGCTCATTGTGTTTTTAAAAATGTTTGCTTGCTTTGCAATGTGGGTTTAAAAAAGTTTCTTTGAAAAATTTCAGATCGACTCGTACGTCAGAGTGTTTGAAAAATTTGTTTTGAAAGCTTTTGAAAAGTGTTGGTGTGAAAAGTCTTTTTGAGTTTGTTTTGAGATTAGAGCAAGTATCCTTGAGAACCTACCTACCCTAAGGAATTCGTCTGTGTAAATGTCCTTAAAAGTAGCGCCATCCCACCATTGAGAGGTAGGTAGCACCACCGTTGGAGGTGTTCGGGTCAATTCGAGTTTTAGGGACGTGGTGATCACCAGAGCAATGGGAAGACACCTTAGAAGCTACCCTCATGCCAGGTTCCCGGATCATGAGGACTTACTAAGACATCCTCTACTCGACGACCACCTTTCGAAAGGCAACAGTGAGGCGTACCCTAGGGGTGGTGTGTGATTTGTGTGTCAGTTTCATTGATATTTGTCTTGTCATGTTTATTTGTGTTCTACGCTTGATTTTAATTAAGACATTCATTCTTGCATGCTTATTTAACAGTTATAAAGTTTGCGGAAAAATAAATCTAAGGCTATTACAAAGGCGCGGGTCCACATCGCCAAAATTAAACCAGACCCGATTTGACTGAAAAATAAATAAAGCGAATAAAAGTGCGAGAAATAAAATTATTACAAGGCTTTGGGACATGTACATAATTATAATAAGCGACAAAGTAAAATGCGCGAAACAAAATAATTAAAACGACGGGCGTTGGACCCTTTTACAAACGATTAAGATTAATGAGGAATTAATTAATTAGAATTAAATGTTTTTGGTATTTTATGTTTTTTAAGATTTTAAAAGAAAAAGAATTTATTGAAATTAAAAATAAAATGCTAAACCCTAGTTCTAATGTTTTTTTAAATTTATTGCGAAAATATTAAGTTTTAACCTAATTTAAATCTAAGTTAATTTACATGCAAAATTCAATTTATGAAAATAGATAAAATAAGAATATTATGATAAAAGGGAAATTAAGAAGAATAAAAAATTAAACCTAATTCTATTTTTTTGGATTTTAGTTATTAAAAGAATTAAAATTATAACCTAATTAAACTAAATATTTACATGTAATTTATTTATGGAAATAATTAAAATAAAATAAATACTATATTTTTTGCCTTTTTCTGATTTTATGATATTTTCTCATATTTTATAAAAAATAATTAATTAATTAAAACGAATAAAAAATAAATAACATAACAATTAAAAATAAATAAATATGAAAAGAAAAGCAAACTAGGGGGGGGGGGGGGTAGCCCCAAAATTGGAGGTAAGGCCTTAGCACTTCAGGCCCATTTGTGTTATGGCCTTGCTGACTTTTTTGCTAGCCTGCTTCAGCGTTGACTGGAGTTTATTGCGCTTCTTAAATCCATGCCTTTGATTTGGTCGTCTGGGACACGTGTGTGCTTGGATCAGGATGGCATATGGTACGTCTCCATAGAAGCGCTGCATAGGAACTTAAATTGAAAAATAATATGAAATACTACACAGACCTGGGACTTGAACCCAGGTCTTGGAGGTTGCATGCATAGGTACCTGCCACTGAGCCATCACGTTTCAATTGACATGTTATATTAAATAAATA
This sequence comes from Vicia faba, assembly GCA_948472305.1. Taxonomy (NCBI): domain Eukaryota; kingdom Viridiplantae; phylum Streptophyta; class Magnoliopsida; order Fabales; family Fabaceae; genus Vicia; species Vicia faba. Next base: position 548,751,697 of record OX451735.1, read on the forward strand.
ACAAAAAGCAAAACCCACGCATAATGGTTAAAAGCGCGCGAAACTTTAAAACACCCAACCACTGCTTGCCAACACATCATCGTCCTCGTTGTTTTTATTTTTTTCTGAAACACAAGCCTATGGAAACGGTTTTCTGGGCGTGGTCTAAAGCTGGTTTCAAGAAAATAGCGATTAGGTCCCTAACGCTCATAAATTGAGCGCGAGGGTTCCATTGCTTTCGTCTCAATGCGCCAGTTTGAATGATGGTGGTTAGGGATCCCAATTTTTCCTCTAGTAAGAACCCCTAATTTTGAAGCTCAAGAAACCCTAATGTTCGATCATGGCATAATCTCGTATGGCACAGAAAAACTCAATTAAACACATCAGTTAGCTTCAAAACATTATGATAAACATGAATCAATAAAGAAATTTCATAAATAACGCTTGAATCATGATATTCGAATGGCAATTTTCTTCTGCACAGTTTGAGATTGTCTTACCAATTCTTGAAGCTTTAGTTGATATTAGGGATTGGAATGTGATCAAGAGTCCACGAGGAAGCTTTTTGAATGAATGTTAGGGCTTAAAACCACCTCTTGAATGCTTTTCAGTTCTTGAGTTTATGGACAATTTTTCAAGTTTGTATAGTATTCTTATGCGCAGCTTTTAGTGTCATGGCCATTAGGGTTGATTCCTGATCATATAGTGAAGGCATTAGGTCAATAAAATTGAACAAAATCTCATGAATTCAATGATTTGCATATTTGATTTTGTAAGATCTTTTCATATCTTTTTTCATGTGAAATTTTGTGTCAATTAGCTCCAATCAACCAAATCTTGCCATTTTTAATTGTACACGAAATCTTGAGCCTAGAATGTGTACAAAAAGATTTTTTTTAGGTCAAGTTTATATTTTCTACATATTTAAATAATTTAAATGAATTAATATTAATATAAATTCAAATAAATAATTAAAAATTGAGAAAATACTTCCCTTTGGGCCAAATGGTCGTGCATAGGCTTGGAATGATGGATCATGGAAGAAAAATGGGCCCATTTGCATTTTTAGGTCATTTGAACCATTGTTGACTTTTCAAAATTCCCAAAGATTTCCCAACTTCCACAAGGCATAACTTGCTCAATTTTTAAGCTTTTCACATGTTCTTGGACATTTTGGAAAGGTCTTTGAGTCCTTTAACCAATGCCTTTGGTCCCATGTCATTTTGATTTACCAATCTCAAGTTATGGCCTTTGACTTAAAGTCCCTTTTTGTTGACTTTTGAAAATGACCTATAATGTTGAAATTGATAACTTTTTATGAGAGCATTTCTTGGACTTGGAATATGAAGATGAATTGTAGGAAATGTCTTTCTCTTCAAAATGCGCTTTGGATGGAATTTTTCTGATAATCCATGTGAAAGTTATGCCCTGGTCAATTTCAGTTGACTTTTTCAGCTGTCCAAATATAGTAACTTTTGCATCTTTGATGATTTCTGAGCCAAATTTTGAGAATCATGATCAAGCATTGATCAAATGATGTTTGTGGCTTCAAAATGATATGTTGACCAAAAATTTGAACTTTTGACTGTCAAATGACCATTTTGCCCCTACAGTTGACTGTAGTGCAATCTAGGGTTTTGACTGTGCAATCTTGAGCTGAATGCCTTGAAACTTGATATGAGGATACTTGACCATCTTTGTAAGCATATGAGACTTGATTGGGTCCTTGAAAACTTCCTTTCTTTGATCAGAATACAAACCCTAGTTTTGACTGCATAGGAGATTGTTGCACTGCACAACCCTTGGGGAATTTTGTGACTTGGCTTGACAAATCTTGGAGAATATGGGAGGGCAAATTTTGGGGTACAACATTGTGTGACATTGTATTCAGATAACATTTACTTCATCCACACCAGTTGAAAGCAACTGCTTCCTGCTGCTATGTACTCGTCTTTAGCAGTAGATAGAGAAACACAATTTTGCTTCTTAATTAACCAAGAAATCAAGTTGTTTCCCATTAAAAAACATCCTCCAGAGGTACTCTTCCTATCATAAGCATTTCCATCCCAATCAACATCACAAAATCCCACCAACAAGGAATTTGTATCATGGGAGTACAACATACCATAGTCACATGTTCCATTTACATATTTCAGAATCCTGTTTACTTGGTTAATGTGACTTATCTTAGGTTCTTCTTGACATATTGAACATACTCCAACAATAAATGTGATGTTTGTTCTGCTAGCAGTAAGATATAGAAGGTTGCCAATCATGCTTTTATATAAACTCTGATCAACACTAACCCATTTTTCATCTTTAGATAACTTCAGGTGTGTAGGAGTTGGAGTTCTCTTATGATTGACACTTTCTAATCCAAATTTCTTCACAGTATTCCTTGCATATTTTCTTTGACAGAGAAAAATGGAGTCTTCTATCTACTTGACTTGCAACCCAAGGAAATAAGTCAGTTCACCTACCAAGCTCATTTCGAATTCAGATTGCATCTTCCTGACAAACTGTTGGACCATTTCATCTGACATCCCTCCAAAAACAATGTCATCCACATAGATATTAGCTATCAACAATTTTCCAGCTTCATCTTCGACAAAGAGTCTCTTGTCAATTCCACCCTTTTTATACGCATGATTGACTAGAAATTGAGTCAACCTATCATTCCAAGATCTTGGAGCTTGTTTCAAGCCGTACATGGCCTCCTATAGTCTAAACATATGATCTGGAAAGGAAGGATTAACAAACCCTTTTGGTTGTTCAACATAGACTTCTTCATTCATGTACCCATATAGAAAAGCACTCTTGACATCCATTTGATACAACTTAAACCTTAGATGACACGCTACTCCAAGCAATAATCTAATAGACTCCAAGCAAGCCACATGAGCAAATGGTTCATCAAAATCTATTCCCTCAATTTGAGTGTACCCCTGAGCAACCAATCTAGCTTTTTTTATGACACCTCCTTGCTCATCTGCCTTGTTCTTGTACACCCATTTTGTACCAATGATATTCGTCCCTTTAGGTCTTGGTACAAAATACCATACTTTATTTATCTTGAACTGACCAAGCTCATCTTGCATAGCATTGATCCAGAACTCATCAGTCAAAACTTTCTTAACATTCTTAGGCTCAATCTTTGACACAAAAAAACATTTGATATAGCTTTCCTTGATCTGGTGACTACTCCTTGTCTAGGATTTCCTATTATCAGCTACTTAGGGTGATCCTTTTTAATTATGAGAGAAGGTCCTCTGTTAGTTGCCTGAGGTTCTTCAACTTCAGAATCAACACTTGAGCCTGCAAAATTTGTGGTAGATGTTGTGACATTTTCTTCAGCAACCACATCTTCTATAGGAATAGTTGTGTCAACTTCTTATAGGAAATCATCTTCTTTAGTTGAGTCATCAACAATCACATTTGAAGACTTCCTCATAACCTTAGTTCTGGAGTTGAATACGCTATATGATTTACTGCTTGTAGAGTATCCCAGAAAAATTTCTTCATCACTCTTAGTATCCATCTTCCTTCTTGGCCCACGATCAGCCAGAATATAGCATTTACTTCCAAAGACATGGAAATACTTGACAATTGGCTTTCTTCCTCTCCATAATTCATACATAGTAACAGAAGTTCCATTTCTAATTTTCACTCTGCTGTGAATATAGCAAGCAATGTTCATGGCTTCAACCCAAAAGTAAATGGGAAATTTCTTGGCATGGAGCATAACTCTGGCACACTCTTGAATAGTCATGTTATTTTTCTCAACCACACCATTTTGTTGAGGAGTGATGGGTGAGAAAAAATCATGACTAATCCCTTCAGAGGTACATAATTCCTCAAACTTGTTCTTCTCAAATTCCTTCCCATGGTCACTTTTGATCCTGACAACACCATAATCTTTTTCTCTTTGAATCTTGTGGCATAATTCTTTAAACACTTCAAACACCTCAAACTTCTATTTGATGAACTTCACACAAGTGAATCTTGAGTAGTCATCAACAATAACATATGCATACCTTTTACCTCCAAGACTTTCAACCTGTATAGGTCCCATCAAGTCCATGTGAAGAAGCTCTAGAAGTCTTGAGGTAGCAAGATGTTAAATCTTCTTATGGGACATCTTTGTCTGCTTCCCAATTTGACATTCACCATAAATTCTCCCTTCATAAATATTTATCTTGGGACTATCTCTAATAGCCTCCTTTGATAGGATCTTCTTCATGCCCTTTAGATGTTGATATCCAAGCTTTTGATGTCATATGTTTACTTCATCATCCTTTGACAATAAGCATGTTGAGAGACATTCTGGAGAATTCCATAGGTAGCACTTGTCTTTTGACCTGGTTCCCTTCCTAACCACTTCATTCTTATCATTTGTAATCAGGCATTCAAATTGAGTAAAGTTAACATTGATACCTTGATCACATAGTTGACTAGTACTTATCAGAATTACTGCTAGCCCTTTCACAAACAACACATTATCTAGACTAGGTTGTCCAACATAATCCACTTTTCTCACTCTTTTGATTTCACTCTTTGACCCATCTCCAAAAGTGACATAGCTAGTGGCACGTGGTTTAATGTCCACAAGGAATTTCTTAATACCAGTCTTGTGTCTGGAACAACCACTGCCAAAATACAAATATTCTCTAGTTGAGGCTTTGAGCAAAGTGTAAGCTATGAGTCCATATGAATCATGATGAGAAGCTCTTCTTGACTTGGCCTTAGTATTAACATCTTTCCTTCTGTAAGGAGTCCTATGGTTGGAATAGCCATACAGTTGGTAGCAAGAGTATTTCAAATGACCAAGCAATCCATAATGGTGATATCTCCGTTGCTGATACATGGGATTATAGTATCTTCCCTGATGTCTCGGATGATGTTGGGACATATGCCTTGACATCTTTTGTTCTTGTTTCATCTTTTGGAGAACAAACTCCACAACTTGCTCGTGGTTCTTTTCAGCTTGGTTATTGTAACCATGACCCCTCATATTTCCAACATTAACCCCAGTCTGAAGAATCTCATTCAACATAGCAGTGCCATTATTTAGCATTCTCATAGATTTGGTCGTATTGTCAAACTTTGATTTTTACAATATTACCTCCTCTCTAAGATTTGTAATGATAGGTAGGTGATCTTCTTTCTCCGCCTCCAGTTGAGCAATAAGTATCTTTTGCTCCAATGTTCTTTGACCCATTCTATTATTTTTGAGGCACATCTTTGTGAACTCAGTAGCCAGTTCACTAACTGTGAGTTCTCCAACATATGATTCTTTATCAGATTTACAAGATTCTTTATCAGATCCACAAATTCCAGTCAAGGCAGTCACCTTCTTGGCTGAATCTTCCTCATGACCACTTTCAGATTCTCCATCTGACCATGATACATATAGGCTTTCCCTTGCTTTTTGAGGTAGAGGCACATTCAGTTCTTATGTGACCATATCCCTCACATTCATGGCATTGGACACCTTTCCCTTGGTTTGGCTTCTCTTCAAATCTTGACTTCCTACCCAGATCCTGGTTTTTATTGATGTCGTATGACATGTTCTTAGAACCCAACCTGGACTTCCTCAACACCCTTCTAAACTGTTTTCCCAGCAGTACGAGAACCACAAATACGCCTTCCGAGTTCATGTTTCCTTTATCTTATGAGTCTTCAACACTAGAAGCAAAAGTTATGCTCTTCTTCTTTTCAGATATTTTGTTGATAGAAGGCTCAAAAGTCTTAAGTGAACTTACAAGTTCATCTACTGTCATAGTGTTTAAATCTTGGGATTCTTCAATAGAAATCACCTTCATGTCAATTCTCTTGGGAAGAGATCTAAGCATCTTGCTGATCAGCTTATCCTCTGATATCGTCTCTCTCAGGTCTTCTAAGTCATTAGCAATATTTAGAACAATAATGTGAAAGTCATTAATACTCTCATCCTCCTTCATCTTCAAGTTCTCCAATTTGGTGCAGAGAAGTTGAAGCTTTTCCAATTTAACCTTAGGATTTCCTTCATGGACCTTTCTCAAGGTCTCCCACATAACTTTTGCATGTTTACAATTCTTTATCAGCTTGAAAATCTTTTTTATCAACTCCATTGAATATGGCATTCAGTGCTTTGGAGTTTCCTTGAGATAACGCCTCATCCTTATCATCCCAATCTTCTTTAGGCCTCAGGACATCAATGGCCTTATCTTCTGCATCCACAACCTTCAGTGGATCCCATCCTTTGACAATATTTTTCCAAGCCTTGTCACCCAAGGATTTTATGAAGGTTTCTATGCATAGTTTCCAACTGTCATAGTTGGCACCATCCAAAATAGGCATTTTAACCACACTTCTAAAATTCTTGTCCATTGCATAAGAAAGTAACTTCTCTGAATCTCACCCAGAGTCAAAGCATGATGCCTTCTCTGATACCAATTGAAATTCTGGCTATCAGATCCCAGATGTCCTAAGAGATGTCGAGACACCGGATCCGACTTCACACGTAACATCAAGATGGATGGACACAATAAACAGTGTTGAAATTAAATAACACAAGATATGCTTACCCAGTTTGGAATAACCTTCCTACTCTAGGAGCTACCAAGCCAGAGACGAAATTAACTAGATAGTATCTATTTGTAGACCTCACAACAAACATCCCAGTTTATAGCCTACACACTTAATCACTATCCTTTGCTCAATTTCTACCTAAGACACACCTAAGTATGAAGCCTTTCTCAAATCCCTCTTCAATTACACTCAGCAATTGGAGCAACTCTAAACACAATTAGAGAACCAAACTGAAAGTCACTCTTCCAAGACACACAAAACTCAATGCTTAAAAGCTTATGAGAATTGACACACAAATACTCAATGCTTAACAGCTTATGAGCATCTGACACACAAATGTTCAATGCTTAAAAGCTTATGAACATCTGACACAACTTACAATCCAACAATAAAGATTCTAAAACCCTAACAAAAATACACACGTAAGTTCCACCGAATACTAGGTATAAACTAATCTATTTATAACTTTATTCTGGACTGGGTTGGGCTTCAAAACCGCAATAGTGAGGTTGTACAAATTCTGCAAAATCTTCTCCAAGAAAATAGGTCTTCAATCATTAGTTTTCTAAAATGTCTCCATATTTAGAAATTAAGAAAATCTTCGAAAACCAACATAAAATATTCTGATTTGTCAATCTTTGACGCCACATAAGTTAACTAAATATTCCCTGAATATTCAGTAGCTAACCAATCAACTAAATTATAACTGTCAGCTGCTGCAAACACGATGTCCTATCTCCTAATTGGGACATCTTACTTGACATGTTGAAAATTGAAAGTTGGAACATCTTGTTCAACGTGCTGCTGTCAAATTGGTTTTACCAAAATATATGTCAATCATAATTTCAGAGAAATAATATATATATATATATATATATATATATATATATATATATATATATATATGTATATATATATATATATATATATATATATATATATATATATATATATATATATATATATTAAATCATAAAAATTATAAATCTTAATTTAAATTTAAATTCCAAATTATGAAAAAATTATAGCAATTTATTTTCCAAAACTTAAATGTTATTATTAATAACATAATAGTATAAATAAATAAATAAAACTACTATATATATATATATATATATATATATATATATATATATATATATATATATATATATATATATATATATATATATATATATATATATATATATATATATATATATATATATATATATATATATATATATATATATATATATTGTAATTTAAATTTTAAAATACAAGTTATATATTATTAAAAAAATAATATGAATTAAAGATAAATTATAAATTTATAAAAATATAATAATCGTATAGTTGTATTTATGAGTATGAGGTTGGCAATATCTATACATAAGAAGCAGTTTAAAGTTGTCCGTCTTAATTAAAAATAAAAAGTATTATTGTTGTGCCTTGATTTTTCAACACATGAGATTAAGTATTAGACTCCAAATCCTATAAATAGCACATACGCAATAATTTTTTTCAATTCATAACAAAATACACAGACACCTTCTTAGTACCTTATCTAGTTCTTTTAGTCCTCTCTATACATGGCTCGTTTCAATTCTGCTTTACTCATCATCACTATGCTTTTCTTGACCATGTATTCCTTACCATCTTCTATAGATGCTCGAAAGATTCTCAAAATGGAGACACAAGAGGTGCCTTCTTCAAAGGGTACCCTACCTTTAACTGATGTTATTAATAATCTCAACATTTATAGAAATGGAAGAGTCGTTGCTCATCTTGCCAACAATGGAAGAGTTCTTGTATCTTCTGTTCCTAGCCCAGGTGCTGGAAACTAGTTATCTTCAATAATAATCATTCATAGCCCGGGTGCTGTTGTAACATATATATTTGCTTCATGTCCAACTTCATCTTTTCGATTCTCCCTATTCAAGAATGATATCAAGGAGTTCTTGGACATTTTGGAAAGCTTGCAATATGATATACAACCCATATTTGAATTGATTTTGAATATTCACCTTGGAACTATATGAAATAGTGCCATGAAGTTGAGTCAAAATCCTGACCAAATTAGGGCAAAATTTCACTAAGTGTTTAGTTTTATGATCCTATGTTCTTGAAATTATAACTTGAGATCCAAGCACTTTTGCCCTTTTGGAGTTTTGATCAAATTTCTTGAGGGATTGTGGTACAAACTTGATCAAATGATACATATGAGTTTAAAATGTTGACGTGGATAAAAAATTATGAGTTTTGACTGTAAATTGGCCATGGTTGACTTTTTCCCCAATATAGTTGATTTTTAGGTCCACTGTTCAATTGACTGATTAAAAGTGTTATCCAAGGCTTGAAACTTGACATGAGTAATCATGGGGGTCCATAATGGTCCATGAAAGTAATATGAGGCATAGAAAGTTCAAAAATCCTTGTGCAAACTCAAACCCTAATTTTGGTCATTAGTGCTTGAGGAGGTGTCTTGAGCTGATCAAACCTTAGTGCAGTCTTGAGCCCAAGGAGATCTTGTAAGCAAATTCTTGATAAGTGAGAGGGAAAATTTCGGGGTACAACAGCTTCCCCTGTTCAATCTTCTTAAACTTGAAGAGTTAGATAGGCATGCCTTGCCATTCGTGACTCGGAAGTGGAAGATGATTGGACACTAAAGTGCCTAGAAATTTGCACTCAACGATGTGATGGTAGAGGGAGTTGGCTTAAAGATTCCATTTGGAGAGGTGATAGAAAGTTGTAGGAGACGGGCTTAAAGATGCCATCTAAAAGTGATTGTTTGTGTTGTAATTTGTAAGCTGAAAGAATGAGTATCAGAATGGCGTCCGTGTCTGGATCGTATCTGAACTGTATCTGGGAGCTGATTTTGAATGATTATCAGAATGACATCCGTGTCTAGAGCGTATCTGAACTGTATCTGAAAGCTGGTTTTGAATGAGTATCAGAATGGCATCCGTGTCTGGAGCGTATATGAACTATATCTGAGAATTGAATTTGAGTGAGTATCAGAATAACATCCGTGTATGAAGCGTATCTGAACTGTATCTGAGAGTTGAATCTGAATGAGTATCAGAATGGCATCCGTGTCTAGAGCGTATCTGAACTGTATCTGAGAGTTGAATTTGAGTGAGTATCAGAATGGCATCCGTGTCTGGAGCGTATCTGAACTGTATCTGAGAGTTGAATCTGAATGAGTATCAGAATGGCATCCGTGTTTGAAGCATATCTGAACTGTATCTGAGAGTTGAATTTGAATGAGAATCAGAATGGAATCCGTGTCTGGAGCGTATCTGAACTATATCTGAGAGTTGAATCTGAATGAGTATCAAAATGGTATCCGTGTCTGGAGCATATCTGAACTGTATCTGAGAACTCTGAACATTGTTAATGATAGTTGTTAATCTTATCCTGAAAAGGGTAAAATGTTAGCTAAAATGCAGGGTCATGTTGTATGAAATGTATGATATAATGCATTCATTTTATCGATGTTTATGATATACAGATGCAATGTATGCGTATGTGAGCTAGTCTGTTGCGCTGTTTGTTGGATTGGGGAAACTAAATTTCTGAATGTTGCTAAGGATATGAAAGTATTCATGTCTTGAAGTCGAAGTGTTGATGAATTTCCGTTTAGAGAAATAAACTCTGTTATAAGGGAAATGCCATGTACTTCTTAAAAAATCTGTTTGGGGAATCTAGAGAAATTGGATGATTTCTACCGGGGATTGATAATTGGAAGTTTTGTTCCGCTAGGGATTAAACTGTACACTAAGGGGATTTTTTTTTGGAAAATAACTTGGAGAGATTTCCCTATCCCTTAAAGCCATTAGTAATTGTCTTTTATTTTGCTAATTTGTAAACAGTAATTATGTTCAAATTCATATGTTCAGCAATGAATCATTGGACGTTTTTGTAAACAAAACACAAGAGTAAAGAAAAACAGATAGTTTTGTACTTTCAAAGGAATATCTTTGTATTGACTTTGAGTAAGCATTTTTGTACAGTGAGACAAATATTCTAGTAGGAGAACGCCGTCGTAAAAATGAAAATTTTAATACAAAGAAAAGATAGCTATGTGTAATCATCCCATAGGGTTCCCATTCTGCTATAACATTTGTATCTCTGAGCATCTTGTTTATTTGTTGCCTTGTCCGAAGATGATTGAACTGATCAGAAACTCTAAGTTTGCCAGTTGAAGCCAAAGGTTGTCCGTAAGGTGATCTGACGGGACATAGTCATACGCTCTAATTCCCTAACTTTTGCCTGGACCACCCTTTCGGGTTTTCAGTCCACCGGGAAACCCTTTTTTGCCCAAGTCGCCCTTTCGGGTTTTCAACTTGCCGGGTGTACAGATTTTTTTGTTTTATCCCTAATTTTTTCTGAACCTTTTGGTTCGCCGGGATGCCCTTGTTTTGCCCAGGTGTGTCAACCTAGCGGGTCTCTTATGCATAGTATCTTTTGACTATGTCTGTGTTCAGAGGGTGCGGTAGGTCGTCACCATCCATGGTGGTCAAGATCATTTCTCCACCAGAGAAAATGTTTTTGATTACAAATGGTCCTTCATATGTAGGAGTCCATTTCTCCCTGGGATCGCCTTGCGGTAGTATGATACATTTGACCACCAGATCTCCAACTTGATACACTTGGCGTCTGACCTTTTTGTTGAAAGCTTTGATCATCCGTTTTTGATACATTTGACCATGGCATACAACAGTAAGTCTCTTCTCATCAATTAAGTTCAGTTGATCAAGTCGGGTCTGGATCCAATCGTCTTCGTTCTGCCCTGCATCCTTCATAATCCTCAGAGAGGGGATATGGACCTCGATAGGCAAGACAACCTCTATGTCGTAAACCAGAGAATAAGGTGTTTCCCCATTTGATGTGCGAGCCGTGGTACGATACCCGTGGAGAGCGAATGGTAGCATCTCATGCCAGTGTTTGTATGTGTGTCATTTTCTATATGATCTTTTAATGTTCTTATTTACAACTTCGACATCACCATTCATCTTCGTCCGGTAAGGAGAAGAATTGTGATGTTGAATAGTGAACTGCTCGCACAAGGTGGTGATTATAATGTTGTTGAGATTTGTACCATTGTCAGTGATGATCCTTTCTGGGATACCGTACCGGCAAATGAGGTTTTGCTTGATGAAACGGGCAACAATATTCTTGGTAACGGAGGCGAAGGAGGCTGCTTCAACCCACTTTATAAAATAGTCAATGGCCACTAGGATGAAGCGGTGTCCATTGGAGGCTGTTGGCTTGATTTCCCCAATCATATCAATTCCCCACATAGCAAAGGGCCAAGGAGCCGTTAAGACATTCAGAGGAACCAGAGGTACGTGCACCTTATCAACATAAATCTGACACTTATGGCAGGTTCGAGAGTGTTGATAACAATCTGCTTCCATGGTAGACAAGTAATAGCCTGCCCGTAGAATTTTCTTTGCCAACGTATGCCCACTAGAATGGGTGCCAAAAGTGCCTTCATGCAATTCAACCATGATCCTTTCAGCTTCAACCTTATCTACACACCGAAGTAACACAGAGTCATGATTGTGTTTGTACAAGATGTCGTTACTAAGGAAGAACTTAGCGGAGAATCTCCTTAAGAACTTCTTGTCATTAACTGAAGCTGCTTCCGGATATTCTTGAGCCTCGAGATACCTCTTGACTTCGTGAAACCAAGGCTGGTCCACTATTTCTTCAATATTAATCTCGTAACAGTGTGCTGGTTCATCCCTTTGTTCGATGGTGATTTAGGGATCCTCGTTATCCCATTTAAGTTTAAACATGGATGACATTGTGGCTAGTGCGTCTGCTAGCTGATTTTCTTCTCGCGGGAAATGCTTGAAGGTAATCTTCTCAAAATATGGTAGCAACGTCAAATTATGTTCTTTGTAAGGGATAATGTTAGGGTGTTTGGTGTCCCATTCCCCTTTGATCCGATTGATGACCAAAGCTGAATCTAAGAACACACTCAAAGATCTGATCCCTAAGTCTATGGCAGCTCTGAGACCAAAGATGCACGCTTCGTATTCTTCCATGTTGTTTGTACAATTGAAGCAGAGTCTGGCAGTAAAGGGAGTATGACACCCTTCCGGAGATATGAGTACAACACCGATACCATTGCCAAGTGCGTTGGATACCCCATCAAATAACATGGTCCATTGGGATCCTTGTTCAGGTCCGTCATGTGGCCTGAATTCTTTACAGTTGTCTAACGTCATGATATCTTCATCCGTAAATTTGAACTTCATGGATTGGTAGTCTTCCACGGCTTGGTGAGAAAGGTGATCAACTAATACACTGCCCTTTATTGCCTTCTGGGTGGTATACTGTATGTCATACTCTCGAAGATGTATTTTATCAGATCCATTTTAGATATCAATAAAGTAGTATGAGTCAGCATATACTGTCTTAGCCGGCGAGCAGCCCATGCCAAAGTGCAACAAGTTTTCTCAAGCAGTGAATATCTGGTTTCACAGTCGGTATACTTTTTTCTTAGGTAGTAAATAACACGCTCTTTTCAGCAAGACTCGTCATGCTGCCCCAATACACACCCCATTGAGTTTTCTAAAACAGTCAGATACATGATCAATAGTCTTCCCTCGACTGGTGGCATCAACACAGGAGGCTCTTGTAAGTATTTTTTGATTTTGTCAAAAGTAACTTGGAACTCGTCATTCCAGTTGACTACTTGATCTTTCTTCAAAAATTTGAAGATTGGCTCACAAGTAGCTGTCAGGTGAGAGATGAATCTGACAATGTAGTTCAAACGCCCCAAGAATCCTCTGACTTCCTTCTCAGTACAAGGATCAGGCATCTCTTGTATCGCTTTAACTTTGGCAGGATCGACCTCGACACCTTTTTTGCTGACGACAAAGCCTAGGAGTTTACCAGACCTTACTCCAAATGTGCACTTGTTTGGATTCAACCTCAACTTGTACTTCTTCAGTCTCTCAAACTGTTTTTGTAAGTGATCAAGATGAACTTCTTCTGTTTGAGATCTGGCTATTATATCGTCCATGTAGACCTCTATTTCGTGATGTATCATGTCATGAAATAAATCTACCATGGCACGCTGATAGGTTGCCCCAACATTTTTTAATCCGAATGGCATCACCTTATAGCAAAAAGTACCCCACTGCGTGACAAATGTTGTTTTCTCCATGTCCTCAGGAGCCATTTTGATTTGGTTGTAATCTGAGAATCCGTCCATGAAGGAAAACACTCTGTGTTGTGCCGTATTATTAACTAGGATGTCAATGTGGGGAAGTGGGAAATCATCCTTAGGGCTTGCCCTATTCAAATCTCTGTAGTCCATACACATTCGTACCTTGCCGTCTTTCTTGGGTACGGGAACAACATTGGCAACCCATTGCGGATAGGAGGTGACGGACAAGAATCCAACGTTAAATTGTTTCATGACTTCTGCTTTAATCTTCTCTGACATATCTGGTCGCATTCGACGAACCTTTTGCTTTACTGGTGGGCAATCCTCTTTTGTAGGCAGACGATGTACCACAATATCTGCATCAAGTCCCGACATGTCTCCATATGACTAGGCAAAGACCTCAACATACTCGTGTAGAAACTGAATTAAACTCTCCTTGACACTTGGTTCCAAATTGTCTCCCACCTTAACTTCTTTTTTGTCTTCTTCGGTACCCAGGTTGATTGTGTCAACGGGTTTCTCGTGAGGCTAAATGGTTCTCTCTTCTTGCAGTAGTAATCTGGAAAGTTCCCCTAGTACTTCACAATCTTCCTCACCTTCGTCTTCAGCTTGGTAGATTAGATTTTCAGAGTCACAGAAAGCCATAACATAACCGTTACCCATGGGATCCTGAATGGATGTAGACCTGCATTGTGAGTATGGGTGTGTGTAAGGGTATAGCTATCTTTGAAAGAAATGAAATGTAAAAAGCAAAAACAATGAGCACAAAGTTTGTATGCAAAACATCCATGATTCATTGATGTCATATGGAAATGAGATAATAACCCTTAAAAATGGACCATTGTGCCTCGGGTAAGACACAAGATTTTAAGAGTTTGAATTGTTTTAATATTACAGATCCAACAAAATATAAAGACAAATTACAGTGGGATAAAAGTGATCGAGACAAAATCTCTAGCCTCCCAATTGCTGAGCCATCCACTGACAGTTGGGAAGATCCAATCCTCCAGGTTGCAACCATCTTCATCATCCTCTACCGCGTTGACTTCACGGTTGCTGATCTTCAGGGTTTATCCTCCAGCACGAGCGCGACATACAACCTTCTGAGCACTTGAAGAGAAACCCAAACCGAACTTATCTGACTTGTATGGGATATCCGGGAGTTATCCCCAAATAGTGCACCCACCTTCTTCTTTTACTACCTTTGCATCCTTCAAAGATGACATCCTGAGTGGAGGCCTTGTGATCTTGGGAACAACTTTGGTTACTGCCACATCTTGCGGGACTTCTTCAAAGTGTTGGAATGGAGTTTCAATAAATTCACCATCTAATTCCACATATCTGAAGGAATTGAGATGGCTGATCATATATTCTTCTTCTCCATGAACGGTGATAATCTTCCCTTGAATTAGATACTTCAGCATTTGGTGCAACATAGAAGTGACAGCGCTAGCATTGTGAATCCATGGTCGGCCTAGCAAGCAGGAATATGAGGGACGGATATCCATTACATAAAAAGTTGAATCAAATGTTTGGGTTCCAACCTTTATGGGGATATCCACTTCCCCATGTACCATCCTTTTCGAGCCGTCAAAAGCCCTTACTACTATGTTACTTGGCTTCAATGTCAATCCCTCACAATCAAGCCTATCAAGAGCTTTTTTAGGAAAAACATTCAGAGATGAGCCAGTGTCCACCAAAACATGAGCCAAGGTTGTGCCTCTACATTCAACTGAGACATGCAACGCCTCATTATGCTTCCTTCCTCTTGGTGTTAAATCAGCATCTGAAAAACCTAGACCATTATCTGCAGTTAAGCTAGCTACGCAGTCTTGGAACTGATTGGCAAATGTCTCTTGGGGTACATGGGCAGTTTTCAGGAATTTTACCAAGGCTTTTTCATGCGCCTCGGAACATAGTAGTAAAGCTATCATGGAAATTTTAGATGGAGTTTTCCCCAGTTTCTCAACTACATCGTAGTCGCTTCTTTTTTTATGATTTTTAGAATTTCCTCCATCTCCTTCCGGGAGGTCTCAGGGATAGCCAATGATTGCGTCTTGGTCTTGACAAACTCAACCAGAACACCTTTTCCTCGAGTCTCGGTTAACTTGGCAGCAGGAGTGTTAGTAGGAATGATAACAGGGATTGTAACAGCTTTGTCAGTTGGAGTATTAGTGGAGACGATTGTAGGACTGGGAATAGCCTCCGGGGAAGCAACAACAGGAATGATTACAGGTCCAGAAACTGCTTTTGGGGGAGCAATTTCTGGAGATAATATCCTTCCGCTTCGGGTAATCTTGCTAGTTCCTGCAATATTACTGATGTCGGAGTTGGCTTTCTCGGAACTCAAATCTTCGGTGGCTGGCCAATCCTGCTTGATAGCGTGGTAGTAGACATCCCCTCCATAATTCCATGGTATGGTTTTGTCTGACGAATATGGGACTGGTCCAGGCATTGTAATTATCAAAGGAGTTTCTTTCGGAACTGATGTAATTCTAAAAGGTCTTTTAGTGGAGACCCTGGAAGAATTGGCGGAAATGGTAATGATAGAGACATATTTAAAAGGAACAGGTGGAACAAAAGTCTTTTCAAACAAAATTTCTTTGTTATCTATTAGGCAGTGAATGCCTGTTTTTAACAAAGGACAACTGGTTGGTGAGGACAAACAGAAACGACAACCTTCATCACAACCCAGGAACACACAGGCATTCAACAAGTTCACTTTAATAGTCAGGAGTGGGGTCATAAGTTCATCAACTGAAGTAACACACATTTCTTCTTCAATGGAATTGGTATTATAGCCATGTTTGGGCATAGGGGCAGAAATGACATTTGGCTTTTTGGGTGCATAAAATTCAATCTCTTTTGCTTCAATGAGGTCTTGTATTTTTTTCTTTAGAGCCCAACAATTATTAATGTCATGGCCGAGACTCTCGGAGTGGTATGCACAACGGGCATTAGGATGATAGTAAGGAGATGATGTATTAGGATTCTTTGGAGCTTCTTTCGAGGTCACCAGGCTGGATCTTAACATATGTGGCAATACTTGAGATAAGGTCATGTTAATTCTGGTGAATTGTCTGACTGGCCTTTCCATCCTTGGTTGGTTGTTTCTCTGCTGATCAGGCGCAGGTTTAGGAATCATAATAGCCCCCACCATTGGATGGCGTTCAACCCTATCTTGATTTCTCTGAGGATAAATAACAACCACTTCTTTCTTTCCGATAAATGACTTTCTTATAGCAGCAGAGGATGTATCCTTTTAAATCTTTCCACTCTTTATCCCGACTTCTACCCTTTCTCCGGTCAATATCAGTTTAGTAAAACCTGCCGATGAACTCCCAATTAGGTGATTGAAGAAGGGACCTGACAAGGTTCCCAAAACATGTCTACTAATTCTCTTTCAGATAGGGGAGGTTGAATTCTTCCAGCCAAGTCTCTCCATTTTTGTGCATAGTCCTTGAAACCTTCATTGGAAACCATGGCCATACTCTGGAGTTGAGTACGGGTAGGCGCAAGATCAACATTGTATTGGTATTGTTTGTAAAAGGCTGCAGCAAGATCTTCCTAGTTATGAACATTGTCTCTTTCTAGATGATAAAACCAATCAAGTTGAGTTCTAGATAAACTGTCTTGGAAGAAGTGTACCCATAAATCTTTTGTCAGCGGTATGGGGCTGGATTTTCCCCATGTAGGATCGGAGATGCATTTTGGGGCATGAGACTCCGTCATATTTGGTGAATACGGGTGCTTTGAATTTGGGAGGAATGGCAATCCCCGACACTAACCCCAATTCCTCAAAGTCCAAGCCAGGAACTTTTTGGATTTCCATCGCATTCAACCGCTCTTCGAGATGTTTATACTTGTCATCATCTGGAGGGTATTATTCTTCAGAATAGTCTTCTTCTTCCTTTTCCTCTTCTGATTTTGACGGGACAACTGTTTCCTTGCCTTTCCCATCTTGATTGTCTCTCTCACCGTATGTCGTTGCAAATTCTAGGTTTCTTCTTATCTGCCCATGAAATCTTCTTCCCATGTTTAGGACTCCGGTTACCTTCTTTGTCTTCTTTTTCTTTTCCTAAGCTAGCAAAGTTTTCAACTCTTCTTGTCCTTTGGCCAGAGTTAAGAACAACTGTTGAAACTGTGCATTCTGAGCTTGGAGGTCCTTCACTGTTTGCTCGAGATCCATCTTACTGAAATAAATAGTAGAGAGATGAGGAGACTTGTTGCAAGAAACCTGCTTATG
Organism: Vicia faba; assembly: GCA_948472305.1. NCBI lineage: Eukaryota > Viridiplantae > Streptophyta > Magnoliopsida > Fabales > Fabaceae > Vicia > Vicia faba. Next base: position 548,769,660 of record OX451735.1, read on the forward strand.
TTATGATGAATGATAAATGCGTATGCAATGAATTCAAGGTTTTTAAGATTCAAATTCGTTTTAGACAAAAAAGGAAACACGCGTTATATTAATAAATTAAAGCTTTTGAGTACATCAATGCCTTCTTGGGCAAAACAAATACAAGAAACTCTAAGATAAAAAGGTAGTGCGTATCCTCTTTGGTGCAACGTAGGCATTCAGAATCTGCTTCGCATGAAGTAGCCTAGTGAGTTCCAAAACCTTCTTCTTGCTTGCGTAGAATTGGGCTTCGAAGGTATCTCGCTCTCCCTTGAGTTGTATCCAATCCCTTTGTAGGTCTTCAAGAGAGGTAGGCATGTCAGGATGTAGGATAGTGTATGGAACATCTCCTTCGATGACAGGCACAATGATTACTGGGAGAATGGAGGGGTAAGGCATCATAAGACTCTGAACACGAGTTCGTACCCATTTGAGGTAAGGATCAATAGAGATGGAATTTTTATGCCCCAAAGTCTTGCTATCTACCTTGTTTAACATCCTCCAAGCTTGGATAAATCTCTGGCGAAGACCTTGATCGTCGTTGCCGTAGTCAAATACCAAACCTTGAATCAGCATCTTGTGCGGGCCATCCCTTCGGGCATAACCAAACTGTCTTAAAGCTAAGCAGGGGTTGTAGGTGATTCCTCCCCTAATTCCAAGTAAAGGGACATTAGGAAATTCCCCACAACGGTCGACAATAGTAACATTCTCTATGGATCGGGAGCACCAATAAATGTCTTAATGTTTGAGTGTCACACACCTTTGTGACCACCTTGAACCTTGCTCATTCTTTAATACATATTGGGAAAGATGCGAAATAAACCATCTTTCCAAGAGAGAAGTGCAACACATAAGTACACCTCTTTTCCTCATTGTGCGAGTGTGAAAAGAGTGTAGGATATCCCCTAGCAATGTAGGCACCGGGTTGAAAGATATGAAGATTTTGACGGTGTTCACATCTATGAGTTGATGAGGATTTGGAAACAACATCATCCCATAGATGAGGAGAGCCACAATTTCCTCAAAGGCTTGCAGATCCAAGGAATTCCAACAACTTTGGGATTTCTCAAACAGGAACTTTGCTAGGAAACCTTTGACACCACTCCTTGTTTCCCAATGAGTTGTGACATCAGATGAGTGCAAGTGTAGAGCTTGAGCAATCTCTTCTGGCTTTGGGTCTCTTTCCATATCGTTGAAAGGTAGTTGGTTGAGAATGGGAATCCTCAAGAGTCGGGAGAATTCTTCTAAAGTAGGCACAAGTTGATAGTCGGGAAATGTGAAGCAATGGTGTAAAGGATCAAAGAACTGAAAGACCACCTTCATCATGTCCTCATTTGTGTTGGAGGTGACCAAGTTGAGTAGGCTACCATGTCTCTCGGTGAATGGAGAGTTTTCAGAAATCCTTGAAGCTAGCTCCCTGAGTTGTGGAGGGATCCTTACAAGATTCACTTGAATAGTTTTCCTGCGAAGTGAATCCATATCCTACAAAACAAGAACAAAGATGAATCCCAAAATCCTTGAAATGGTTAGTGGATGTATATGATGTTTATGATGTTCATGATGTTATGTACAAGTATGTATATACAAACAAAACAAACAATTCCTTAGGTTTAAGCTTGCATGGAGTTTTATAGGTAACTACCCTCTTGAAGTTTAGTTGGATTAAACCTGTCCTAGTAATAGTAACCGGGTTTTAAGGAGCTCAATATCACTCGTTTGTTTCCTTGGTCATTGTTTCAGCACAATCCTCTTTAATGGCGACCGAAATATCCCAAGAAACCAAACCTCAATGAGTGTAGTATCGAGTATCTACCAACTTCGGACTGCACCAAAGCCGGTCACCTCACTACATCCTAAAGGCCAAGTTGGTCAAGTAAAGGCTCTAAAAGTTCATTAGTGCTTCATGACATCACTCAGCGGCCTCGTATTCTCTTTGATTAACTCAAAAGCTACCGGTACCCACAAATATGTCGCACTAACGTAGCTATTGCTTAGACCATGTCGGTATACCCCACATAGTTTCCACAATGTATTGCTACTTACCTATAATGTATCACAAATTCGGGTAGAGGATTTAAACCCAAATAAAGAACCATAATGTAAAGCATACAAGTCAAACAATGTAAGCAAGTAAATGTGATCTAACTCTAAGGTAACCCCACTTTTAGAATTTTCCCCATCAGAGTCGCCAGTTCTATGATACGGTGGGAGAACTGACTTGAAGGTTTTGTATTTGATTGCAAATGTTGCGGTTAGCAAGACTCGCCACCGACTTTTCTTTTATCCAAAAGGAAAGGTGAAAAAGCACAGGAAAGACCTTTGAGATTGTTTCTTGAGTTCGGGGGGTTGATTATGAAAAGGGAAGGTATTAGCATCCTTTTCATCCATGGTTTTCCATGGGCTCTTAGTTACTTCCTAGATCACTTTCTTTTGTTTGAAATTGTGCTTAGTGTGGTTTTTGAAAGTATTTTGTAAAGAGGCCTTTGTTTAGGCAATCTTTGTAATGATTCTCGTTCGTAAGAATGTATACAAAGATGTTGATCTTTTGAAAATATTTTCAAGTTTGTAAGATGTTTGAAAGTGTATGTGATTGTTTTGAAAATAGCAAGGATGCTTGTTTTGAAATGGAGCAAGTAATTAGGAGCATTATACCTACTCAAAAGTCTTTCTTGTACATTTCCTTTTCCTTTGACATTGTTATCTTACCGTTGATTTGGTAAGAAACCCTATCTTTGGATGTAAACGAGACGGGCGTGGGTCATCGCATAACCATGATTAGCAATGTTGCAAGGCATCTTAGCATTCTCTTTTAGGGACTAAGATCATTTGTAAGGCAACTTAGATAGCGCCATCGAGGGACTATGATCTTGTATTCGTTTGTTTTTGCTAAGATACCTCACATGTGTAATATGACCATTTTGTAAGGCAACCAAGTGGATTTTACCCTAGGGTTGCTTGTGTGCAAGTGTATTGTTTTCATGCTTGTTTTTGTCTTGAATTAGGGTTTTCTATTTGATTGATTTTATTCTTTCCATACAAACCCTAATTAATAGCATGTGAATATGAAGCATTTAAATTGCGGAAGATAAAAATACTAAGCTATTACATGATTTGTGGGAAGGGGGGTGTACAAAGCATAAATGGGTATTGCAAGAAATTAAACCCTAATTAATCTATTACAACCATATTGAATTGAATAAATAAATGTACAAAATATGAAAAGGAATAATGTATAAAGTAATGAATAAAAAAAGAATGGATTTTTTATTTGGTTTTGTCCTTGTTAATTTTTTTTTAAAATTTCTTAACCTAATGAACTACAAAAAATGCTTAATAAAAAAAATAAACTAATTTAATTTTAAAAGAGAAAATATTTTTAAGTTTTATGAAGAAGATTTTAATATTAAACTAAATAGTATGAAAATTAATTAAATTAGGAAAAGTATAAATTCTATGTTTATTTTAAGAAAATAAAATAAGCCTAAATCTATTTAATTAAAAAAAGTTAAGTTTGTAACAAAAATATTTTTGATGTTTTAGTCTAGAAAATAAAATAAATGTATATAGTATAAATAAAAATATATTTTTGTATCTTTTTTTTAATAAAATAAATAATAATATTAATAAATAAAAATAAAAATAAAATAAAAAGAAAATAAAATAAATAAAAAGTCAGGGGGTTCATTAGTAAACAAAAGAGTATTCATGAGCAAAAATAAACTAAGCCCAATGAAGAGCCCAAATGCTTCCAAAAAAGAACAAAAACATGTTAGAAAATGTAAAAATAACAAAATGGTCTCGCTGGGGCTTGAACCCAGGACCATGGGGTGAACAGGTGCGCACTTTACCACTGGGGTGGCTATACATCTGTTAACTTGTATGAAATGATAAATACATAACTCAAAACACGCCCTGACTGTACTTCATCTTCAACCTCCAGCCAAAGGATCTGTAACTTGCTCATTTCTCAACCATTTGCAAAAATGTAAACATGAAAATTGCTCCATTTTGTCACACGAATCCAACCATATAAATATCATAAACTATAAATAAAAGATGAATGAGAATTTTTAAAAGTACCAAATTATGACCTAAATATTTCAGAAAGTTCAAACTCAAAATTCTCCTAGCTCAATCAAAATAAATGAAATCTATGGACATGTACAGCTTCAGGGCAATGATGTCTACATTTTATCTTCAGAAATGCAAGCTTAAAAATGCCTAAGTAATGAGATAGAAGTTCAAGAAAAATACCTCAAAATTGGAAATAGTGAAATGGATTTGAGCTTGTTTTAGGCAGTGCTAATGATCAGGTTAGCTTCCTTGGACCTCTAGGAAGCTAATGCAATGGCTGGCTTGAGCTGAGGGTGGCTGGAATGGTCTGGAGAAGTCCAACTGTGATGATTTGTTTTTGGTTATGGAAGACAGGGAAAATGGTGTTACAAAAGTTAAACAAGTACAGGGATGAGTTACCCTTGATGCAAGGAAGCTTTAGAAACTAAAAGGCCAAGAAATGCACGAGGGAAATGTGAGTTTGAGGTTCAAGGTCAGAAACTGTGCAACAATGGAGTTTTTGGGAAATTTCTAATTTGAGAGAGTTTTGGTTTATTTCAGGGTGCTCAAGCTCGTCCTCTAGCTCACAAATAGTGCCTCTATTTATAAGCAACAAGTTTGGAGACTTGTTGTTGATCAGAATTCAAAATCACAAGTTTATGCATAACATGTGATTTTTGAGAATTTCAAGTTTCCAAGCATTGCGTACTTACTAAGATAGAGTGGTTATGCTTTAAACAAGCTTACTTCTGAATTTGTGGATGGAGTGTGATCAAAGGGAACAAGTTAGAGGCTCAAGAATTGACTTTACACAAAAGCTTGCTTTTCTAAAATGGAAGTGTTCACTTTGTGCCATTAATGAAAATGTGGATTGGATAAAATTTAAACCACTTGGATTAAAGCTAAAAAGTTTGTGTTATCCATTAATGATGGATAGATACACAGGTTAGGAGGCCTGCAAAGCAAGATTATGCAGCCTAGGTTTGAAATTGGATTCTTGTTCATCACTAAATGCCTTGTAATTCAAGTGACAAAACACCAACTTCATCTCTTCGATTCTCCCTATTCAAGAATGATCTCAAGGAGTTCTTGGACATTTTGGAAAGATTGAAGTATGCTATACAAACCATATTTGAATTTATTTTGAATATTCACCTTGGAAATATATGAAAAAGTTCCATGAAGTTGAGTCAAAATCCTGACCAAATTAGGGCAAAATTTCACCAAGTGTTTAGTTTTATGATCCTATGTTCTTGAAATTATAACTTGAGATCCAAGCACTTTTGGAAGAAGTTGTGTGAAGAAAATTTGTATATTTCATGGAGATCTTCAACTTTCATGTTGGAAGTTTCTCTTGAATCATCTTGCATCATGGTGAAAATTTGGCTCAAAGTTATGAAAAAACATGAAATTTCCAACACTTAGAAAAATTTCTAAGTTTAGAAATTTTGACTTTTCAAAATGAAATCTTGACTTTTTTGATTTCTTGATGAATAAGTTTCATATTTTGACATGTTTTGATGAATTATGATTTTTGGCACTTGAATTTGATCAAAAAGTTAAAGTTTGACTTTTCAGTATACAGTTGACTTTTGATCAATTGACTGCAAAATTCATCTGTCAACCCAATGGATTTGCAATGTTTTGAACCATGTCAATAGGTCAAAATTATGCAATTGGACTCTTGAGATCATGCCTTAAACCAATTGACCATTTGATGGGTAAAAAATCAGAAATTGCCATTTCCCAGTCAAAACCGTAATTTTGACCATTTTGCCCTTTTGGAGATTTGATCAAATTTCATGAGGGATTATGGTCCAAACTTGATCAAATGATACATATGAGTTTAAAATGTTGACGTGGATAAAAAATTATGTGTTTTGACTGTAAATTGGCCATGGTTGACTTTTTCCCCAATATAGTTGATTTTTAGGTCCACTGTTCAATTGACTGATCAAAAGTGTGATCCAAGGCTTGAAACTTGACATGAGTAATCTTGGGGGTCTATAATGGTCCATGAAAGTCATATGAGGCATAGAAAGTTCAAAAATCCTTGTGCAAACTCAAACCCTAATTTTGGTCATCAGTGCTTGAGGAGGTGTCTTGAGCTGATCAAACCTTAGTGCAGTCTTGAGCCCAAGGAGATCTTGTGAGCAAATTCTTGATAAGTGAGAGGGCAAATTTTGGGGTAAAACACACATCATATTATATGCATGATAAAATAATGACATTATATAAGAAAGCAACCAAAGAAACATTAAGAAGCTCACCAAATATAATATTTTTGGCCTTTTTCATGCTAGTATCTACGAGTAGGTGAGTCACTATGAACTGCTTAAGCCAGTTCTTTGATGCCACATCAGAAAGAGGGTAATTCCACCAGCATAACCAAGTTCCTTGATGAAATAAATCAAATGCATCTTTAGGTGCATGTATTTGTCATACAAATCACCATCCCTATAAATGTAAGACCCAAACTCCACAAACAAATGGCTCTAGCCCCAAAAGTTGGAAAATATGTTCGTACAAGTGTATGGAAGTCCAACATCTAGGTTGCACAACTTCACACAAACTTCTTCATTAAGGGGAATGACTATGAAGTATTAGTCCTTAAAATGCTTCGTGTTATCCGTGTAGGATTTGAAATACCAGGTACCGTGTCTCAAATAAATCAAACCTTAGCCTCAGGCATGATGAGCCGGACTGTGTTAGGCCTTGAAGAGTTTGAAGAAGAGCCCCAAGGTCAGCACAATTTTCTTGTACTCACACCAATATTGGATTACTTTGAAATACCTCTAGCTCACCAGGTGCACTAGAGAAGGAGTGTATGCCAAGTGGCTCAAGACGGCAGTCTCAAAGTCGTTGAAAGGAAGATGAAATCTAATTAAAGAGAATAGGCCATCGTGAATAGGAATGACACACTTGCCATATTTATCACATATCCTCTTATTTTCATCCGAAGGGAACACCCCCTAATCCGATGAAAACTTGGTTGGGTGAGAATATGAGGATTAAATAGTCTAGAGGGGAGGGGCTTTTAATATACCAATCCCTTTAAAAAATTTTCAAAATATTTTTCTTACATAAAATCTAAGTTTAATAAGTGAAATCATAGATGGAAAGTAGAAGAAAAATATAACAGATGGAGTAAAGGATTATATGTTTCAATGTTAATGGGATATAAATGATTCAATCAAAATTAAACATAATCGAGACAAATAAAGTTGCTTTGACAAACAATTCAACATTGATCATAATTTTATGCATAGTTCAAATTGATATATTTCAATGATTAATTAATCCAAAATTAAAATATTTACAATCATAACCAATGTATAGGATAACCAATGAACTAGATGCATCACAAATATAAACTTATATGATAAAAGACTATAATATAAAATCAAAATCTAGATGACATGATATTTTAAAGATAACTAAATTAATGCGTACAATATAAATAAAAAAATTAAAATTGGCAAGGAGAAGAAAAACACACCCCATATATAGATTGGTTCAACTTATTCGTCCTTGCTAGAGCTTAGTACACTCTTCAATGGTTTCATAATTAAAAATGGTAAGGTCTTCAACTATTTGTAAATTAAATATGAAGGTGAGAAAATACACAAGAAGGGGGGAGGGGGAGGGGGGGGGGGGGGGTGAATTGTGTATCTGATAATTTATGCTTTTTCAAAACAACAACTTTTGAATCTGACTAAGTTCAGATTCTAAGTTTGAGTATGCAGTAGTATAATATTTAAAGTGCAAAATTAATAAGTAAGTCATACACAAAGATTGTACTGGTTCTCTATAACGAGAGCAGTCCAGTCTCCTTACCATACAAAAGCGTTTCACTATAATCAGAACCTGATTACAACTTGCTTAGACACACCATTTCAAGACTTCATGTTCAATCTTTTCAGAAAGAGACTTCTTGCCTAAACCAACTGTCAAAGACTTCCTTGCTCAATCTCACTATAAAGAGAAATTCTTGAAGAAGTGAAAAACACAAGAAGGGGGGGGGGGGGGGTGAATTGAAACTTAAAATCAAAAGCAGTAGACACGATATTTTTATCCTGTCTCGTTTGATCTCAAACTACTCCAGTCCACCCGCCAAGGTGATTTCTCCTCTCTCCAACGAGGACTTAATTCACTAATCAAAAACTGATTACAATCACTACTTTAACAACTGCCAAAGTCTTCTTGAGTCTAAAACCATAACCCGATTTTCTCAAGGAATTTCACTAAACAGTTAATTGAATAAAAGTGTACAATGATGTTTCTAAATAAACAGTATCACAAACTTGTGATGTATTACACAGTTTAATATTGAATTGTTGAAGATGAAGAATGAAAGCTGCGTTGTTTACTTTTTCACGTGAGTTTTTCTTTATGAGCGCAATTGTTCATCATCATGAAATCTTCTTCTAGTCTGCTTTATATAGCCCTTGCAATGGAGACATAAGAATATACTTTTGGTAAGTTCATAACACGAGTTAATGAGCTTTCCAAATCAGGAGATCATTGTCTGTTTGTAACTGTTACTTGTGATTTTGCATTGATGGAATTGTAACGCTTCAGAGCTTCTCACATCAGAGGATGAATATTACCGTTGAGAGTTCTTTACATCTTGATCAGAATTTTGCATATCAGAGTATCAGAGATTCTGTTTCTCAGCGCTGGTGCATTCAGAAGTTCAATCAGAACTTCTTCATATAAGCGTGTCATGCATATTTGGTGCGTCTGAATCTTTCATTGTCCTCTCAACTTCCGTGCTCGCATAATCAGAACTTCTGGTGATGTTCTGGCAGAACTTCCAGTTGCATTAGAACATCTTTTTAACATCAGAACATCCTGCATGTAAATATACTTTTTAATAGCGAGCATATTTGTTCTTTATATCATGTGTTTGTTATCATCAAAACTCTTGTTGGGATGTATAACCAAATTATGTTCTAACAATCTCCCCCTTTTTGATGATGACAAAAACTAGTATATGTTGATGGAATATAAAGAACAATAATTAAAAGGCTCCCCCTGAGTAGAATACTCGGCTAACAAGAAAATAAAATACTTCCCTAACGATCTTCTGATTATGAGTCAAAATATTCTCCATTCTCCCCCTTTTTGTCAAGAATTAAAAAGTGGTAAAGACTCTGATTGGCTTGCTCTGACAGAAGTGCTTGAAACAGTGTGACATCCTCTTCTGGATAAATCTGAGATTCTTTAGAGAGCTTCTGATGCTATATTTCCATTCCTATTTCAAATAGTTTCAGAGCCAGTAATCTTCTGTTTCAGAGCCAGGCTTTGGAACATATGCTTTCTTTCCTCCATGTGTAGAGAGCATCCAGAGTCTAGGTGTTAATACCGGAGTTTCAACCTTGCTGTTAAAAATATCTGCAACATATATGATTTTGTCTTTTGGTACCCATATCTTTCTGGGTCCATGACTGTTACAGTTTCCAAAATTCTGTTTGAATTTTGGTTTAGCATAAAACTCCTTACCAACATGTTTTATATCATGTGTTTGCCCAGTGGTGAAGTGAGAATAGAGAGGAGTGAGTTTGATAACCAGATCCTTAAATTTCTTAGGTTGGGATACTTTTCCTTTGTATCCTATGCCTATTCTGTCATTCCTGCTAACTCCATAGATCATTGAAGCCATTTTGCTTCTATCTATGTTTTTAGCCAGAAACTTCTGAAAGCTTTGATCATATTCCTTTATGATCTTATCAGCATTACTGGGATCCTATGAGATTATTTCCTTCTGAGAGTTTTGTAAATCATTTTCTAGTTTTGAAATCTTTTCTTTCAACTCAGAGTTTTCTAATCTCAGACTCTCAGTTTCTTCAGAGTCAGAAGCAAGATCCTTTTTCAGGTTCTTGAATTTGACTCTGAGCTGCTGATACCTTTCCAAAATTTCACTCAGACTTTCTCCTAGTTCAGCTTTAGTAAAATTAACAGTAAAGTCAAGAATTACCTCTTCAGCGTCTGATTCTGATTCTGACCCTAATTCTGATTCAGAAGATTCAGAGACACCTAATAAGTTATCTGTTTGAGCTATATTGGCTTGTTCATCTTCTGATTCTATTCCATCTTCAGAAGAATCAGAGTCATCCCATGTTGCCATAAGATTTTTCTTCTTCTCCTTAACGAACTTCCTTTTATGTTTCTCCTTCTGAAGCCTTGGACAATCACTTTTGTAGTGACCTTGTTTATTGCATTCATAGTAGGTAATGATTCTGTTACTTGATTTTCTGTATCCATAGGATTGTTCAGAGTCATTTCCTGTTCTTCTGGAGTTTCTGAAATTCTTTTGCCAGTGCTTCCACAGCTGATTGATACTTTTGGATATAATTAACAGTTCATTTTCTTCTGATGAGGATTCTCCAGAGTTTTCTGCTTCTTCCTGCAAAATTTTGGTTTCATATTTGTTATATTTCAGAGCGAGAGACTTACATTGCTTCTGAGGCTCATCATCTTCTAACTCTATCTCATGGCTTCTGAGGGAGCTGAAAAGTTCTTCTAGAGATATTATGTTAAGATCTTTTTCCAGTTTGAGAGCCGTGACCATTGGTCTCCATTGTTTTGGTAAACTTATGATGATCTTCTTTACATGATCAGCAGTTGAGTACCCTTTTCCCAGCACCTTTAACCCTGTCACCAGAGTTTGGAATCTAGAGAACATTGTTTCAATGATTTCTTCTTCTTCTTCCATTCTGAAGGATTCATACTTCTGAGTGAGTGCAAGGGCTTTTGTTTCTTTTACTTGCATGTTGCCTTCATGCGTCATTCTCAGAGAATCAAACATGTTCTTAGCTGTTTCTCTGTTTGTGATCTTCTCATACTCTGAATATGAGATGGCACTCAAGAGAATCGTTCTGGCCTTGTGATGATTTCTGAAGTCTTGCTTTTGATGATCTGTCATCCTTTTTCTGTCAATCTTATGACCGCTTTCATCAAAAGGATGTATGTATCCATCAGTTACCACATCCCAGAGGTCAGCGTCATAGGCTAGGAAGAAACTTCTGATCATATCCTTCCAGTAGTCAAAATTTTCACCGTCAAATATTGGAGGGCTGCTGCTGATGTTCTGACTTGTTCCCATCATAGTGTTTTCCCCCTTGGATCTTTATCTGACACGGTTAAGTGTTTGCACCCAGATCCAGGTGCACTGGTACCAATTGAAGAAGTGAAAAACACAAGAAGGGGGGGAGGGGTTGAATTGAAACTTAAAATCAAAAGCAGTAGACACGATATTTTTATCCTGGTTCATTTGATCTCAAACTACTCCAGTCCACCCGCCAAGGTGATTTCGCCTCTCTCCAATGAGGACTTAATTCACTAATCAAAAACTGATTACAATCACTACTTTGACAACTGCCAAAGTCTTCTTGAGTCCAAAACCACAACCCGGTTTTCTCAAGGAATTTCACTAAACAGTTAATTGAATAAAAGTGTACAATGATGTTTCTAAATAAACAGTATCACAAACTTGTGATGTATTACACAATTTAATATTGAATAGTTGAAGATGAAGAATGAAAGCTGCGTTGTTTACTTTTTCACGTGAGTTTTTCTTTATGAGCGCAGTTGTTCATCATCATGAAATCTTCTTCTAGTCTGCTTTATATAGCCCTTGCAATGGAGACATAAGAAGATAATTTTGGTAAGTCCATAACACGAGTTAATGAGCTTTCCAAATCAGGAGATTATTGTCTGTTTGTAGCCGTTACTTGTGATATTGCATTGATGGAATTGTAACGCTTCGAGCTTCTCACATCAGAGGATGAATATTACCGTTGAGAGTTCTTTACAGCTTGATCAGAATTTTGCACATCAGAGTATCAGAGATTCTGTTTCTCAGCGCTGGTGCATTCGGAAGTTCAATCAGAACTTCTTCATATAAGCGTGTCATGCATATTTGATGCTTCTGAATCTTTCATTGTCCTCTCAACTTCTGTGCTTTCATAATCAAAACTTCTGGTGATGTTCTGGCAAAACTTCCAGTTGCATCAGAACATCTTTTTAACATCAGAACATCCTACATGTAAAGATACTTTTTAATAGCAAGCATATTTGTTCTTTATATCATGTGTTTGTTATCATCAAAACTTTTGCTGGGATGTAGAACCAAATTATGTTCTAACAATTCTTGCCTACACCAACTGTTTATGACTTCCTTGCTCAATCACACTAGAAAAAGACTTCCTTGTTAAAACCAAATATTCAAAAATTTCTTGCTCAATCACACTAGAAAGATACTTCTTTGCCTATGCCAACTGTTTAGGACATCCTAACTGTACCAATAAAAAAATGTAGCGGTGTAAATTGGAGATCAAAAGCAAGAGTCGCCATTGCGCTTTATTATTTCCAAGGGAAAAAGGAAAAGAGATAAATAAAACCCTTAAATATACAATGTAAATTAATACTTAAAAGTAATTAAAATACAATGCGTTTTTGAAAGAGATTGAAGGTTCAGGGGTTGGTTATACAAGGGGAAGGTACTAGCACCCAATGCATCTGCGGTACTCCGCATGAACCTTTTGAAATATCTGTTTTTGTTGGTTAAAATTGTTTGTTTGGTTAAAATGGGTGTGAATGAGATTTTGAAGATACGACGACCTAGTGTCGAAGTTTTGACCTAAAAGAGGGTAAGTTTAGAAATTGATTTTTTTTGGAGATTTAACTTAAGATTAACAAAATAGTAAAACAAAAATGAATGAAGGGATTCACACAATCGTATAAGACGTATTTGATGACACGAAATCAACAAAGTTAAAACATTTCCCATGGAATTCAGATGAATGAAAGATATAAAGATTAAATGATCGAGAAAAAAGTTAATTAGAATGACAATTGAATAAATAACAAAATTTAAATAAAATACTATTTTATACTAACATGTATTTTTGGTCAATTAAATAAATAACAAAAATTAAATAAAAGACTAATTTATACTAGCATGTATTTTTTGAACAAATAAATAAATAACAAAATTAAATAAAAGACTAATTTAATAGCATGTATTTTTTGTATTTTTATAATGGCAAAAAATAATTATATATATAAAATAAACTAAACTAATATTTTGTTATCACATGTTTTTAATAAAAATTGGAAAAATAAGGCTAAAGAACTAAAAACGAAATAAAATGCCCTAGCAAGGGGTTGAACAAGGGGTTGAACTCAAGTCCTTTGGGCCATCAGTGGTATGCTTCGCCACTGAAATATGTTTTTTATCTGTTATATCTATGCTTTAATTGAAATAAAAGGGGGGATAATTATAAGGTGATTGGGCCAACAGGCCCATTGGGTCGACCCGATTTGGGAAGAGAACAAGGAAAGGTTTTGGAACCTTAAACAAAAGAGGTTCCGAATTTGTTGTCACCATTGGGAAAGGAAAGTTACAGCCACTAATTATTATTATTTCCAAAACACTCTATTCTCAATGTCTTATCGTGAAAACAAAATTTAATACTCTCTCTTCCATATTCAAATTTCTTCATCACTCTATCCTTATTCTTCCCACAACTTCCTCCATCTTTTCCACCTTCCTTCTCGTTCAAACCGCTTTTCTTATTTTTATTCTTCTCTGAAACTTGAATTGCATAATTTGAATCAAGCACATGGATTTTACCTTTGTTCCTCTTTCGCTTCTTCTCATCTACGATGCTGTTTTCTGGGTTTGGAGTTTGATCGATAACGTTGGAAATAAGAGCGAGTTGTGGAGATACAGAGGGAGCATGGCTATTATGTTGTTGAAGTGGGAGAGTGAGGTACTTGTTCACAGTGGTTAAAGTGCGGGGTTTAAATGGCAGAGGGAAAATTGGAGAACGAAAGTTCGATCAGTGAGGATATGTACAGGACAGTGAGAAGGAGAGTTGACGGTGGGTTGTTTGATGATGTTCGGCGGTGAAGGCTGGTGATAAGAGAAGAGGAATTAAGATGGTTGAAAGTTTGTGTTGTGTAAAGTAGCTTGAACAAAGGAGTATTGTAAGGTAAATAGGAACGAGAAAGATGAAGATTGGTTCACAGTAAGGTAAAGCTGGTGGTGAGGTGAAACGCGATGGAGGGAGGTTGTTTCGTGAGCAAAATAAATGGAGGTGCTTGAACGGGTTGATGGCGGAGTGCGAGAGCAAAGGAGGGACTGATGATGGTGAGGTCTCGACGGAGGGAGTTAGGCGGAGACGGAGTGGAGTATTGTTCAATTGAGTTGATGTAGGCGAGGTAGCAAGAGAGATTGTTGAATATACTTTCAAGAATGTCCGGAGACCTGATAACAACTGCTGCTGCTTTGCTTCATAAAGGAATAATTTCAATTGAAGTCTATAGGCATCCTGGTTGTAGTTACTAGAGGTTTAGTATCGACAACATGAGTATTGTGCTTGTATGTCATCAAGATAGTCCTTAAGGTTAGTTTATCTACTTCCATGTAATTGGTGAGTTTTGTAAGGGAGATTGTTGGTGATTTGAGGTGACAGTAGTATTGATGTTTACAGGCAATAGTTGGAATTGAAAGAGAGGTTGGAATGAAGAAGGTTTTTTTAAGCAGGTTTGTTGAGTTTTTGTTGGGAATAAATCGGTGACCTTTGACATTGCTTAATTTATTTCCTCTTAATTGTTTTTAGGAACATCTGAACTAGGAATTGGCTTCTAAAGAAGATTACAGATTTGAACATTACTCTGGTTAGTATACATACTACCATTTTAATGAATCTAGAGCTTGTTGATGGATCTGTTTGTCACCAGTCGCTACAACATTAAAACTTGTTGCAATTGAAAGTGGCGAAGCTTCCCAATGGAGTTGTTGTCCTTTCCAATCAGTTATGACACCTCCAGAGCCTTCAATAACAGGTAACAATGCAAGAAAATCGTATGGATTTAGACGGGACTCAACTACAAGATCCACAAAGCCATAAGACAAAAGAGCATATGCATAGCAGTCATAGCCGTATATTGGAATTTTAACCTTGTCTCTAACTCGGATAAACGCCTCTGTTTGGAATCTCTTAATTGCTTTTTTCTAAAATCATAGCAACGGTCAACAAGCGCATCGCTCCTAAGAGCTATCATAAGTTTTGATTTTTAGGGCTAAACTGTGGTTCCAATTTGTTTTTTAGGAACATGGCTGATGAAGAAAGTTTGAGGGTGTATTTTTTATCTCTGAATTTTTGTGTCATTTTCTGTACATTTCTGTCGGTGTTTATTATTATTATTATTCTAAACATTTCTAAATATCAACCCATATATATATATATATATATATATATATATATATATATATATATATATATATATATATATATATATATATATATATATATATATATATATATATATATATATATATATATATATATATATATATATATATATATATATATATATGAGAAAAATTATGCAGAAGTAATAGGGAAAATAAATACCTATCAGAGTCTCTCCGATGGAGCTTCCAAAAAAACAGTAAGTTCTCCCTCCCTCTTTTATTGATGCTCAAGCTTCTTTTTACTCTGATTATTTGCTGTGATGCTTGAACCAATTCCTCCCTTTTTCTGTTAATGAAGGTGGATTTTTATAGTGAAATATATGGGCTTTTAGGGGGGAAATATGAGAAATCTGAACAGTTATGAATGCCTTGTTTTGATGTTTTTTTCATACACTTTTGATTTGCCATTTTGGTGTAACCTCTTGGCTGTTATGATGCAGGGCAGCAATGGCATAGAAGACTGTTTTGGACTGATCTGCAACAACTTTCTGGCATAATTTGGACCATTGCATGCTGCCGTTTTTTTGACTGGTTTGTAGGGGGCTACAACATGATATTGGGCTGATTTACAAGCTGTATTTAGATTGGTTTACAACAATTTTTGGCAGGGTATTGGAGCAAGATTTGAAGCTTTTAAAATTAATATTAAGTCTAGAATTTAACTTTATATGTAACATGAATGGAAACTTGTCTTGAATATAATTTTTCTCTCAATTCCTTTGTAGTTGTAAACACTTTGGATCATTTGAAACTTTGAATATTTATATTCATCTCAATGAAATTCGAAATCTTCCACTTGAATTTGGAATTGAATTAATTGACACTTGAATGAATTTTTGAATAAGGAATGAACAATAATGCAAGCCTTAAGATCTCAATCTTGCATCTTGTGTTAGAGATCCAAATGAATTACATGAATTGATCTTGTAATGAAGTTATAACCATTATGTATTTATTCTTGTGATGAATTATTATTTGAATCAAGTTTCTCTTTTCAATATCTTCTTTAATAAATGCCTCATGTGAATTCAAATGGACATGGTGGGAATCTATCAAAATGATCACATAAAAATAATCTTGAATAAATGCAGTGGGAGGAATGATTTGAATCTTGAATGAACCCTTTTGATAACTTCTATTTAGTTAACACTTGAATTCAAATGATGAAGACTCCAAGTATTCTAAATAAATTCTTCCAAAGTGATCTTGAATTCAATCACCCCACTCTAATGAAAATCACCCCGCGTCATGTAAGTATAAGAAATCAAACCATACTTAAAAGCTTCGAATGATCACTAGAAGAGGGATTTGAGGCGAAATGTTATCGTATTGAGAATTTAGCACAATGAACTGAACTTAGAGATCCGGAAACTCTTAAATCATGACAAACATCGTATAAAGGTTTTTCATGGCTTTCTAAACATAATTTGTCTTCAACTTTTAGAGAAAACTTGCAGACGACTTTTGGTCGAAGTGTTTGGAATTGACTCGCGTAGCCTGATCTTTTCTTGTCTTTCAAGGCAAGGTGAAACACACGTGAACAAATGGTAATGGAACCTTAACTGGTTTTTTTTGTGAAGAATTTTGGAGAAGCTTGAGGCCACTTGTTGAACAGAGCATGGAAATAAACACACAATTCTCAGAAAGTTCCCCAAAACAAGCTATCACACTCGAGACATCCGTGATCAAAGTAAGCCTGAATGATGTTTAAGCCTCCATGCCCTGAGATTAGAAGTTGTGCCTTGATGAATCACTCTTAGAGAATCAATGATCAATTGTACTTCTGGCTTGAGAGACTCAAAACCCTAATTGAGGCGTGACACTTGATGCTCTTGATTCAAACATGTTTTTGCACATGAAATCAAAGAAACAAAAAGACACACTTCGTGCTTGATTAGAAGTTAGTCATGCATAAGATAAAATGTTCATAACACTCGATAATCTCTGCACAGGAAATGCTCAAAGGTGAGAAGTTCAAAACTGACCATATTTCGTGACCTTGATGTATATAAAAAATGCAAATGAAGATGGGATCTTAGGTAAAAAATTGGTTTATGACAGCTGCCCCTATTTAAGTTTCTTCTATCCGGAGATATGAAGATTGAAATCTTCATCTCGACGAGATTGAAGGGACTTAAATACAAAATACACAATTTTTGGCCCTAAGATACCACCATTGTGTTTATGATATGAATGTAATATTTGAATCTTATGGGGAATGATTCCGCATGAGACAAACTAATGCTGGAGAAACTAAGCACATGAAAAAAATAATCCACAGGGGAAGAGATTAAAACTTTACTGGAGAAGCAGAGCCACAGACTTTGAACGAGGGACTCTTATTGGGGAATAACCTCGAGAGAAAGCAATTTTCTGACTCTAACAAAGAAAACGCCTTGCATAGGCCGCGAAAAGATAGATGGTTACTGACTCGAGATGATGGCGAGTTTACAACTTAGGGTCAAAGGTAGAAAAAAAGATACACCAACTTTTACTGATAATGAACTACTGATTTTTACTGAAGGTAGAGATTTCATAACAAACTTCTCTACGGGACTTTTTGGGAGAGATACCATTTGCTGCTGAAATAACATATTGTTATGGATACACAAGCTGCTCAAATAAGGAGGCCTCCACTTGCTATCTTCAAAGGATATTAATAAACATACAAGTTGCTCATGAAGAGTTTGCCACTTACTGTCTTCCAAAGATATCAATAATACACAATCTGCTCATGAAAAGTCTACCACTTGCTACTTTCCAAAGATATCAATAATACACAAGCTGCTCATGAAGAGTACACCACTTGCTATCTTCCAAAGATATCAATAACACACAAGCTTATCATGAAGAGACTGCTGCTTGCTATCTTCCAAAGATATCAATAACACACAAGCTGCTCATGAAGAGACTGGAACTTGTTGTCTTCCAAAGATATCAATAATACACAAGCTTCTCATGAAGAGTCCGCCACTTGCGACTTTCCAAAGATATCAATAATACACAAGCTGCTCATGAAGAGTCCGCCACTTTCTATCTTCCAAAGATATCAATAACACACAAGTTGCTCATAAAGAGACGACCGCTTGCTGTCTTTCAAAGATATCAATAACACACAAGCTGCTCATGAAGAGACCGCCGCTTGTTGTCTTCCAAAGATATCAATAATACACAAGATGCTCATAAAGAGTGCTCCACTTGCTACTTTCCAAAGATATCAATAATAGACAAGCTGCTCATGAAGAGTACGCCACTTGCTATCTTCCAAAAATATCAATAACACACAAGCTGCTAATGAAGAGTCCGCCACTTGTTGTCACGTCGATATTCCAGAAGAATGTTATGATAACACTACTAGTGAATAAAGTTATTCTTTAATGTGGAACAATGAATAGGTCCTTCCTAAAGAGACCAAGTATTTAAATGCGCAAAATAAATGCGCTCTTCATCTAGGTTTCATAGCCTAGAGAAAACCACGGGGTAGCATATGCAAGAGACAGAGCTCAATCCAGGAATAAACCGGAGAGAAAATAATCAAACAAGACTCCACCCAGTGAGGAAACAATTTAATTGGGGATTTATCCTATCCAGAGATAGAAAAAAGGAAGGCTAAAGAAAATTTTTTCCACGAGGATTAGCTAAATTGGGGAATTAGAAAGGAGGCACACTTTCTGCTTAAGTTGACACTCTATTTGGAAAGAGAAAATACGCTGTTTGAATAGACATAACCAAGGTATACGAACCCAATAACATCGAAAAATACGAATGTGCATGCACGATGCAAGTGTGAATGAATAAATGAATGTCATGTATATGCTGACAAAATAGATAAAGGAGATAAACTAAAGATGATAAGACATCACAAAACAACCAGATACTCGGCTAATCTCAAAGAGATGGGAAAAATAACCGGAGCTAGAACAAAAGGCATCGTCGGAGCGTATCACATTACAAGGCTCAAGTCTCTTTGAAGAGGACCATACCCAAATTTCAATCTTCTACATCAATAAACCACTGACATGATAACAAAATGTACTTCACTTTGGTTAGGGAGAACAAATCTTGCTCAACTAGAGGTAACTGAATCAAGGCTTAACCGGGATTGCTGGGGAGTCACCAAGTTTAGTACTCTACTGGGAACACAAGATCACACAACCAACACCTCATGATGATTTTGAAGGAAGAAACCACTATTCATCATACAAGGATGAATTACTATATTGTTTTACATTTCAAGGCTTAACCTTTCTCGGAGCAATTGTTTATATTCCTTCCATTATTCACGTCACATTTTAAGATAGGAATTCTATAATTAACTTTGTTTCAAATATTTCTATAAAAACTGAAATTTTGCCCGAAAGAAAAAACACAAAAAAGGATAAACGCTCAAATTTCATTAATAAGATGGTAATCCACTAATCGCGCGACTCCAAAGGATTACAAAAATTTGGAAAATGGTACATGAAAGAAAAGGTTACAAAAACAATAACCACTATTCTCCCTAACAACATTGAATTCCAAGATGTGCTCAAATTTGTTGTGACTGGTCTGATCAGAAGCCTGCTTGAGCCGCCCCTTCAGGTTTTCAACTTAACAAGCTATCATCTCAATTTTAGGCGAAATACTTCTTGATTGCATAAGAATTTATGGAGCACGAAAGCTCCACACCGTCCATATTCGTAAGAATCATGGCGCCCCCATAGAAAACCTTCTTAACGACATACGGTCCTTCATAATTCGGAGCCCATTTTCCCCTAGAATTAGGTTGGAAAGATAATATATTCTTGAGCACGAGGTTACCTTCTTTGAATTCGTATGGCCAAACCTTCTTATCAAATACATTCTTCATTCTCTGCTGATATAGCTGGCCGTGACACAACACTATCATTCTCTTTTCTTCAATCAAATTCAACTGATCATATCTACTTTGACATCATTCAGCCTCAGAAAGTTTAGCTTCCATCAAAACTCTCATAGACAGGATCTCAACCTCCACGAGGAGTACTGCTTCCATGCCATATACTAGACAAGATAGAGTTGCACATGTTGAAGTTTAAACTGAAGTACGGTACTGTTGTACCCCAAAATTTTCCCTCTCATTTCTCAAGATTTTTCTCACAATTCCTACTAGGTCAAGAATGCACAAGTACAATTGGATCATATTGGATTTTCAAGCATCAAGTCAAAGAGGAAAGTATTGAAAGAGCAAAGCAGATAAATTTGATTTTTTTGACAAAATTTAAGAAAAGCAAGCTTGCTTCGATTCATACTAGCTTCGATTGGGAATTACTTTGACTCATGCTAGTTTCGACTCAACTCCTTCCTTCATGCTAGCTTCGACTGGGCAGTGTTTCCCTTTGAAACAGTTTGCTTCAATCCAGAAGCTTAGGTTGGGCATTGGACTTCTTTTGAGTAAGCTTGATTCCTGCTTCGATTGGGCATCTGGACCTCCTTCAATGCAAGCTTGATTCACAAGCTTTCAATTGGGAATCTGGCTTTCCTTTGATGTAAGCATTCCCAAGCTTTGATTGGACTCTGGCCTCCTTCAAACTTGCTTCAAATTCCTATGTTTCGATCAAGGCAATGGCCTCCTGCAGCTTTCCTTCGATTCAGAAGGTAGTTGATTCCTACTGGTGTCCTTCGATTCAGAAGGCAATGGCCTTATGAAGGCTTCCTTCGATTCACAAAGCAAATACTCCCCTCATGCTAGCATGCACAAGGCAATGGCCTCCCGCTGACTTGCTTCGATTCAGAAGGCAATAGCCTCCTGTAGGTTTCCTTCGATTCAGAAGGAATTGGCCTCCTGCTGGTTTACTTTGATTCACAAAGCAAGGGCCTCCTACATGTAAGTTTCGATTGGATAAATATTACCTTCTCACAAATCTTCGATTGGATAAATATTATAGACTTATCCTCCAAATCCCACTTGTCAGGCTATGTTGCTTCTAAATATTTATATAATCAGAGGCTTACACAAATTTGTGATGCATTGGACAAAGATTCGAAGCTTTATCCACTGGATTATACCATTTTTGGATGAAATGGCAAAAAGCTATGTATATTTTTCCATAAAGATTACTTTAATCATAAATTCAGCTTCTTGAACTCCCAACCCGTTTTTATCTGAACACAAGCAACATCAAAAATCATATGTCAAGTCCCTAATAGACATCAGGCCCCTACTTGCACTTGAAACTTGGGAACCACGAAAATTGATTAAACTTGTTTTCATTTTCAACGAAACCATCGTTTGTTATCCTACAAACCTAGTTACTCCAGCATCTCTAACCTTTTCTCTATAAATAGAGAAACCATTTGGAAGCTAAAACAAATTTTGGTTGTGTCGGAAAATCATCAAACTCTCAAACTCTCAAATTCTCAATCTCTCAAATCCTCAAACTCTCAAACATTCTCATTTCTCAAACTCTAAAACTCTAAAACTCTCAAACATTTAAACTCTAAAACTCTCACAAAAAATCTAAGATCCCTTCATGTGTTAGTGAACCCTTCTATTCACTCCCTAACTGAAAAATAACAGTCCTTCGATTCACTCTTAACCAACTTTCGATTCACTCATAACTACTACGTACCAACCTTTCGATTCAAGCAGAGAAGTGGTCCCATTAGCTTAAGGAAGATCCCAGCAAAGCTTAATCCATCATCAAGTCATTCCTAGAAGCCATACATAGCTCTTTGAATTGGAACTTCAAGAGGTAATTCTTTTCTTAAACTTGAAACTTTTCATTCCAGCATCGTTTGTACATACATTATAAAGAAGAAATGTAGATATCACATCTAGGAAGTTGACCATGCTCTAACTTTCGATTATCATTTCCTATACGTTGAGAACCCTAACTCTGACTAGTTATCCTTTGATTTGGTGCCAAATAGATTTGTACTAACCCCTGGCATGTAGCTTTGGAAAGTTACATTGTTAGATTCATTTTCAAACTTTAGGCATGTTTTCTGTATCTTTCGATTGGCTGAGGATTGAAGCCTTTCGAATCTCAACATGGGAGTCTTGCACTCCTGCACTCAAAGGAAGAAGCTGGGAATTCCAAACCTTCAGAAACAAGTTCATCTTGTACCTAATCGAAGTCAACTTGTGAACGAATGAAACAGACCACCCCAGTGGTACAAACAGCGCTTGTGAAAGGAATTTCTGTGTAGGGTCCTAGGTTCAAACATTGGCAGGACCAGAATAGTTTTTACCCTTTGTTTGTTCCCTTTATCTTTTTAACAAATTTCAAACATTTTTCCAACCAATCAAAACAACTCATTTTGAGTTGATATTTTACACACTATTTATTTACAAGTTTTACTTTATGAATATATAAAAATATCACAAAAAATATTTTATTTCATAATTATTAACCAAAATATTTCTTTAACAAAATCAAGACAACTTCATTTTCTTTTTTGTATATTATTTTAATTCTTGTACATTATTCAAATTCAATATGGTTGTAATAGATAAATTAGGATTTAATTTCCTTGGAATCCCCATTTGTACATTTGTATCCCCATCCCCAAGTGATGTAATAGTGTAGTAAATTTACTTTCAACAATTTACCGCTTTCATATAAATGTTAGTAATTAGGTTGTGTATGGCAAGATTAAAACCAATGCTTAGAAAACCCTAATTCAAGACAAAATGCATGCAATCAAACACACTTTGCACACTTGCACCTCTAGGGTTAACCCCACTTGTTGCCTTGAGAAAATGGTCATAATATGCATGTGAGACGTCTTAGCAAAAACAATAAAAAAATACAAGATCATAGTCCCTCGATGACGCTTCGAATGTTACCTTATAAATGATATTAGTCCCTCAAGAGAAATGCTAAGATATCTCACAATATTTCCATTCATGACTATACGATGATTCACGCCCGCCCCTTCACATCCAACGATGGGGCTTCTTACCAATCAATGGTAAGATAGCAACACCTAAAGGAGGAGGAAAAGAACAAAGACCTCTCGAGTAGGTAGGATGCTCGTAGTTGCTTGCTTGCTCACAACTAAAAAAACATTTTTCACACCAACACTTTCAATTGAAATATTTTCAAAAGTCAAAACTCTTTATACACATTCTTATAGAGACGAGAATCATTACAAAGGCACTTTTCAAAATCACTTTCAAAAATATCTTCCACAGCAAACATCTCTTTGAACTATTTTCAAAACCAAAATTTTGTATGCATTCTTATAGAGACGAGAATCATTACAAATACATTTTCAAAATATTTTCAAACCCACACCACAAGCACATTTTCGAACAAAGCAAGTGATCTAGCAAGCAACTAAGATCCCGTAGATAACTACAGATGAAAAGGGTGCTAATACCTTCCCTTTTCATAACCTACCCCCCGAACTCAAGAAAACATATCTAAAGGTCTTTCCTATTCTTTTCAACTTTTCCTTTGTTGGATAAAAGAAAAGTCAGTGGCGACCCTTACTATCCGCAACAATTGCGATCAAACGCAAAACAACCAAGTCAGTTCTCCCACCGTATTACAGGTACCCATGTAGAGAAAACGAGAGCATATCATGCCAATCTTTGTAAGTCACCACCATCTTCTGGATAATTTTCTTGATATTTTTATTAGCAGCTTCAACGGTCCCATTCATATTTGGTCTATAGGGAGAAGAATTATGATGTTCGATCTTGAAATCTTCACAAATCTCTCTCATCATTTTGTTATTCAAATTTGAACCATTATCAGTGATGATCTTGCTCGGTATGCCATATCGACAAATGATCTGATTCTTGATAAATCTGACTACCACCTGTCTGGTTACATTAGCATATGATGCTACTTCCAACCATTTAATAAAGCAGTCAATGGCCAGTAAGATGAAATAATGACCATTTGAAGCCTTGGGTTCAATCATTCCAATCATATTAATGCCACACATAGAGAAAGGCAAAGGTGAAGATATAACATTGAGGAGGGTCGGTTGCACATGTATCTTGTCCGCATAAATTTGGCACTTATGACATTTCTTCACATATTTGCAGCAATCGGATTCCATCGTCATCCAATAGTAGCCCGCCCTCAACATCTTTTTAGCCATTACATGTCCATTGGTACGAGTTCCAAAGGATCCTTCGTGTACTTCTTACATCAACATGTCTGCTTCGTGTCTATCCACACATCTGAGCAAAACCATGTCATAATTCCTCTTATATAATACCTCTTCATTATGGAAGAAACTACTTGCCAACCTCCTAAACGTATTCCTATCTTTATTGGATTCCCCAGGCGGGTACTCTTGAGTTTGAAGAACACGCTTAATGTCATAGAACCACAGTTTATCGTTGGTGACTTCTTCTTCTGAGAACACATGAGCGGGTCTGTCAAGGTGCATAATTTTGATTGAATGCGTATTGTTCCAATGATTCACTTGGAACATAGAAGACAAAGTAGATAAAGCATCGGCCATTTGGTTCTCATCTCTAGGGATATGATGTAATTCTACTTTGTTGAAGAAAGTTAACAATCTTCTAGCATGATCTCTGTAAGGGATCAAACCAAGAAGATAAGTCTCTCATTCTCCTTTGATTGGATTGATTACTAAAGCCGAGTATACGTATATGTCAAGAATCTTGATCCTTAGATCTACCGCTTCTTCGAGACCCATAATACACGCTTCATATTCAACCATGTTGTTCGTTCAGTCAAACTTCAACCTTGCGGTGAACGGGATATGAGTACCTCGGCGAGTGATGATAATTGCCCCAATTCCATTTCTATAAGCATTTACAACCCCGTCAAATATCAAACCCCAACGAGATTCGAGATCAGGTCCTTCTCCAAGTAATGGCTCCTGAAAATCTTTGGTCTTCAAGTACATAACATCTTCATCTGGGAAGTCAAACTTGATGGGTTGATAATCATCAATTGGATGGTGAGCCAAATGATCCGCTAGAACACTTCCTTTTATTGCTTTTTGGGGGTGATACTCAATGTCATATTCAAATAATAACATCTGCCAACGAGCTATTCTTCTAGACAAGGCAGGCTTCTCGAAGATGTACTTAATCAGATCTATTTTGGAGATCAACCAAGGAGTATGGTTAATCATATTGGCGCAGACAGCGAGCGGCCCAAGCTAAATCACAACAGGTTTTCTCAAGCATTGAGTATCGAGACTCACAGTCTGTGAATTTGTTATTCATATAATATATGGCATATTCCTTTCTTCCAGTCTCATCTTGTTTACCAAGCACACATCCCATTGAATCTTCCAATATGGTCAGATACATAATCAGAGGTCTTCCTTCCACTGGAGGAATCAAGATGGAAGGCTCAAGTAAATATTCTTTGATGCTATCAAAAGCTCTCTGACAATCTTTTATCCACACACATCCTTGGTTTTTTCAAAGAAGCTTAAAAATCGGCCCACAGGTAGTAGTCATATGAGATATAAATCTAGAAATATAGTTTAACCTTCCAAGGAAACCTCTTACTTTCTTTTCTGTCTTGGGTGCGGGCATCTCTCGAATAACTTTGACTTTATCAAGATCTACCTCAATACCTCGCTGGCTGACAATGAAACCCAGAAGTCTTCTAGAACGAACACTAAAAGTGCACTTGTTAGGATTCAGACGGAGTTTATACTTTCTCAAACGTTGGAATAATTTCAATAGATGCTCCACATGATCTTCTTTAGTATGCAATTTGGCAATCATATCACCTACATAAACTTCTATCTCTTTATGCATCATATCATGGAACAGAGCGATCATGGCTCTTTGGTACGTTTCACCAGCATTCTTTAAACCAAATGGCATTACTCGATAAAAATGTTCCCCAAGGTGTAATAAAGGTTGTCTTCTCCATATCTTCAGGTGCCATCTTGATTTGATTGTAACCAGAGAAACCATCCATAAAAGAAAAAACTTTGAACTTTGTTGTGCTGTCGACCAATACGTCAATGTGTGGTAATGGGAAATCATCCTTTGGGATGGCTCTATTCAAATCTCTGTAGTCCACACACATTCGAAGCTTACCATATTTCTTAGTAACATGCACTATATTGGCTAACTACTACGGATAAACTGGTGTAACGAGGAAGCCCGTGTTAATTTATTTCTGGACCTCTTCTTTGATCTTTTCAGCCATATTGGTACGAGTCCTTCTCAACTTCATCTTAATCGACGGACATTCAGGTCTCAACGGCAATCGATGCTCCACAATATTGTTATCCTAACCCGACATGTCTTGGTAGGACCAAGCAAACACACCTACATACTCTCTGAGAAGCTCCAACATTTTTTCTTTGACCTCTGGGATAAGCAACACTCCAATCTTGACTTCCTTTTTATCTTCTTCACTACCCAAATTGATTATCTCCACGGGCTCTTCGAACGGCTGAATAATCTTTTCCTCGTGCTCAAGTAAGCGGGAAATTTCATCAGGGACTCTTTGCTATCCTCTTCCTCGGCTTCGAACACAGGGAATTCGAAGTTGGGATGGGGCATATGGTCATTGTTTTCAATGGTTAGGTCATAGATTAATCTGCACATATGATTTATACTTTATTTTAGAACTCGATTAATGTGAAGGTTGTACAGATATATAAAAAATTATTATATTTCTTTATTATTATTATTATTATTATTATTATTATTTTTTAATTTTTGTTACCATTTTTCAGAAAAAGCGAAAAGTAAAAAAATAGTATGGGGGACAAAATAACATTTTTATTTATGTTTGGTAATACTTGAAACAAAATCCCAAACATCTTCTCTTTTGCCTTGGGCAGAGCAAAAAGGATTTATTTTTAACATAGCCCGACACAAATACTCTCTCGCCTTGGGCAGAGCGAACAATTTTTCAAAATAGAACAAAGCATTACTCAAAAATATGTATCACATAAGGAATATCAACAGTAGTCCAGTTCTGGAAAACTACTCCATGCGCTACAAAGTTAGGTAAATCCTCTTTAGAATCATCTTTCATTATAGCATCAACTTCGGACGGAGTCGGATGGATAAAACCCGTGCTTCAGAAAACTTCTTGTATCAGACAGGTAACTGTATCTTGCTTAGCTCTTGTAGATACGAGATAAAAACCAAGACCTTCTCCAAACTTGTTCTTAGGCAAAGTCAACACCCGTACCCATCCTTCAACCGAACCACTCTCAACCTCTCACCGTGCATCTTCAAGAGAAGAAATAGATGCCCCTTGCTTCTTTACTTCATTATTAGCGATAAATAGAGCTTGGAACTGGGTTCCAATAGCCTCATCAACATCAATATAAGAAAAAGATGACAAGTAGCTTACCACCATAGCCTATTCTCCACCAATTGTTACCAGCTTTCCATTCCTCACAAACTTCAATCTTTGATGGAGCGTAGAAGTGACTGCCCATGCATCATGCATCCATGGGCGACCCAATAGGAAACTGTATGCAACATGAATATCCATTACTTGGAAAGTAATCTGAAAGGTATGAGGATCAATTGTCATGATGAGATCCACTTCAACGATGACAATTTTCCTATAACCATCAAACGCTTTAACAATTACCCCACTAGGTCTCATAGGAGCACCTTGATGTGATAGTCAAGATAATATAGTTTTGGGCAGTACATTTAATGATGAACATGTATCTACCAACACACTTGACAAAGTATCATTTCCACAATTTATTGAGATATGCAAGGCCATATTATGGTTCCTTCCCTATTTCGGAAGCTCTTCATCGCTGAAACCAAGATAATTACAGGAGGTAATGTTTCCCACAATTCCATCAAATTGGTCTACCGTCACATCATGATCTACAAACGCTTGGTCTAAGACCTTCATTAAATCTTCCCTATGGGCACCAGAATCTCTTAGTAAAGCGAGCACAGAAATCTTGGAAGGAGTTTGCAATAGTTGGTCCACGATCTTGTATTCACTTCTCTTGATGAGTTTCAAAATCTCATCATCATCAGGATGTGGGTTAGGCCCACAGGATCAGCCTGCCTCGACCCTTGGTTCAACATTCATCATCAGAACTTCCAATGGTATAGGTTTTCTAACTTGAACTTCAGGCCTTTTTGATGGTATAGCTGCAAAGATACGCCTACTCCTTGTGACTCTACTCACATAAGCAATATTAACAAAAGATGGCATTTGTGGTATGGGGGACTTCTACTCCATTCTCAATCATTGTGGCATTATATTTGTATGGTATTACTTTGTCCGAGTTATAAGGCACGGGACCATGCAGACAAATAATCAAAGAAGCAGCAAATAAAGACTAACTATCATAAGCAATCTCCACTAGTTCAGGCATGTTGAACTATGGCACTATAACATTCACCTCATTATCTGGATCTCTGTCATATGTAATGGTAATAACTCTTTGATCTAACAACTTCTGAATATCTTCTTTTATAACAGGGAAATCAACTTCTATTGGGCAAAATTCGCAAACGTCATAATCATGTCGATGTTTAAAGAAGGCAAGTCTACTTAAACTTTGATGCATTCTGATCAGTGAGTCCCTTATATGCTCAACCTGGTAGAGTCGAAACTTTCCAGGACATCCGTGCACCATATTTACCGACGCTCCCCCATGTTGAGGCAATGGATTAGTTTGAACATTTGGTTTAATATCTTTGAAAGAAAAAATATAACTCTTGATTAACCTATGGACATCTGCCTTCAAAGTAAAGCAATTTTCAATATTATGTCCTGGCGGACCTTGGTGATATGCCCAAAATTGATCAGCCTTGTACCAAGTGGAAGTATTATTTGTTGCAATAGGAGGAGGTTTCGTTGTTATGATATTCTTTCGGATCAAATCAGGGAACAACTCGATGTAAGTCATTGGGATTGCATCAAACTGTGGTTTTCTCGGTGAACGATTCAGATTGTTGAATTGAGGAGCCTGTTGTCGAGGCTGTTGCTGAAACTGTCATTGTTGAATTCGAGAGGCTTGATAGGTTGGAGCTACCATTGTTGGGTGGCTAGAAGGAGTGACTGCTGCAACGTGTGAATATTCTCTTCTCGGCCTTCCAGGAAAAACTGCACTAACATCTAGTTCCCTCCTCTTGGGGAAGACACTCCCAAATTTCTTAACACCACTAGACGTAACACCTTCCTTGGCTAGACGCCCTTCACAGATTCCCTCTTCAAGTTGCATGCCCATGTTCACCATCTCAGTGAAGTCGCTAGGCACACTTGCGATCATTCTCTCATAGTAGAAGGGACCTAATGTTTTCATAAAAATCTCCGTCATTTCTTTTTCTTCGAGGGGAGGATATATCTGAGCGGAAATCTCACGCTACCTTTGGGCATATTCTTTAAAAGATTCTCTATCTTTCTGGGACATAACTCAGAGTTGATCTCGGTCCGGGGCCATGTCAACATTATACTTGTATTGACGAACAAAAGCCTCACTGAGGTCATTGAAGTTGCGGATTTGGGTGCTATCCAAACCCATGTACCATTTCAGGGTGACACCAGTTAATCTATCCTAGAAGTAGTGAATTAATAGCTTGTGATCATTAGAGTAAGTGGACATCTTCCTAAGATACATGGTCATTTGACTTTGCGGACATGTTTCACCTTTGTGTTTTTCAAAGTCCGGCACTTTGAACTTAGTTGGGATTTTCACGTTTGGGACCAAACATAAGTTGTGAGCATTTTTCCCGAACAAGTCTTTCCCTTTAAGTGCTCTAATTACCCTCTGCATTTCTTGGAATTGGTCTTGGAACTCATCCATCCTATCGAAGATGCATAAACCTTTAGAAGGTTCAACATGATAAATGGGTTCATTTGTATATGGAATAGTGTGAACCACGGGAGCAGCAATAGTCATTACAGGCTGAGGGAAAGATACCATAGGCTGGACCATAGGTTGCACAATAGTCATCTCAGGTTGAGGAAAAGATAAAATAGGTTGAATCATGGGTTGCACAGTAGGCTGGTACCCTTCTGGCGTGAAATGGTAAGGTATAACCCATGGAAAATCTTTTGACATTTGATGTTACGGAGGGTTGACTTAAGCCAAATAGGCTGGAGCAGTGAAGACCTCGGAAACCACAATAGTTTGAGCTTGAGCTTCAGTGGCCGAAGTCGATGGCTGATTTTGAGCAGCCATCAAGATTTCCAGCAAAGCGATCAATATTTCCATTCCAGTACGAAGAGTAGTAACCTCTTCACGAAGCTCATGATTTTCTTGCTCTAGATCTTCCATTCTCTTTCGACGATTGGTTCGAGTATTATATTGGTGAAACAACTTAACGATATATCAGAGTGGAAAAAGAAGCAAGAATAAGACTATATAAAACATGTAAGATTGAATGTTGAATGATGCATGATATGCGATGCAAATGATTGTTTATTTTTGACAGTTTTTCAAGGAACTTTAAAACTTTGATAACTTGAAAACATCAATGGTAAAGAAATTTGGAACAACAAAACTTATTTAATTAATAAAAGGTATAAAATTACAACTTTGGAACATAGAAGCCCTTTAAAGAGTTTTACAAAATGGCATAAGTAATAAAAGCTAAGGACTATGATCATTCAGAATCATCATTGGACGAAGGACCAAATGCTACTTGTAACTTGAGCTTCCTAATCTTCTTTTCATAGAAGTCTTCCATCTCTGTCTTCTCAGATATCAACTGATAAACAACTTTCTTCCATGGATTAGGAACATGAGTAACGTTTATCAAATCTTCCTTCTTTCTCTTATTTTCCTTAACATATTTCTTGAGCAACGCATCTTTCTGATGAAGCTTCTCATCACGATCAATAAACCAACCATCTTGAATAAATAGCATATCCTCCTTCTCTGTCAGCTGTCTAGTTAGGACCCTATTTTCGTATTCTGATATACTATATTTTTCCTTCCAAGAATCTCTTTCAGACTCCATTCTAGCCATATTTTCCTGATTCTCTTTCACGTTCTCAATAGGAATGTCAGTAGATGATGGTGTAGCAACAGGGAATAAGGGTTTCTCGGGATGATAAGGCATCTTGAGAGCACAAGCCCTAACAATAACCCATTGAAGGTAAGGATCCAAAGAAACAACACATATCTGCCCTAATATGTCTATTCCCTTTCTATGGACATGGCGCTAATACCTTTCAATATCCTCCTTAGCTGATTTGTGATTGTTGTACCCCAAAATTTTACCTCTCACTTATCAATAATTTTGCTCACAAGATCTCCGTTGGCTCAAGACTGCACTAGGGTTGATAAGCTCAAGACACCTCCTTAAACACTGATGACCAAAATTAGGGTTTGAGATTGCATAAGGATATTTGAACTTCCAATGCCCCATATGACTTTCATGGATCATTATGGACCCCCAAGATCACTCATGTTAAGTTTCAAGCCTTGGATCACATTTTTACTCAGTCAATTAAGTAGTTGACCTAAAAATAAGCTATATTGGGGAATAAGTCAACTATGGGAAACTTACAATCAAACTTCATATTTTTTGATCCACATCAACATTTTAAACCCATATGTATCATTTGATCAATTTTGGACCACAATTCCTCAAACAATTTGATCAAATCTCTAAAAGGGCAAAATGGTTAAAATTAGGGTTTTGACTGGGAAAGGGCAATTTCTGATTTTTGGCCTAGAAAATGATCAATTGGCTTAAGGCATAATCTCAAGAGTCCAATTGCATCATTTTGACCTAATGACATGGCTTAAAACACTGCTCAAGTCCAAAGGATTGACAAATGAATTTTCAGTCAACTGATCAAAAGTCAACTGTATACTGAAAAGTCAAACTTTGACTTTTTGGTCAACTTCAAATGCCAAAGATCACAATTCATAAAAACATGTCAAAATATGAAACTTATTCATCAAGAAATCAAAAATTCAATATTTCATTTTGAAAAGTTAAAATTTCTAAACTTAGAAATTTTTCCAAGTGTTGGAAATTTCTTATTTTTTCATAACTTTGAGCAAAATTTTCACCATGATGCAAGAAGATTCAAGAGAAACTTCCAACATGAAAGTTTTAGATCTCCATGAAATATAAAACTTTTCTTCACACAACTACTTACAAAAGTTCTTGGATCTCAAGTTATAATTTTAAGAACATGTGGTCATGAAACAAAACACTTAGTGAAATTTTGCCCTAATTTGGTCAGGATTTTGACCCAACTTCATGGCACTTTTTCATATAGTTCCAAGGGGAATCTTCAAAAGTAATTCAAAGATGGATTGTATATCACATCAAAATATTTCCAAAATGTCTAAGAACTCCTTTAGATCATTCTTGAGTAGGGAGAATCTAAGAGATGAAGTTAGGGTTTTATCACTTGAATTACAAGTCATTTTGTGATGAACCAAATTCAAAATTCAAACTATGCTGCATAAAATCTACCTTGCAGGCCTCAAAATTGTTAGTAACTCCATAATTAATGGCTTTCACAGCTGTTAGAAGTCTCATTTCAAGCATTCAATGCATGGACTTGCTTTATATCCATTTTTGGAAGAAAGTGCACATTGCCATTGTGATAAAGTGACTTTTTGCACAAAACTTGTTCTTGAGCCTTGCACTTGTTCTCTTATGATAACACAAGTCCTATAACTCATGAGAAATGGTTTAGACACTTACAATCACCCAGCCTATGATTGTACCTCACATTGAAACTTGGTTTCCCTCTTTTCTTGAAAATTAATTAACCTAGCCAAAAGCTTGTAACTTGTACTTCTGATTGTCCAAACCACTCCAATCCTTTTGCTTATAGATACACAAACTATTTGCATCAATGACACGAATGCTCAAGCCCTGAAAACACCTAGAGTTCAGAATCACATCTCATACCTCCATTTCCACACAAACTGACCAAAAACTTGAAACTCATAACTCCCTCGTGCGTTTTCAAGCCTTTTGGTTCCTAAAGCTTCTAAACATCATTTATAACTGATCCCACACCCTGTTACAGAACTGTAACACCATTAACACCATCCTCCATTTTCAAAAACAGAGCATAGCACTTGGACTTCTCCAGAACTCCTTAGGCCATTTCAGCTCAAGCTAAGCATTCCATTAGCTTCCTAGGAACTTGAGGAAGCTAACCCAACAATTGGAACTCCTTGAAAGCTGCCCAAACTTCAAACCCGATAACCTCATATATATATCATTACCCTAAAGCTGACCATGTCCATAGTTTCCATTAATTTTTCTTGAGCTTAGAGAATTTTGAGACTAAAATTTCTGAGATTTTTAGGGTTCACTTTAGGGCCAATGAAATTCACGCTTATCTTTGATCTATAGTTTTAATGCTTTACATTTCTGAAATCGTAAGGAAATTTGATACAAGTTTCATGTTTACAGTTTTCATTTTTATTGAGAAATGAACAAGTTACAGTTGGTCTGGTTGGAGATTGAAGATGAAGTGTAACTCAGGGCGCGTTTTGTATCATATATTTATTGTTTTGCTTATGTTAACAGATGTGTAGCTACCCCTATTGGTAGAAGCGCGCGTCTGTAACCTTTGGGATCTGGGTTCGAGCCCCAGTGGTACCCTTTTGGATTTTTCATATTTTGCATTCTGACTTTCTTTTTTTTTTGGCAGGGCGCTGGGCCTCTCTTGGCTTTGTTTTGTTTTTGTTTTTGCTAGCTAACCCCCCTATTTCATTTACACGCCCCTGGCCCAATTTTATTTTATTTTATTATTTTCATTTTATTTATTTTCTTAATATATTTTCTAATATTAAAAAAAAATCATAAAAATATAAAAATAGTAGATTTATATTTTAACTTAGTTTATTTATTTTTTCACGCAAAAATATTTTATTTAACCATATTTTATTTATTTTATTAAATATCTTGTAAATTTAATTAAAATACTAGGTTTTATTTATTTTCTTTTACACCAATTAAATATATTACTTCAATATAAAAAAGGTTAAAAATATTTTATAATACTATAAATTATTTTCAAAAATACAAAAATACTTTTTTTAAACTTATTTTCTTTTTAATAGATTTAGGTTTTTTTTATATTTAAAGTCTTTTCTTAGTAATTTTAGGTTTTACCTTTTACTACTTTAATTAACTATTTTCCCTTTAATTAATTAGGTTAAAATCAAACCCCCTTTTCCTTAAAAAATCAAACAAATATCCATTTTCTTTATATTTGCATTCTTGCATATTTATTCATTTTGTACATTATTTTCATTTAATTTCTTGTACAAATTCAATTTGGTTGTAATAGATTAATTAGGTTTATATTCTTGCAATCCCCATTTACAATTTATACACCCCTCCCACAAATATTATAATAGCGTAGTAACTTTAAATTCCGCAATTTATCGCTTTATATACAAATGTTAGTAATTAGGGTTTGTATGGAAAGACTAAAACCAATACTTAGAAAACCCTAATTCAAGACAAAATCAAGTATGAAAACAATACACTTGCACACAAGCACCCCTAGGGTAAATCCACCCGGTTTCCTTTTTAAAACGGCCATATTACGCATGTAAGGTACCTTAGCAAAAACAAGCAAATACAAGATCATAGTCCTCCGATGACGCTATCTAAGTTGTCTTTCAAATGATCTTAGTCCCTAAGAGAAAATGCTAAGTTACCTTGCAACATTTCTAATCATGGTCATACGATGACCCACGCCCATTCCGTTTACATCCAAAGATAGGGTTACTTACCAAATCAATGGTAAGATAACAATGTCAAAGGAAAAGAAAATGACCATGAAAGACTTTTGAGTAGGTAGAATGCTCCTAAATTACTTGCTCCATTTCAAAACAAACACATACACTTTCAAACATCTTACAAAATTGAAAACATTTTCAAAAGATCAAACATCTTTGTATACATTCTTACAAACAAGAATCATTACAAAGATTGCCTAAAAAATGGCCTCTTTACAAAATACTTTCAAAAACCACACAAAGCATAATTTCAAACAAAAAGCAAGTGATCTAGCAAGTAACTAAGAGCCCATGGAAAACCATGGATGAAAGGGGTGCTAATACCTTCCCTTTTCATAATCTACCCCCCGAACTCAAGAAATAATCTCAAAGGTATTTCCTGTGCTTTTTCACCTTTCCTTTTGGATAAAAGAAAAGTCGGTGACAACTCTTGCTAACCGCAACATTTGAAATCAAATGCAAAACCTTCAAGTTATTTCTCCCACCGCATCACAGAACTGGCGACTATGCTGGGGAAAATTCTAAAAGTGGGGTTACCTTAGGGTTAGATCATATTTACTTGATTTCATTGTTTGACTTGTATGCTTTACATTATGGTTCTTTGTTTGGGTTTGAATCCTCTACCCGGATTTGGGTTACCTTATAGGTAAGTAGCAATACGTTGTGGAAACTGTGCGGGGTATACCGACATGGTCTAAGCAATAGCTACGTTAGTGCGACATATTTGTGGGTACCGATAGCCTTTGAGTTAATCAAGGAGAATACGGGGCCGCTGAGTGATGTCATGAAGCACTAATGAACTTTTAGAACCTTTACTTGACCAACTTGGCCTTTAGGACATAGTGAGATGACCGACTTTGGTGCAGTCCGAAGTTGGTAGATACTCGATACTACACTCATTGAGGTTTGGTTTTTTGGGATATTTCAGTCGCCATTAAAGAGGCTTGTGCTGAAACAATGGTCAAGGAAACAAATCAATGATATTGAGCTCCTTAGAACCCAGTTACTATTACTAGGACAAGTTGAGCCAACTAAACTTCAAGAGGGTACTTACCTATGAGACTCCATGCAAGCCTAAACCTAAGGACTTGTTTTCTTTGTTTGTGTATATTTACTTGTACATAACATCATGAACATCATAACATCATATTCATTCACTAACCATTTCAAGGATCTTGGGATTCATCTTTGTTCTGTTTTGTAGGACATGGATTCTATTCGCAGGAAATTTTTTCAAGTCAACCTTGTAAAAATCCCTCCATAACTTAAGGAGTTAGCTTCAAGGATTCCAGAAAATTCTCCATTCATCGAGAGACATGGTCACCTACTCAACTTGGTCACCTCCAACACTGATGAAGACTTGATGAAGGTGCTCTTCCAGTTCTTTGATCCTTTACACCATTGCTTCACATTTCCCGATTATCAACTTGTGCCAACTTTGGAAGAATATTTCCAACTCTTGAGGATTCCCATTCTTAATCAAATACATTTCAATGGTACGGAAAGAGACCCAAAGCCAGAAGATATTGCTCAAGCTCCACACTTGCAGTCATCTGATGTCACAACCAACTGGGAAACAAGGAGTGGTGTCAAAGGCTTCCTAGCAAAGTTCTTGTTTGAGAAAGCCCAAAACTGTTCTAACTCTTTGGATTTGCAAGCCTTTGAGGAAATTGTGGCTCTCCTCATATATGGGATGGTTTTGTTCCCAAATCCTGACCAACTCATAGATGTGAACGCTGTCAAGATCTTCATGTCTCGTAACCCGGTGCCTACTTTGCTTGGGGACATTCTACATTATTTTCACACTCGCACTATGAGGAAAATAGGTGTCCTTATGTGTTGTACTCCTCTTTTGGCAAGATGGTTTATTTCGCATCTTCCCCAATCTGTATTGAAGAACGAGCAAGGTTCAAGGTGGTCACAAAGGTTGATGACACTCAAACAATCAGACATTCATTGGTGTTCCCGATCCCTAGAGAATGTTACTATTGTCGACCGTTATAGAGAGTTCCCTAATGTCCCTTTACTCGTCATTAGAGGAGGCATCACCTACAACCCCTGCTTAGCCTTAAGATAATTTGGTTACGCCCGAAGGGATGACCCGCATGAGATGCTGATTCAAGGTTTGGTATTTGATTACGAGAACGATGATCAAGGTCTTCGCCAGAGATTTATCCGAGCTTGGAGGATGTTGACCAAGGTAGATAGCAAGACATTGGGGCATAAGAATTCAATCCATCTTGAGCCTTACCTCAAATGGGTACCAACTCACGCCTAAAGTATTATGATACCTTATCCCTCCATTCTCCCGGTAATCAATTAGCCTGTTAAGGAAGGATATGTTCCATACACTATCCTACATCCTGACATTCCCACCTCTCTTGAAGACTTACAAAGAGATTGGATACAACTCAAGGGGGAGCGAGATGATTTTGAAGTCCAATTCTACGCTAGCGAGAAGAAGGTTTTGGAACTCACTAAGAAACTTCATGAGGAGCAGACTCAGAATGCCTACATTGCACAAAAGAGGATGCGTACAAGCTTTTTATCTTAGAGTTTTTTGTATTATTTTTCCCAAAGAGGTATTGATGTACTCAAGCTTAAATTTATTAATATAACGCGTGTTTCCTTTTTGTCTAAAACAAATTTGAATCTTTAAAATCCTTGAAATCATTGCATACGCATTTACCATTCATCATAACATAAGCAGGTCTCTTGCAACAAGTCTCCTCATATTTCTACTGTTTATTTCAGTAAGATGGATCTTGAGCAAACGGTGAAGGACCTCCAAGCTCAAAATGCCCAGTTTCAACAGATGTTCTTAACTCTAGCCAAAGGACAAGAAGAGTTGAAGACCTTGCTGGTTGAGGAGAAGAAAAAGAAGACAAAGAAAATAACCGGAGTTCTAAATATGGGAAGAAGATTCCAAGGACAAACAAGAAGGACCTTAGACTTTGCAACCACATCCGGTAAGAAAGACAATCAAGATGGGAAGGGCAAAGAAACAGTTGTCCAGTCAAAATCAGAAGAGGAAGAGGAAGAAGAAGACTATTCTGAAGAACAATATCCTCCAGCCGATGACAAGTATAAGCATCTAGAAGAGCGGTTGAGCATAATGTAAATCCAAAAAGTGCCTGGATTGGACTTTGAGGAGTTGGGATTAGTATCGGGGATTGTAATTCCTCCAAAATTCAAAGCACCAGTGTTCGCCAAATATGACGGAGTTTCATGTCCCAAAATGCATCTCCGGTCCTATGTGAGAAAAATCCAGCCTCATACCACTGACAAGGATTTATGGGTACACTTCTTCCAAGACAGTCTATCTGGAACTCAACTTCACTGGTTTTATCAGCTAAAAAGAGCTAATGTTCATAACTGGGAAGATCTGGCTGCTGCCTTTTACAAACAATACCAATACAACGCTGATCTTGCGCCCACCCATACTCAACTCCAGAGTATGGCCATGGTTTCAAGTGAAGGCTTTAAGGACTATGCGTAAAAATGGATGGACTTAGCAGGAAGAGTCCAACCTCCTATATCTGAAAGAGAATTAGTAGACATGTTTTTGGGCACCTTGTCTGGTCCCTTCTTTAATCACTTAATTGGGAGTTCATCGGTAGGTTTTACTGAACTGATATTGACCGGAGAAAGGATAGAAGTCGGGATAAGGAATGGGAAGATTCAAAAAGATGTATCCTCTGCTACTGTAAGGAAACCATTCATTAGAAAGAAAGAAGTGGTTGTTGTATATCCACCGAGAAATCAAGATAGGGCTGAACGCCGTCCAATGGTGGGGGCTGTCAAGATTCCTAAACTAGAGCCTTCTCAAAAAAGAGGCAACCAACCAATAATGGAAAGATCAGTCAGACAGTTCACCAGAATTAATATGACATTATCTCAAGCATTGCCGCATTTGTTAAAATCCAATCTAGTGACTTTGAAAGAAGTTCCAAAGAACCCTAACACAACCTCTCCTCACTATCATCCTAATGCCCGCTGTGCATACCACTCTGAGAGTTCTGGCCATGACATTAAAAACTGTTGGGCTCTAAAGAACAAAGTACAAGACCTCCTTAAAGCCAAAGAGATTAAGTTAGACTCACCAGAAAAGCCCACTGTCATTACTGCCCCTATGCCCAAACACGTCAGTGATGTCAACACCGTCGAGGAAGATATGTTTGTTACTTCAACTGATGAACTTATGACCCCACTCCTGACTATCAAAGAGAATTTGTTGAATGCCGATGTTTTCCCAGGCTGTGATGAAAGCTTCCATTTCTGTTTATCCTCACCAACCAACTGTCCCTTGTTAAAAGCAAGCATTCAGTGCCTAATAGATAACAAGGAGATTTTGTTCGAGAAGACTTATGTTCCAACTGTTTCTTATAATGATGTTTCCATCGTGACCATTTCCGATAATTCTTCCAGGGTCTCCACCAAAAGACCCGTTAGAATTACATCAGTTCCAAAAGTAGCTCTGTTGATAATTACAATGCCTGGACCAATCTCGTATTCGCCAGACAAAATCGTATCGTGGAATTATGGAGGGGATGTCTACTACCATGGTATCAAGCAAGATTGGCCAGCTGCCGAAGATTCAAGTTCTGAGAAAGTTGATTCCAATATCAGTAATATTGCAGGGACTAGTAAGATAACCCAAAGCGGAAGGATATTCTCTCCAGAAATTGCTCCCCCAAAAGTAGTTCTTGGACATGTAATCATTCTTGTTGTTGCTCCTCCAAAGGTTATTCCTAGTCCTACAATCATCTCTAATAATACTCCTGCTGACAAAACTATTACAATCCCTATTATCACCCCTACTGACATTCCTGCTGCCGAGTCAACCGGGACTCGAGGTAAAAATATTCTGGTTGAGCCTGTCCGGACGAAGGCACAGTCTGTAGCTATCCTTGAGACCTCCCGAAAAGAGATGGAGGAAATTATAAAGATCATAAAAAGAAGCTACTACAATGAAGTTGAGCAACTGGGGTGAACTCCATCAAAAATTTCCATGTCGGTTTTATTACTATGTCTCGAGGCTCATGCTAAGGCCTTGTTAAAATTCCTCAAAACTGCCCATGTACCCCAAGAAACATCTGCCGATCAGTTCCAAGACTGCGTAGCCAGCTTGATTGCAGATAATGGCTTAGGTTTTTCAGATGCCGATTTAACGCCAAGAGGGAGGAAGCATAACAAGCCATTGCATGTCTCAGTCGAATGCAGGGGCACGACCTTGGCTCATGTTTTGGTTGACACTGGTTTGTCTCTGAATGTATTGCCTAAAAAGGCTCTTAATAGGCTTGACTGTGATGGATTGACATTGAAACCGAGCAACATAGTAGTGAGGGCCTTTGACGGCTCAAAAAGGATGGTGCATGGGGTAGTGGATATCCCCATAATGGTTGGAACCCAAACATTTGAATCAACTTTTTATGTAATGGATATTCGCCCTTCATATTCCTGCTTGCTATGCCGACCGTGGATTCACCATGTTGGCGCCGTTACTTCTATGTTGCATCAAATGCTGAAATATCCAATTTAAGGGAAGATCATCATTGTTCATGGAGAAGAAGAATATATGGTCAGCCATCTAAATTCCTTCAGGTATGTGGAGTTAGATGGTGAATTTATTGAAACTCCATTCCAACACTTTGAAGAAGTCCTGTAGACTGTGGCAGTAACCAAGGCTGTGTCTCAGGTTCCCAAGATCACAAGGCCTCTACTCAAGATGTCATCTTTGAAGGATGCATGGGCAGTGATAGAAGAAGGTGGGTGCACTATTTGGGGACAACTCCCAGATATCCCATACAAATATGACAAGTTTGGTCTGGGTTTCACTTCAGGTGTCCAGAAAGTTGTACGCCACACTCGTGCCGGAGGACCACCCTTGAAGACCAGCAACCGCGAAGTCAATATGGTAGAGGATGATGAAGACAGCTACAACTTAGAGGATTGGATTTTTCCACTTGTCAGTGGACGGCTCAGCAACTGGGAGGCTAGAGATTTCATCCCGATCACTTTTATCCCACAGTAATTTGTCTTTACATTTTGTCGGATCTGTAATATTAAAACAATTCAGACTCTTAAAACCTTGTGTCTTACCCGAGGCACAATGGTCCATTTGTAAGGTTTATTATCTCATTTCCATATGACATCAATGAATCATGAACGTTTTTCCATACAAACTTTGTGCTCATTGTTTTTCTTTTTACATTTTTATTTATTTCAAAGATAGCTATACTCTCACGCACACTCACACTCACAATGCAGGTCTACATCCATTTGGTATCCCATGGGTAACGGTTCTGCTATGGCCTTCTGTGATTCTGAAAATCTAATCTACCAAGCCGAAGGCAAAGGTTAGAAAGATTGTGAAGTACCAGGGGAACTCGCCAGGTTACTGCAACAAGAAGAGAGGACCATTCAGCCCCACGAAGAGCCAGTGGACACAATCAACCTAGGTACCGAAGAAGACAAAAGAGAAGTCAAGGTGGGTGCCAATCTAGAACCCAATGTCAAAAAGCATATGATTTAGTTGTTACATGATTATGTTAAAGTATTTTCCTGGTCGTATGAAGATATTCCAGGACTTGATGCAAATATTGTGGTACATCGTCTACCAACAAAAGAAGATTGTCCACCGGTGAAACAAAAGGTCCATCGCATGCAACCAGACATGTCGGAGAAGATTAAGGCAGAAGTCATGAAACAATTCAATGCTGGATTCTTGGCCGTCACCTCCTACCCACAGTGGGTTGCCAATGTTGTTTCCGTACCCAAAAAGGACGGCAAAGTGCGTGGACTATAGAGATTTGAATAGGGAAATCCCTAAGGATGATTTTCCATTACCCCACATTGATGTTCTAGTTGACAATACGGCACAACTTAAAGTGTTTTCCTTCATGGAAGGTTTCTCAGGCTACAACCAAATCAAAATGGCGCTTGAGGACATGGAGCAAACAACCTTTGTCACGCAGTGGGGCACATTCTGCTACAAGGTTATGCCATTCAGACTAAAGAATGCTGGGGAAACCTATCAGCGTGCCATGGTAGCTCTATTTCAAGACATGATACATCACGAAATAGAGGTATATGTGGACGATATGATATATAGATCTCAAACAGAAGAAGAGCATCTTGATCATTTACAGAAACTGTTTGAGAGACTAAGGAAGTACAAGCTGAGGTTGAACCCAAATAAATGCACCTTTGGGGTGAGGTCTGGTAAACTCCTAGGCTTTATTGTCAGCAATAAAGGTATTGAAGTGGATCCTGCCAAGGTGAAAGCGATACAAGAGATGCCCGCTCCTCGTACTAAGAAGGAAGTCAGAGGATTCTTGGGACGTTTAAACTACATTGCCAGATTCATTTCTCACCTAACAGCTACTTGTGAATAAATCTTCAAATTACTGAAGAAAGATCAAGTAGTCAAATGGAATGACGAGTGCCAAACTGCTTTCGACAAGATCAAAGAGTACCTACAAGAGCCTCCTGTTTTGATGCCACCAGTTAAGGGAAGACCATTGATCATGTATCTGACTATTTTGGAAAATTCAATGGGGCGTGTGCTGGGGCAGCATGACGAG
This sequence comes from Vicia faba, assembly GCA_948472305.1. Taxonomy (NCBI): domain Eukaryota; kingdom Viridiplantae; phylum Streptophyta; class Magnoliopsida; order Fabales; family Fabaceae; genus Vicia; species Vicia faba. Next base: position 548,812,245 of record OX451735.1, read on the forward strand.
TCTGGCCGAAAAGAGCACGCTATTTATTACTTGGGAAAAAAGTTTACCGACTGAGAAACAAGATATTCACTGCTCGAGAAAACTTGTTGCGCTCTGGCATGGGTTGATCGCCGGCTAAGACAGTATATGCTGACCCATACTACCTTATTGATATCTAAAATGGATCCAATAAAATACATCTTTGAGAAACCTGCTCTCTCTGGGAGAATAGCGAGATGGAAGATGATCCTGACAGAATATGACATACAGTATACTACCTAGAAAGCAATAAAGGGCAGTGTACTGGCTGATCACCTTGTTCACCAAGCTGTAGAAGACTACCAGTCCATAAAGTTCGAATTCCCAGATGAAGACATCATGATGGTAAACAACTGTGAAGAATTCAGACCATATGACAGACCTGAACAAGGATCCCGATGGACCTTTGTTTTTGATGGGGCATCCAACGCACTCGACAATGGTATTGGTGTTGTACTCGTATCTCCTGAAGGATGTCATACTCCTTTTACGGCAAGACTCTGCTTCAATTGTACAAATAACATGGCAGAATACGAGGCGTGCATTTTTGGTCTTAAAGCTGCCATAGATTTGGGGATCAAGTCCTTAAATGTATTCGGAGATTCAGCCTTGGTTATCAGCCAGATCAAAGGTGAATGAGACACTAAAAACCCTAACCTTATCCCCTACAAAGAACATGTGTTGACATTGCTCCCACATTTTGAGAAGATTACCTTCGAGCATTTCCCGTGAGAAGAAAATCAGCTAGCAGATGCACTAGCCACAATTTCATCCATGTTTAAACTTGAATGGGATAACGAAGCTCCCCAGGTCACCATTGAACAAATGGAGGAACCAACTCACTGTCATGAGATTAATACTGAAGAATTAGTGGACCAGCCTTAGTTTCACGAAGTCAAGAGGTATCTCGGGGCCCAAGAATATCCAGAAGGAGCTTCAGTCAATGATAAGAAGTTCTTAAGGAGATTCTCTGCTAAATTCTTCCTTAGTAATGGCATTCTCTACAAATGCAACCATGAATCTGTGTTACTTCGGTGCATAGACAAGGTCGAAGCGGAAAAGATAATGGCTGAGTTACATGAAGGCACTTTCGACACCCATTCCAGTGGACATACGATGGCAAAGAAAATCGTACAGGCAGGCTATTACTGGTCTACCATGGAAGAAGATTGCTATCAACACTCTCAAACCTGCCATAAGTTTCAGATCTATGCTGACAAGGTGCACGTACCTCCAGTCCCTCTGAATGTATTGACAACTCCTTGGCCCTTTGCTATGTGGGGCATCGATATGATTGGGGAAATCAAGCCAACAACCTCTAATGGACACCGCTTCATCTTAGGGGCCATTGACTATTTTACAAAGTGGGTTGAGGCAGCCTCCTTAACTTCCGTCACCAAGAATGTTGTCGCCCGATTCATCAAGAAGAATCTCACCTGTCGTTATGGTATCCCGGAGAGGACCATCATAGAAAATGGTACGAATCTAAACAATACTATAATCACCGCCCTGTGCGAGCAATTCAAGATCCAGCATCACAATTCTTCCCCCTACCGGCCGGAGATGAATGGTGTTGTCGAAGCTGCAAATAAGAACATTAAAAAGATCATACAGAAAATGATAGTCACATACAAATACTGGCATGAGATGCTACCATTCGCTCTCCATGGATATCGTGCCACAACGCGCACATCAATCGGGGCAACACCCTACTCTCTGGTATACGACATGGAGGTTGTCTTGCCTATTGAGGTCCAAATCCCCTCTCTGAGAATTATGAAGGACGCAAGGCTGAATGAAGAAGATTGGATCCAGACTCGACTTGATCAACTAAACTTGATTGATGAGAAAAGGCTTACTGCTGTCTGTCATGGTCAAATGTATCAAAAACAGATGATCAATGCTTTCAACAAAAAGGCCAGACGCCAAGTATATCAAGTCGGGGATTTGGTGATCAAATGTATCATACTGCCACAAGGTGATCCAAGGGGCAAATGGACTCCTACATATGAAGGACCATTTATAATAAAAAGCATATTCTCTGGTGGAGCAATGATTCTGACCACCATGGATGGTGACGACCTGCCGCACCTGCGAATACAGACATAGTCAAAAGATACTACGCATAAGAGACCCGCTAGGTTGACACAACTAGGCAAAACAAGGGCATCCCGGCGAACCAAAGAGGTTCGGGCAAAAATTAGGGATAAAACAAAAAAAAATCTGTACACCTGGCAAGTTGAAAACCCGAAAGGGCGGCTTGGGAAAAAAAGGGTATCCCGATGGACTGAAAACCCGAAAGGGCAGTCCAGGAAAAAGTTAGGGAATTAAAGCATATACCTATGTCTTGTTGGATCACCTTACGGACAACCTTACAAACTCAGAGGTTCTGATCAATCCAATCAGCTTCGGACAAGGCAACAAATAGACAAGATGCTCAGAGACATGAAGGCTATAGAAGAATGGAAACCCCATGGGATTATTGCACATAACTATCTTTTCTTTGTATCAAAATTTTCATTTTTTACGACGACATTCTCTTACTATAATGTTTGTCTCGTTGTACAAAAATACTTACTCAAAGTCAATACAAAGATATCCGTTTGAAAGTGCAAAACTATATGTTTTTCTTTACTCTTGTGTTTTGTTTACAAAAACGTCCAATGATTTATTTTTGAACATATGCATTTGAACATAATTACTGTTTACAAATAATAAAAATAGAAATACAGTCACTGATGGCTTTAAGAGATAGGGAAATCTCTCTAAGTTATTTCCATGAAATCCCCCTCCGTGTGCAGTTTAATCCCCAGCAGAACAGAGCTTCAAGTTACTAATCCCCAGTAGAAGTCGTCCAATTTCTCAGGATTCTGCAACAAGATTTTACAAGCAGCACACAGCATTTCCCTTACAACAGAGTTTATTTCTCTAAGCGGAAAGTCATCAACACCTCAACTTCACAACATGAAGACTTACACTCCATATCCTTAGCAGTAGTCAGGGATTTAATTTTCCCCAATCCAACTGCAGTACACCAGATCGGCTCACATACGCATACATCACATCCATATATCATAAACATTAATGACACGAATACATTACACTATGCATTTCATACAACATGACATTGCATATTAACTAACATTTTACCCTTTTTCAGGATAAGGTTAATTAACAGCTACCATTAATAATGTTCAGAGGTTTCTCAGATACAGTTCAAAGACGCTCCAAACACGGATGCCATCCTGATACTCATTCAGAATCTCTTTCAGATACAATTCAGACACGCTCCAGGCACAGACGCCATTCTGATACTCATTCAGAATCTCTTTCAGATACAATTTAGATACGCTCCAGACACAGATTCCATTCTGATACTCATTTAGAGTCTCCTTCAGATACAATTCCTAAATGCTCCAGACACGGATACCATTCTGATACTCATTCAGATTCAATTGTCAGATACAGTTCAGATACGCTCCAGACACGGATACCATTCTGATACTCATTCAGATTCAATCTTCAGATACAGTTCAGATACGCTCCAGACACGGACGCCATTATGATACTCATTCAGATTCAGCTTTCAGATACAGTTCAGATATGCTCCAGACATGGATGCCATTCTGATACTCATTCAGATTTTCTTTCATATTCAACAATCTCTTTTGGATGGCATCTACAAGTCCATATCTAAAAAATTTCCACCATCCCAACAAATGGAATCTTTATGCCCATTCCCTGTACCACCAGCCTCACCAAGTGCAAATTTCTAGGCACTCTAGTGTCCAATCATCTTCCACCTTCGAGTCACGAATGGAAAAACTCACCAATCTAACTCTTCAGGCTTAAGAAGATTGAACAGGGGCAGCTGTTGTACCCCAAAATTTTCCCTCTCACTTATCAAGAATTTTTTCACAAGATCTCCTTTGGCTCAAGACTGCACTAGGGTTGATCATCTCAAGACACCTCATTAAGCACTGATGACCAAAATTAGGGTTTGAGATTGCATAAGGATATTTGAACTTACAATGCCCCATATTACTTTCATGGATCATTATGGACCCCCAAGATCGCTCATGTCAAGTTTCAAGCCTTGGATCACATTTTTGCTCAGTCAATTGAGCAGTTGACCTAAAAATCAGCTGTATTGGGGAAAAAGTCAACTATGGCCAATTTACAGTAAAACTTCATAATTTTTTATCCACATCAACATTTTAAACCCATATGTATCATTTGATCAAGTTTGGACCATAATTCCTCAAAAAATTTGATCAAATCTCTAAAAGGGCAAAATGGTTAAAATTAGGGTTTTGATTGGGAAAGGGCAATGTCTGATTTTTGACCTAGAAAATGATCAATTGGCTTAAGGAATAATCTCAAGAGTCCAATTTTATCATTTTGACCTAATGACATGGCTCAAAACATTTCTCAAGTCCAAAGGATTGACAAATGAATTTTCAGTCAACTGATCAAAAGTCAACTGTATACTGAAAAGTCAAACTTTGAATTTTTGGTCAAATTCAAATGCCAAAGATCACAATTAATCAAAATATGTCAAAATATGAAACTTATTCATCAAGAAATCAAAAATTCAAGATTTCATTTAGAAAAGTTAAAATTTCTAAACTTAGAAATTTTTCCAAGTGTTGGAAATTTCTTATTTTTTCATAACTTTGAGCAAGCTTTTCACCATGATGAAAGATGATTCAAGAGAAACTTCCAACATGAAAGTTGTATATCTCCACGAAATATACAACTTTTCTTCACACAACTTCTTCCAAAAGTGCTTGGATCTCAAGTTATAATTTTAAGAACATGTGGTCATGAAACAAAACACTTAGTGAAATTTTGCCCTAATTTGGTCAGGATTTGACCCAACTTCATGGCACTTTTTCATATAGTTCAAAGTGGAATATTCAAAATCAATTCAAAGGTTGGTTTTAGATCACATTACAAGCTTTCCAAAATGTCCAAGAACTCCTTGAGATCATTCTTGAGTAGGGAGAATCGAAGAGATGAAGTTAGGGTTTTATCACTTGAATTACAAGTCATTTTATGATAAACCAAATTCAAAATTCAAACTATGCTGCATAAACTCTACTTTGCAGGCCTCAAACTTGTTAGGAACTCCATAATTAACGGCTTGCACAACTGTTAGAGGTCTCATTTCAAGCATTCAATGCATGGACATGCTTTATATTCATTTTTAGAAGAAAGTGCACATTGCCATTTTGATAAAGTGACTTTTTGCACAAAACTTGTTCTTGAGCCTTGCACTTGTTCTATTCTGATCACACAAGTCCTATAACTCATGATAAATGGTTTAGACACTTACAATCACCCAGCCCATGCTTGTACCTCACATTGAAACTTGGTTTTCCTCTTTTCTTGAAAATCAAGTAACCTAGCCAAAAGCTTGTAACTTGTACTTCTGATTGTCCAAACCACTCCAATCCTTTTGCTTATAGATACACAAACTATTTACATCATAGACACGAATGCTCAAGCCCTGAAAACACCTAGAGCTCAAATCACATCTCATACCTCCATTTCCACACAAACTGACCAAAAACTTGAAACTCATAACTCCCTCGTGCGTTTTCAAGTCTTTTGGTTCCTAAATCTTCTAAACATCATTTAGAACTGATCCCACACCCTGTTACAGAACTGTAACACCATTAACACCATCCTCCATTTTCAAAAATAGAGCTTTGCACTTCGACTTCTCCATAACTCCTCAGGCCCTTTCAGCTCAAGCTAAGCATTCCATTAGCTTCCTGGGAACTTGAGGAAGCTAACCCAACCATTGGAACTCCTTGAAAGCTGCCAAAACTTCAAACCCGATACCCTCTTGCAAGGTAAGTTTTCTAACTTTGGAACTTTTCATACAGGCATCATCAATGATTTATTTGTGAATGAAACATGTAGATATCATTACCCTAAAGCTGACCATGTCCATAGTTTCCATTAATTTTGCTTGAGCTTAGAGAATTTTGAGACTAAAATTTCTGAGATTTTTAGGATTCAGTTTAGGGCCAATGAAATTCATGCTTATATTTGATCTATAGTTTTAATGCTTTACATTTCTGAAACAGTGAGGAAATTTGCTACAAGTTTCATGTTTACAGTTTTCATTTTTGTTGAGAAATGAACAAGTTACAGTTGGTCTGGCTGGAGGTTGAAGATGAAGTGTAACTCAGGGCGCGTTTTGTATCATATATTTATTGTTTTGCTTATGTTAATGGATGTATAGCCACCCCAGTGGTAGAAGCGCGCACCTGTAACCTTTGGGACCTGGGTTCGAGCCCCAGTGGTACCCTTTTGGATTTTTCATATTTTGCATTCTGACTTTCTTTTCTTTTGGCAGGGCGTTGGGCCTCTTTGGGCTTTGTTTTTGCTAGCTAACCCCCTATTTCATTTACACGCCCCTGGCCCAATTTTATTTTATTTTCTTATTTTCATTTTATTTATTTTCTTAATATATTTTGTAATATTAAAAAAAAATCATAAAAATGTAAAAATAGTAGATTTATATTTTAACTTAGTTTATTTATTTTTTCACACAAAAAATATTTTATTTAACCACATTTTATTTATTTTACTAAATATCTTGTAACTTTAATTAAAATACTAGGTTTTATTTATTTTCTTTTACACCAATTAAATATATTATTTCAATATAAAAAGAGGTTAAAAATATTTTATAATACTATAAATTATTTTCAAAAATACAAAAATACTTTTCTTAAACTTATTTTCTTTTTGATAGATTTAGTTTTTTTTATTTAATTTAAAGTCTTTTCTTAGTAATTTTAGGTTTTACCTTTTACTACTTTAATTAACTATTTTTCCCTTTAATTAATTAGGTTAAAATCAAACCCCTTTTTCCTTAATAAATCAAACAAATATCCATTTTCTTTATATTTGCATTCTTGCATATTTATTCATTTTGTATATTATTTCCATTTAATTTCCTGTACAAATTCAATTTGGTTGTAATAGATTAATTATGTTTATATTCTTGCAATCCCCATTTACAATTTATACACCCCTCCCACAAATATTGTAATAGCGTAGTAACATTAAATTCCACAATTTATCGCTTTATATACAAATGTTGGTAATTAGGGTTTGTATCGAAAGACTAAAACCAATACTTAGAAAACCCTAATTCAAGACAAAATCAAGCATGAAAATAATACACTTGCACACAAGCACCCCTAGGGTAAATCCACCTTGTTGCCTTTACAAAATGGCCATATTACGCATGTAAGGTACCTTAGCAAAAACAAGCAAATACAAGATCATAGTCCCTCGATGACGCTATCTAAGTTGTCTTTCAAATGATCTTAGTCCCTAAGAGAAAATGCTAAGAAACCTTGCAACATTGCTAATCATGGTTATACGATGACCCACGCCCATCCCGTTTACATCCAAATATAGGTTTACTTACCAAATCAATGGTAAGATAACAATGTCAAAGGAAAAGAAAATGAACATGAAAGACTTTTGAGTAGGTAGAATTCTCCTAAATTACTTGCTCCATTTCAAAACAAACATCCTTGTTATTTTTAAAACAAACACCTACACTTTCAAACATCTTACAAATTTGAAACCATTTTCAAAAGATCAAACATCTTTATATACATTCTTACAAACAAGAATCATTACAAAGATTGCCTAAACAATGGCCTCTTTACAAAATACTTTCAAAAACCACACAAAGCACAATTTCAAACAAAAAGAAAGTGATCTAGCAAGTAACTAAGATCCCATGGAAAACCATGGATGAAAGGGGTGCTAATACCTTCCATTTTCATAATCTACCCCCTGAACTCAAGAAATAATCTCAAAGGTCTTTCCTGTGCTTTTTCACCTTTCCTTTTGGATAAAATAAAAGTCGATGACGACTCTTGCTAACCGCAACATTTGCGATCAAACGCAAAACCTTCAAGTTAATTCTCCCACCGCATCACAATGATCCTTTCCTTCTTGGAGAAAGAAACCACTCAAATGAATGTTTCTGGCTTGTCTTTCATTGGGTATCCAAACTGGCGGTGTGCAAGAATAGGATTGTAGTTAATTCCTCACTTCGTACCAAGAAGAGGCACATTGGGAAAAACACCACAACTATCAATGATCTTCACATCATAATAAGTTTGATTATACCAATCATTGTTGGAATGAGTAAGAGCCATAATTTTTGGCGCCCATCGTGGCTCCTTCTTGAGATCCCAAAAAACATCAGACCGAGGTAAGTGGGAAACATACCACTGGTATAATAATGGTGTACAACAGATAATCATCCCACCTTGGTAGGAATTCCGAAGATGGATGGAATAGAAGGTATATCCTAGCAGCGTAGGGACTGGATTTCCAATAAAAAATATTCTAATGGAATTGACATCCACGAACTTATCGATGTTAGGGAACAAGAACAACCCATAAGCAAGCAAAGCAAAGACAGCTTCAAAGGCGACAATATCCTTTATCTCGACGAAGTAACAAACTTTCTTCAACAAAAACTGTTCAGGTAAGCCTCAAATTCCTCCCTTGGTAGTCATGTTATCTTCTATCTCAGACTTCCTCAAGTGTGTAACTGCTTCTATCTCATGAGACTTGGGTTCCCCTTCTAAATCGGAGAAAGGAACACAGTCGGTGATTGGTAATCCAAGTATATAAGAATACTCTTCCAAAGTGGGCATCAACTGGTAATCAGAAAAGTGAAGCATCGATACAATATATCATAGAACTGGACCAATGTAGTAAGGATACCCTCCTTCATCTTGCGCTTCATAATATGAATACTAGATCCACACTTCTTTTAAAAATCCGTAAGATTCTCAATCTTGGGAATCAAACTCTTCAACTCTTCAATCTCAGGATCCTTGAAACTGTAACCCCGAGTGTTCCTTTTTCCAAAATCCATGGTAAAAGTACCTGAGATGTTTGCAAAAATCATTCTTAAGTTCCTTGAAAAACATGTTTAAAGAGTGCTTATGGATGCATGAATGAATGATAATGCAATAATTACACATAAGCTCACAAACGCGGGGTTTAAAGGTTCAACACTACGAGCATGGAGTCAAAGGTAAAGACCACCCTAAGGTATGTACTAAAGGTTTAATCACACCTGTAAAATAAGGTTCTAAAAGTTCCCAGAGTCTATGGTCCTCCTTCGGATATTACCAACATCTCGATTACTCGATAATTAGCAATATTCTCAAGAGAAACTCGTCTGAGTGCATCACCGCGTGATAAATACTTCCGGATTACTCCGTCATGGTCTCCGTGCTAGACCTAAGAGGCCAAGATGGGCTAAGGGTTCTATGCTTCTCAGCTTCTCTAGCTCCCAGGTCGAAAGCAATAACATCTTCCCGATTACTCGGTAAACGAATACTACAGTCAAAGGGGCTTCCACTGAGTGGGGGATTTCATGTCTCCTTCTTCGGGATTACTCCCTCAAAGTTAACATGACTATATTGCCCGCCCTATTCTTAAGTGTAATTTAGTCAGGGTATAAGACTTATCCTTCATAAGTATCATTAACACCCAAGTAACCATAATATATAACATATAATTAAATAAACAAATAATAATAAAACAGATATGACAAATTAGGCTTAACCCACTTAGGGATGGACCAGCAAGAGGTCAATCTTTCCCCAGCAGAGTCACCAATTCTATAGAGATAAAAAAATGTAGCGGTGTAAATCGGAGATTGAGTTATTAATTAACTCGACTCGTAAAAGCAAGAGTCGCCACCACACTTTATTATTTCCAAGGGAAAAGGGAAAAGAGCGAAATAAAACCCTTAAATATGCAATGTAAATTAATACTTAAAAGTAATGAAAATACAATGCGTTTTTGAAAGAGATTGAAGGTTCGGGGTTGGTTATACAAGGGGAAGGTACTAACACCCAATGCATCTGCGGTAATTTGCAGGAACCTTTTGAAATATTTGTTTTTGTTGGTTAAAATTGTTTGTTTGGTTAAAATGGGTGTGAATGAGATTTTGGAGATACGATGACCTAGTGTCGAAGTTTTGACCTAAAAGAGGGTAAGTTTAGAAATTTATTTTTTTGGATATTTAACTTAAGATTAACAAAATAGTAAAACAAAAATGAATGAAGGGATCACACAATCGTATAAGTCATATTTGATGACATGAAGTAAACAAAGTTAAAACATTTCCCTTGAAATTTAGACGAACGAAAGATATAAATATTAAATGATTGAGAACAAAGTTAATTAGGATGACAATTGAATAAATAACAAAATTTAAATAAAATACTAATTTATACTAACATGTATTTTTGGTCAATTAAATAAATAACAAAAATTAAATAAAAGACTAATTTATACTAGCATGCATTTTTTGAACAATTAAATAAATAACAAAATTAAATAAAAGACTAATTTAATAGCATGAATTTTTTGTATTTTTATAATGGCAAGTGTTGTACCCAAAATTTTTCCCTCCCATTACACTCAAGACATGCTCCTAGAGGTCCTCAATTGCTCAAGGTTGACCAAGAATTGATCAGACAAATTCTCCTCCTAAGCAATGGACTTCCAACTAGGGTTTCAATTTTCACCAAGATGTTTGAGCTCCAAAGGCCTAAAATGATTTCCATGGTCCCTAATATGTATTCAAGATTGTCAATGCAAAGTTTCATTCCTTGAACTACAAGTTTGCTCAGTCAATTGCTAAAATACTTGAAAATCAACTATACTAGGTCAAAAGTCAAATGTGGCCAATATACAGTCAAACTTCAAGATTTTTGGTCAACATCAACATCTTGAAGTGGTATTCATCATTTGATCAAGGGTTGATCATGATTCCCCAAAGAAATTCCTCAGATCATCAAAAGTCAAGAATTGCCAAATTAGGGTTTCCCTAGGAGAAGTCAACTGAACTTTGACCAGACATAACTTTCACATGCTTCATCAACTTTTCCCTAACCAAAGCCCATTTTGAAGAAAATTCAATTCCCTACAACTTATTTTTATTCTCAAGTCCAAAAGACGCTTCATTTGGAAGATATGGTATCATACATTATAGGTCATTTTAGAAAGACAATAAAAGACACTTTTTGTCAAGGCAACTTACATCAAGATAATATCTCCAAATGCAAAAATGATTAAAAGAAAAAGTGTAGAGAAAATCTTGAGCATTAGAAAAAGTCAAGGATCATATTCAAAAGATGAAATTTGAGCAAGTTATGAAGTGCACAAGTTGGGAAATTTTCAAGAAAATGCATGAAATCTCAATTGAGAAAATTTGTGATTTTAAGTTATTGGGCCTAACTTTTTGGAGTTAAAATATGCTCATGATGTGTCCAAGGACCTCTAAATCTATCCATGCATTTTTTTATTTTGATTTTTATTTATTTGAATTTTTATTCAATTAAATATGAATTAAATCAAATAAAATACAAAAAGTAATTGTCCATGACGTTTGAGTTTGATTTGATATATTAGAAGGCCCATATTTTCAGGCAAGATACGTCCAAAGGGACCAGGTTCATGCAAGTGACCAAAGAGGCAAAGATATCAGAAATATGGACATTTTTTAATGTGTTTTATCCTTGTCTCCAAGGCCATGAATGTATTGATTCTTTACCATATTTGTTCACTCCTATCTTCCCTCTATAAATACACAACAATACAAGCCAAAGAGAGCACAAAATTCCTCTCCAAAAAGATCTCCAAAAGCTCTCCAAAAATCAAAGAATTGGTGCAAGTCATATCTCAAGGTTCCGGTCTCTCTCGATTGACACCAAGCCTCAAACCATCCTCCTGAAGTCCCCAGGAGTCTTACAAGGTCCAAGAGCAGTCCATCACACGCCTAGCACGCCCCCATTTGACAACACCGATTTGGTAAAATTTTAAACTTTGAATCTCTAATTTTAATCACATTTCATGGTATGCTAACGTTTGTTTGAGTTTATATACAAAATTTATGGATGGTTGAATCAGAGGTTCCATGCAAGAATCTAAAAACACCATGATTAAGGCATGAAGCTTTCAAAGATTCAAGCCTATGGATTTCTGATGATTGCACCTCCTATTTACTTTTGCTACTAGGTCCATCTTTATTTTCTTGTTTTATTCATTTTATTTATTTATTTTAATTATTTATTTATTTTAAATAATAAACAAATATAAAAATCACATAAAAATATATTTATGATTTTTCTTAATTAAATTTTAAATTAAAATTAATATAACTTAGGTTTAATTTCATTTTAATTCATTTACCTTTTCATAACAAAAATACCAAAAAAATATAGAATTAATTTCTTTTCTTTAAATTTCATGTTTCTTTAATAATTAACCTTTTTTTCTTTAAATATAGATCTAGATAATTATTTTTTAACTTAAACCATTTTCATAAATTAAAACAAAAAACAAACAAAAGATTTTCTCTTAGGATTTTTTTAGACGTCCTTTCAATTTACACATGTTATTATCTTTCGCATTCTATTTTTCATACTATTGTAACTGCCTACTAGATGTAATAGAATAACTAGGACTTTTACTTTTTCTGCTTTTTTCCCATTTTGAACATGTAATTAATCCCCCTCCCTGAAGCCTTGTAATAATTTAGGATTTATCTTTCCGCATTTTAAATTCCTGCAAGCTATTAAACTGTTTAGATGCATGACTAATGAGATTGTATGGAAAGAGATTAAAATCAAACGCTAGCAAACCTAATACAAGACAAAATAACTGAATACAACACATTCTCACATATACACCTATAGGGTATTCCCACTTTGGTTGCCTTCGGAAAACAGTCACAACTCTCGAAACGTGAGAGACTTTAGTGGCCACCCTCCGGTTTAAAGATAAAAAATGACCTTCTCGACGTTGCCTCAATAAAAATGATCTTAAAACCCTAGGTAAGTTAATAAGGTTGCTTGACCAGTTGCCTTTGTGACTGTATAAACGTCCCTTTGATTGTCCCTCAAACATCCAACGACTAGGGTTACCTACTCACTAATAGTAGGATAGCACTGTCTAAAGGAAAAGAGGAAAAGAACAACCCTTTTGAGTATAGTAGATAGTTCTGAGAGGCTTGCTCAAACAATTTTTACACTTACACAAAACTCATTTCAAAAACATTTTTAAACACTTTGTATACGTTATCAACCATTCTTAGAAATATTACAAAGTTAGCCGTATTAAGGCGCTTTCAAAACACACAAAGCACAAGGTATTTCAAAATGAGCTAAGCATCTAAGAGCCAATATAAAACTATGGATGGAAAGGGTGCTAACACCTTACTTTTCCATAATTTACCCCCTTACTCAGAAAACTCTCGAAAGTTCTTTTTTTGTTCTTTTCACCCTTTCCTTTGTTGGATAAAATAAAAGTCAGTGGCGACTCTTGCATACCGCAACATTCGCGAATACAAACGCAAAACCAGTATAACAGTCAGCTCTGCCATCATATCACAGAACTGGCGACTATGTTGGGGAAAGAAAAAAAGTGGGGTTACCTTAGAGTTTAGACCATTCTTTATTTGCTTTACATTGTGTGTTTTAATGCTTTATCTTTGAGGGCTTGTTTGGGTTGTTACTAATAGATCCTACACCTAGATCTGGGGCACCTTTTAGGTAAGTAGTAATAGATCGTGGGGACTGTGTGGGGTATATCGACATGGTTGAAGCGATAGCTACGTTAGTGTGACATATTTTTCGGTACCGGTAGCCCTTGAATTTAGTCAAGGAGAATACGGGGCCGCTATGTGGTGTCACGAAGCAGTAACTGACCTGAGAACCTTTAATTGAACAACTCGGCCATTAGGAAGTAGTGAGATAGCCGACTTTGGTGCAGTCCGAAGTTGGTTGATACTCGATAATATGTTCATTGAGATCATACTTTCGGGATATTTTGGTCGCCAATAAAGAGGCTTGCGCTGAAACAATGTCCGGTGAAGAAAGATCAGTGATATTGAGATTCCTTAGAACCTGATTACTTTCTAGGTCAAGTTGAGCCAACTGAAACTTCAAGAGGGTACTCACCTACTAACTTCATGCAAGCCTAAACCTAAGGCTACTTGTATGACTTGTTTGCTTTCATTATCTAACAACTTGAACTCCTTGCAGGGTTTGGTTTGTACTCATTATCTAACGATGTGAGTTCCTTGCAGGACTTGTTTGTAGTCATTATCCAATAACCTGGACTTCTTGCAAGAATCACTTGCGTTCATCACCTTACACTTTTTCTTGGTGCATAGAATACATATTATAACATCATGCCATAGCATTTCCTTAACCATTTCAAGGATATCAAGAGCCTGTGATGCAGGTTATGATGAACCAGATGTCTAGCAAGGGGAAAGGGGATTTATTTTCCTCTAGCCAATGTTGTCAAAGCATAACGTCTTGAGTCAGTGGCTATGACCCACTCGACATGGTGAGCTTGATTTTCGTAGAAGGACGGTCAACGATACAAAAGTTCTTAAATCAAAGCTGCAGTTGGATTCTATCATTTTCTTGTGTTTACCCCGCAAGATCCTTGAAAACATCACATAAACATGGCATACATATCATTACAGGTATTTCAAAGACAAGTTTCTTATCTTTTCGCTGTTTATTTCAGCAAAAAGAAATGGCTCTCGAACAGAATATTAAGGACCTTAAAGCCCAGAACACTCAATTCCAGCAGATGTTCCTGGCTCTGGATAAGGGACAAGAAGACCTGAAGGCTTTCATTCTCAAAGACATAAATAAAATGACAAAGAAACTAGTGGGTGTCCTGAATACGGGAAGGGGATTCAGAGGACCAACAAAGCGAGCTTTAGAATTCACAACTCCGTCAAATGAGGGGGACAACCAGTAAGAGAAGACAAAATAAGAAGACCACAGTCCAGGGTATGATGAAGAAGAGGCTGATTATGCTAAAGAGCAGTATCCTCCTGCTGATCACAAATACAAGCAGCTGGAGGATTGTCTCAACACCATGGAAATTCAGAGGGTACCTGATCTGGATTTTAAAGAATTAGGGTTGGTTTCTGGAGTCATCATCCAACCAAAGTTCAAGGTTCTCGCGTTTGCTAAATATGACGGGATTTCATGTCCTAAAATGCATCTGAGGTATTATGTCAGGAAGATCCAACCTCACACCATTGATAGGAACTTGTGGGTGCATTTCTTCCAGGAAAGTTTATCGGGGACTCAATTGGAATGATTCTATCAGCTGGAGGGCACCAACATCTGCACCTGGGAGGATCTGGCTGCTGCTTTCTACAAGTAGTACCAATACAATGCTGACCTCACTCCAACCCGTACTCAACTTTAAAGCATGTTTATGGGTTCTAGCGAGGGCTTCAAAGATTATGCCCAAAAATGGAGAGATCTTGCAGGAAGAGTCCAACCTCCTCTGTCTGATAGAGAGCTGGTAGATATGTTCTTGGGTACATTGTCTGGTCCATTTTTCAACCACTTGATCAGAAGCTCTTCAGATGGGTTCACCAAGCTGATATTGACAAGTGAAAGAGTAGAAGCTGGAATCAGAAGTGGGAAAATTCAGATGGTTGTGTCTTCAAATGTTGTGAAGAATCCTTTCAACAGGAAGAAAGAGGCTAATGCTATGTACGGTTAGAAGGGTCATGGTAAATAAGATCGTCATCAAGCTGTGGAGGCAGTTATGATTTCTAATCCTACACCAGTGCGAGAACAACAACAGGGTAATCAGCGAAGGTAAGATGAGCCCAAGAGACAAATTACAAAAATCAACACGTCGTTGTCTCAATCATTGCAATACATGTTGAGGATGAATCTGATTATGTTGATAGAACCTCATCCAAACCCCAAAACTTATTCTCCTAACTACAATCTCGATGCAAGGTGTTCCTATCATTCCGGTAGTCCTAGATATGATACTAACGATTGTTGGGCACTGAAATACAAGATTTAAAATATGATTGACTCCAAGGAGATTGAATTCCACCCTCCTGAGACTCCCAACATGATCACTACTCTCATGCCGAAATATGGCCAAGATTGAGAGCGTTTATTTCATTTGAATTCTCAAATTGTAATTTCTTTTGATTGTTCAAACACTTATTTCATGTCAAACTTTGTTATTCTATTAATGCATTGCATATGTTTGTCTTGATTCAATCCATTCGTTTTCACAATACCGAAACTATGCTTTTTCTTCCTTTTTGTGATATTCGACTCTCGATTGAAAGCTGTAAGCCTTTAGAGGGAGGATGACGAAAATGATACCACAATATCATACAATGTGCTTTTAAACAGACCTTGCTGACGATGTACAGACGTTGTTTTAAATCCTAAACAATGGAGTTATAAGGAAGATAATTCCTAGTCAACCCCTTTGAGCCTAAAAAGTAGGAGTTTTATTTTTCATGCAAATTGAAACCTTTAATCATAACCTGGGGCAGGGTAATTTCTCATTTGGTTCAATGGTGAATTTAATTACAAGCTTTCCCTTCGTACAAGACGAGTAGTGTCTGAGGTATCCTTCCAAAATAAAAGATGGTGATGGTTCCACATAATCATTGAAACAGGCAGTCATTATATCTCAAAAGAAAAGCCCGCTAAGTCAAAACCTATGAAGGAGACTTAAGAAAAAAATTGGAGCATCCCACTGACTGTAATCATAAAAGAAACAGTTATGGAAAAAGGTAGGGACAATAAAATATAAAAAAGAGGTCGCTACAAATCCTCAACAAAAAGAAAAGGTTACAAAAATGACTTCCTTCTCAATAAACTTTCAGTATCCGAATCATCACCGAAATATCAGGACCAAGATTCCAGGCTCAATTGGAATTTAGACGCATAATTAACTGAGTATAGGACTGAAGAACATCACGAAGAATAGGTGGGTACAAATAAATTTCGAGCCTTTATCCTTTGTTTCTTAAACCGTGAATCATGCCACACTATAACCCCTAAAAGTCCTAGCTGAAGCATGGGTTAGTCCGAAAGCATACTGTTACAAAAAGGTATCCTGACTCCTGTAAGGTTTGCTATAAATCCTGAGTTGATATCACATTCTTGCAAATTTTGTTTTACTAAAAATGAATTTTTAAAACATCAAAACAGGCATAAGCTTTGCATTCCTTTAAATACCATTGTTTGCATATGACTAATCGTTCGACAATGGAGAAATTAGCACGACGAAAATTCAATGAACATAAATCCTCTCAATGGACAGAAAAACCTCAACTGGAAAGACATTCCCAATAACATGCCTTTCATAATCAAGGGGCATGACATGGTGTCTAAACTGATCTCGGGGCAGTCGAGTCAAGATTCAAGGAATCCCTCAAAAGCGCCGAATAGCAAGAGGCCGATCTCCATCTGAATCACTTGGGGAATTGAACAGGAAGGGCCACATGCGATCAAGAAAACATTTTCTGGAAATGCTGCAACACGTACTACTATAGACAATGACAATTTTCCACACCCTGTGAACATGGACATAGTCGAAAAATACTACGCATGAAAAAGACCCGCTAGGTTGACTGGCCTAGGAAAAAGTAAGGGCATCCCGACGAACCAAAGGAGTTCGGGCAAAAATTAGGGATATATAAATAAAACTGTACACGCAGCAAGTCAAAAACCTGAAAAGGCGACTTGGGCAAAAAGGGTATCTCGGTGGACTGAAAATCTAAAAGGACAGTCCAGGAAAAAGTTAGATATTAAATCTTACGACTATGTCCCGTCATCTCGTCACTTGTCTATCAGTAGAAGGCTTATCACACTGATAAACATTTACCCAAGACTCCAGGAGTTGGGATAGAATTCAAACCATCCACAAAATCCCCACAGAGTAACCACCCCTAGGGGACTATCTTCACAGAGTTCGTCATCAGTAAGGATACGTTCCCCAGTAGGTATGGAGACAGAGACGTCCTCCCGCAAAGTCACTCTCACGTCTTCAATATATAACCTAACAATTTCAGATATTCTGGCACCTTCTTAATAGATCAAAAGCTCCAATCATATCCCTAACATCTTGGGGATTTCTTCGAATTGGTTCATAAACTTCTTGGGTTCCCCAGCAGGGCATCATAAAAATCCCCAAAGCAGTTTACAGAGTTTTCTTTCCTAGTAGAGTTTATTTCTGTAACCACGAAAGTGTATCTCCCAGCAATTCAACCTCAACAAATATTGAAGAATCACATTCTTCATCCCCATTAGTAGTCATGGATTTATCTTCTCCCAGTACAATGACACCATAAAGAGCAACTGATACACTCACATATTACAATCATACAACATTTACAATACATCATAGCATATGCATAACTGAAACGCATATAACATCCTCATTTATTTTGAGAGCATCATGCAATTCATACATCACGACATCGCATGAAACCGACTTTACCTTTTCAGGTTAAATTCACAGACAGACGAATACTATCAACCAACAAAAAATAGTTCCAGATTAATTCCTGAAACCAGACAGGGAAACTATCTGTGAATAACTAATGAAGATCAATTCCCGAAACATGACTGTGTGACTATCTACAAGACTAGGTTAGAGATTAATTCCTGAAACAAGACATGGAAACTATCTCAACAACCAATAGAAACAATTCCATATTAATTCCTGAAACTAGACAGGACAACTATCTGTGAATAACCGATTGTGGATCAATTCCCGAAACAAGACGGGGTAACTATCTACAAGATCAGGTTAGAGATTAATTACTGAAACAAGACAGGGCAACTATCTCAACAACCAACAAAAACAGTTACAGATTAATTCCTAAAACCAGACAGGGCAACTATCTGTGAAGAGCTGATTGTGGATCAATTCCTGAAACAAGACGGGGAAAATATCTACACGACCAGATGAAGCAACCCTACCCAGGCTCCTTCTAATATATTTTTAGGTGCAACTTTACACGTGCTCAGTCTGAAAAAATCTTACACTGATTCCTTCTTACAATCTCCAGATACAACTTTACATGGGCTCATCCTGAAGCAATCTTACACGGGTTCCTTCTCGTAGTCTCCAAATGCAGCTTTACACGGGCTCATCCTGAAACAATATTACACGGATTCCTTCTCACAATTTCAAAATGCAGCTTTGCACAGGCTCATCCTGAATCAATCTTACATGGGTTCCTTCAAATACATTTCCTGATGCAGCTTCACACGAGCTCATCCTGAAGCAGTCCTACCCAGGCTCCTTCTAACATGTTTCTAGATGCAGCTTCACACGGGCTCATCCTGAAGCAATCTTACACGGGTTCCTTCTCACAATTTCCAAATGCAGCTTTACACGAGCTCATCCTGAAGCAATCTTAAACGGGTTCCTTCTAATACATTTCCTGATGCAGTTTCACACGGGCTCATCCTAAAGCGGCTTTTCCCAGGGTCCTTCTAATATATTTCCAGATGCAGCTTCACACGAGCTCATCCTGAAGCAATCTTACACGGGATCCTTCTAATATATTTCTAGATGAAGTTTAACACAGGCTCATCCTGAAGCAATCTTACATGGGTTCCTTCTAATACATTTCCTGATGCAGCTTCACACGGGCTCATCCTAAAGCAATCTTACCCAGGCTCCTTCTAATATATTTCTAGATGCAGCTTCACACGGGCTCATCCTGAAACAATCTTACACGGGTTCCTTCTAATATATTTCCAGATGAAGTTTAACACGGGCTCATCCTGAAGCAATCTTACACGGATTCATTCTAATATATTTGTAGATTAAGCTTCACACGGGCTCATCCTGATCTAGCTTCACACGAGCTTATCTTGAAGCAATCTTACACAAGTTCCTACTATGACATTTCCAGATGTAGTCTAACACAGGCTCATCCTGAAGAAATCTTACACAAGTTCCTACTAAGATATTTCCAGATGAAGTTTAACATGGACTCATCCCGAAGCAACCCTACACAGGCTCCTTCTCATATATTTCCAAATTAAGTTTGACACGAAATCATCCCGAAGTAGCCCTACCCAAGCTCCTTCTCATATATTTCTAGATGAAGTTTCACACAGACTCATCCCAAAGCAGCCCTACCCAAGCTCTTTCTCATATATTTCTAGACGCAGTTTCACACAGACTCATCTCGAAACAACCTTACCCAGGCTCCTTCTCATATATTTCTAGACGCGGCTTGACACGGGCTCATTCCAGAATTTCATTCAGATAAAACTATACGCAGGTCCATTCTGATAATCCTATCAACAATTACTTTGGATGGCATCTATAAGCCCATCTCCGACGACTCTCTATTACCTCTCCATATGGCATCTATAAGCCCATTCCCGGTACAATCAACCAACAATGTTACCTCTTGCACAGGCGAGTGCAAATTTATGGGCACTCTAGTGTTCAATCATCTTCCACCTTTAGATTACGAAAGATAGACAAGCCAATCTAAATCCTCAGGTTTAAGACAATTGAACAGGGGCAACTGTTGTACCCTAAAATTTTCCCTCCCATTCCACTCAAGACATGCTCCTAGAGGTCCTCAATTGCTCAAGGTTGACCAAGAATTGATCAGACAAATTCTCCTCCTAAGTAATTGAATTCCAATTATGGTTTCACTTTTCACAAAGATGTTTGAGCTCCAAAGGCCATAAATTATTTCCATGGTCCCTAATATGTCTTCAAGATTGTCCATGCCAAGTTTCATGCCTTATACTACAAGTTTGCTCAATCAACTGCTCAAATGCCTGAAAATTAACTATACTAGGTCAAAAGTCAATTGTGGCTAATATACAGTGAAACTTCAAGATTTTGGTAAACATCAACATTTTGAAGTGGTATTCATCATTTGATCAAGGGTTGATCATGATTCCTCAAGGAAATTCCTCAGATCATCAAAAGTCAAGAATTGCCAAATTAGGGTTTCCTTAGGAGTAGTCAACTAAATTTTGACCAGGCATAACTTTCACATGCTTCATCAACTTTTCCCCAACAAAAGTCCATTTTTAAGAAAATTCAATTCCCTACAACTTTTCCTTTATTCTCAAGTCCAAAAGGTGCTTCATTTGGAAGATATGATCTCATACATTATACGTCATTTTCATAAAGTCAACAAAAGACACTTTTGTCAAGGCAACTTACATCAAGATAACTTATCCAAATGAAAAAATGATTACAAGCAAAAGTGTAGAGGACATCTCGGGCTTTCCAAAAAGTCAAAGATCATATTCAAAAGATGAAATTTGAGGAAGTTATGACGTGTACAAGTTGGGGAATTTTTAAGAAAATGCATGAAATCTCAATTGATCAAATTTACGATTTTAAGTTATTGGGCCTAACTTTTTGGAGTTAAAATATATTCATGATGTGTCCAAGAACCTCTAAATCTATCCATGAATTTATTTTTATTTTTATTCATTCTAATTTTTATTCATTTAAATATGAATTAAATCAAATAAAATACAAAGAATAATAGGCCATGATGTTTGGGTTTGATTTGATCTATTAGAAGGCCCATAGTTTCATGCAATATACATCCAAAGGGACCAGGTTCATGAAAGTTACCAAAGAGGAAAAGATATCACAAATATGGATATTTTTCAATGTGTTTTATCCTTGTCTCCAAGGCCATGAATGCATTGATTCTTTACCATGTTTGTTCACTCCTATCTTCCCTCTATAAATACACAACAATACAAGCCAAAGAGAGCACGAAATTCCTCTCCAAAAAGATCTTCAAAAGCTCTTCAAAAAGCTCTCTAAAAATCAAAGAATTGGTGCAAGTCATATCTCAAGGTTCTGGTCTCTCTCGATTGACATCAAGCCTCAAACCATCCTCTTGAAGTCCCCAGGAGTCTTACAAGGCCCAAGGGCAGTCCATCACAAGCCTAGCATGCTCCCATTTGACAACACCATTTGTTAAAATTTTAAACTTCGAATCTCTAATTTAATCACATTTCATGGCATGCTAACGTTTGTTTGAGTTTATATAGAACAATTATGGATGGTTGAATCAGAGGTTCAACGCAATAATCTAAAAACACTATGGTTAGGGCATGAAGCTTTCAAAGATTCGGGCCTAGGGATTTCTGATGATTGCACCCCCTGTTTACTTTTGCTACTAGGCCCATCTTTATTTTCTTGTTTTATTCATTTTATTTATTTCTTTTAATTCCTTTTTTTTTTATTTTAAATAATAAACAAATATAAAAATAAAATAAAAATAGATTTAGGATTTTTCTTAATTAAATTTTAAATTAAAATTAATAGAACTTAGGTTTAATTTCATTTTAACTCATTTTCCTTTTCATAACAAAAATACCAAAAAGAAAACATAAAATTAATTTATTTTCTTTAAATTTCATGTTTCTTTAATAATTAACCTTTTTTTCTTTAAATATAGTTTTAGATCAATTATTTTTTAACTTAAACCTTTTTCATAAATTAAAACAAAAAACAAACAAAATATTTTCTCTTAGGATTTTTTTAGATGTCCTTTCAATTTGTGCGTGTTATTATCTTTCGCATTCTATTTTTCATACTATTGTAACTGCCTACTAGATATAATAGAATAACTAGGACTATTACTTTTTCTACTTTTTCCCCATTTTGGACATGTAATTAATCCCCCTCCCCAAAGTCTTGTAATAATTTAGGATTTATCTTTCCGCATTTTAAATCCTGCAAACTATTAAACTGTTTAGATGCATGACTAATAGGATTGTATGGCAAGAGATTAAAATCAAACCATAGCAAACCTAATACAAGACAAAATAACTGAATATAACAAATTCTCACATATACACCTATAGGGTATTCCCACTTTGGTTGCCTTCGGAAAACAGTCACAACTCTCGAAACGTGAGAGACTTTAGTGGCTACCCTCTGATTTAAAGATTAAAAATGACCCTCTCGATGTTGCCTCGGTAAAAATGATTTTAAAACCCTAGGGAAGTTACTAAGGTTTCTTGCCCAGTTGCCTTTGTGACTGTATAAACGTCCCTTTGATTGTCTCTCAAACATCCAACGACTAGGGCTACCTACTCACCAATAGTAGGATAACACTATCTAAAGGAAAAGAGGAAAAGAACAACCCTTTCGAGTATAGTAGATAGTTCTTAAAGGCTTGCTCAAACAATTTTTACCCTTACACAAAACTCCTTTCAAAAATCATTTTTAAACACTTTATATACGTTCTCTACCATTCCGAGAAACATTACAAACTTCGCCGCACTAAGGCGCTTTCAAAAATACTATTTAAAACACATAAAGCACAAGGTATTTCAAAATGAGCTAAGCATCTAAGAGCCCGTAGAAAACTACGGATGGAAAGGGTTATAACACCTTCCCTTTCCATAATCTACCTTCCTTACTCAGAAAACTCTCGAAAGGTCTTTTTCTGTTCTTTTCACCCTTTCCTTTGTTGGATAAAATAAAAGTCGGTGTAGACTCTTGCTTACTGCAACATTTGCGAATACAGATGCAAAACCAGTATAACAGTCGGCTCTGCATCATATCACAACAAGAAATAATTTTATATATATATATATATATATATATATATATATATATATATATATATATATAATAAACTAAACTAATATTTTGTTATCACATATTTTCAATAAAAACTGGGTAAATAAGGCTAAAGAACTTAAAACAAAATAAAATGCCCTACCAAGGGGTTGAACTCAGGTCCTTTTGGCCATCAGTGGTATGCTTCGCCATTGAACTGTGTTTTTTATCTGTTACATCTATGCTTTAATTGAAATAAAAGGGGAATAATGATAATATGATTGGGCCAATAGGCCCGTTGAGCCGACCCGGTTTGGGAAGAGAACAAGGAAAGGTTTTGGAACCCTAAACAAAAGAGGCGCCGAATTTGTTGTCACCATTGGGAAAGGAAAGTTATAGAAATTAATTATTATTATCTCCAAAAAACTCTATTCTCTATGTCTTATCGTGAAAAAAAATGTAATACTCTCTCTTCCCTATTCAAATTTCTTCATCACTCTATCCTTATTCTTTCCACAACTTCATCCATCTTTTCCACCTTCCTTCTTGTTCAAACCGCTTTTCTTCTTTTTCTTCTTCTCTGAAACTTGAATTACAGAATTGGAATCAAGCACATGGATTTTCCCTTTGTTCCTCTTTCGCTTATTCTCATATACGATGCTGTTTTATGGGTTTGGAGTGTGATCGGTAACGTCGGGAGTAAGAGGGGGTTGTGGAGATACAGAGGGAGCGTGGTTGTTATGTTGTTGAAGTTGGAGAGTGAGGTAGTTTCTCACAGTGGTTGAAGTGTAGGGTTTAAATGATGGAGGGAATATTAGAGAATGATTGTTCGATCGGTGAGGATATGTACAGGACGGTGAGAAGGAGATTTGAAAGTGGGTTGTTTGATGATGTTTGGCGGTGAAGGTTGGTGAAAGGAGAAGAGGAATTGAGATGTTTGAAAGTTTGTGTGGTGTAAAGTAGCGTGAATAGAGGAGTATTGTGAGGTAAACGGGAACGGGAATGAGAAAGATGAAGATTGGTTCACAGTGAGGTAAAGCTGGTGGTGATGTGAAACGTGATGGAGGGAGGTTGATTTGCGAGCGAAAAAAAATGGAGGTGCTTGAACGGGTTGACAGCGGAGTGCGAGAGCAAAGGAGGGACTGCTGATGATGAGGTCTCGACGGAGGAAGTTAGGCGGAGACGGAGTGGAGTATTGTTCATGTAGGTGAGGTAGCAAGAGAGATTGTTGAATATACTTTCAAGAATGTCCGAAGACCTGATAACAACTTCTGCTGCTTTTCTTCATAAAGGAACAATTTCAATTGAAGTCTATAGGCATCGTGGTTGTAGTTACTAGAGGTCCAGTATCGACGACATGAGTCTTGTGCTTGTATGTTATCAAGATAGTCCTTAAGGTTAGTTCACCTACTTCCATGTAATTGGAGAGTTTTATAAGGGAGATTGTTGACAATTTGAGGTGACGGTAGTATTGATGTTTATAAGCAATAGTTGGAATTGAAAGAGATGTTGGAATGAAGAAGGTTGTTTGAAGCAGGTTTGTTGAGTTTTCCTTGTAGTTTTTGTTGGAAATAAATCTCTGACCTTTGACATTAATTAAGTTATTTCCTCTTAATTATGTTTTAGGAACATCTGAACTAGGAATTATCTTCTAAAGAAGATTCCATATTTGAACAATACTCTGGTTAGCATCCATACTACCATTTTAATGAATCTAGAGCTTGTTGATGGATCTGTTTGTCACCAGCCGCTACAACATTAAAACTTGTTGCGATTGAAAGTGGTGAAGCTTCCCAACGGAGTTGCTGTCCTTTCCAATTAGTTATGACACCTCTAGAGCCTTTAATAAAGGTAACAATGCAAGAAAATCGTATGCCTTTAGATCAGACTCAACTACAAGATCTACAAAGCCAGAAGACAAAAGAGCATATGCATAGCAGTCATAGTCGTATAATGGAATTTTAACCTTGTCTCTAACTCGGATAAACGCCTCTGTTTGGAATCTCTGAATTGCTTTTTTCTAAAATCATAGCAATGGCCAACAAGCGCATCGCTCCTAAGAGCTATCATAAGTTCTGATTTTTAGGGCTAAATTGTGGTTCCAGTTTGTTTTTTAGGAACATGGCTGATGAAGAAAGTTTGAGGGTGTATTTTTTATCTCTGAATTTTTGTGTAATTTTCTGTACATTTTGGTCGGTGTTTACTACTATTATTATTCTAAACATTTCTAAATATCAACAAATTGCAGCAACTCAAAAATACAGCAAAGTGATAAATAAAGCGATCATATGGCATAAACGTGGTGCAAAAAGAAGATTCAAACTAATGCTGCTATGCAAACGAGTCTAACATATATATATATATATATATATATATATATATATATATATATATATATATATATATATATATATATATATATATATATATATATATATATATATATATATATATATATATATATATATATATATATATATATATATATATATATATATATATATATATATATATATATATATATATATATATATATATATATATATATATATATATATATATATATGAGAAAAATTATGCAGAAGTAATAGGCAGAAGAAATACCTATCGGAGTCTCTCCGATGGAGCTTCGGAAAAAAAACAGTAAGTTCTCCCTCCCTCTCTTATTGATGCTCAAGCTTCTTTTTACTCTGATTATTTGTTGTGATGCTTGAACCAATTCCTCCCTTTTTCTGTTAATGAAGGTGGCTTTTTATAGTGAAATATGTGGGGTTTTAGGGGGGGGGGGAGAATATGAGAAATTTGAACAGTTATGAATGCCCTGTTTTGATGCTTTTTTCATACAATTTTAAGTTGCCATTTTGGTGTAACCTCTTGGCTGTTATGATGCAGGGCAACTGTGGCATAACAGACTGTTTTGGACTGATCTACAACAGTTTTCTGCCAGAATTTGGACCATTGTAGGCTGCTGTTTTTTGGACAAGTTTGTAGGAGGCCGCAACATGATATTGGGCTGCTTTGCAGGCTGTATTTGGACTGGTTTACAACAATTTTTGGAAGGGTATTGGAGCAAGATTTGAAGCTTTTAAAATTAACATTAAGTCTAGAATTTAACATTATATGTCACATGAATGGAAACTTGTCTTGAATATAATTTTTCTCTCAATTCCTTTGTAGTTGTAAAGACTTTGGATCATTTGAAACTTTGAATCTTTATATTCATCATGATGAAATTCGAAATCTTCCACTTGAATTTGAAAATGAATTGATTGATACTTGAATGAATTTTTGAATAAGAAATGAACAATGATGTAAGCCTTAAGACCTCAATCTTGCATCTTGTGTTAGAGATCCAAATGAATTACATGAATTGATCTTGTAATGAAGTTGTAACCATCATGTATTTATTCTTGTGATAAATGATTATTTGAATCACGTTTCTCTTTTCAATATCTTCTTTAATAAATTCCTCATGTGAATTAAAATGGCCATGGTGGGAATCCATCAAAATAATCACACAAAAATAATCTTGAATAAATGCAGTGTGAGGAATGATTTGAATCTTGAATGAACCCTTTTGATTACTTCTATTTAGTTAACACTTGAATTGAAACGATGAAGACTACAAGTATTCTAAATAAATTATTCCAAAGCGATCATAAATTCAATCACCTCACTCTAACGAAATTCACCCCGCGTCATGTAAGTATAAGAAATCAAACCATACTTAAAAGCTTCAAATGATCACTAGAAGAGGGATTTGAGGCGAAATGTTATCGTATTGAGAATTTGGCACAATGAATTGAACTTAGCGATCCAGAAACTCTTAAATCGTGACAAACGTCCTATAAATGTTTTTCATGGCTTTCTAAACACAATTTGTCTTCAACTTTTAGAGAAAACATGCAGACGACTTTTTGTCGAAGTGTTTAGAATTGACTCGTGTAGCCTGATCTTTTCTTGTATTTCAAGGCAAGGTGAAACACACGTGAACCAATGGTAACAGAACCTTGACTATTTTTTTTGAAAAATTTTGGAGAAGCTTGAGGCCACTTGTTGAACAGAGCATGGAAATAAACACACGATTCTCATAAAGTTCCTCGAAACAAGCTATCACACTCGAGACATCCCTGATCAAAATAAGCCTGAATGATGTTCGAGACTCCATGCCCTGAGATTAGAAGTTATGCCTTGATGAATCTGTAATCTCAAGCCTCAACTCAACTTTAGTTTTGATGAAAGACAAACTAGCTAGTTTGATGAAAGACAAACAAGCACTATGGCAAGAAGGAAAAGAAGTGGAATTAGCTTAAAGCATCATTCACTCAAATCTTCAAGGATCATGGCAAGCAGTCAAGTATATCAATTCTCATTTGAACTACATTGATTAGAAATGCTCAAAAATGATATACACACTTTCCACAACACTTCACTTAAAGTATAAATTTTTTTTTTAAGTTTTTCACTGATGTAAATCGATTAACATATGATGCAAATCGATTTACACATGCTTTTTCAAAAACTGATTGTTTCTGGCAGCAATCGATTTACATGAAGTGTAAATCGATTGATCACAGAACTGAGTTGAATTTTTAACACTTGTAAATCGATTTACACATCATGCTAATCGATTTACACTTCAATTTTTTTGAAAACAAGAACGTTATAAACCCGTGCAATCGATTTACATCTCATGCTAATCGATTTACACGTTGTAACTTGTGAAAAATCTGAACTGGTTTCAAGATATCCTTCACACATTTTCTCCAATAGATGCATGGTCATACATTGCATCCTCTCAAGTTTTTCAAACATAAAAGTGTCCATTTCGAAAGGTATCTTGATTACTTTAAATACTAAATCTTTCAAATTAAAAAACAACTCTTCTCTTATGCAATAATTTTTAACTTTGTAAAATATTCAAACTTCATATTTCTTAACTTTTAAGAACAAAGATTTTCTGCACTTTCACACATATAAGAATAGAAATCTTTGAGCATTATCTAACCATTGTGTTACAATTTTAATTGCTTACAAGAGAAGAAAGAAGAAACTTCATTGAAGTCACTCTATGTGACCAACATATTTCAAGAAATCATATTTCATAGAATTATACAAAGTGTAACTTATTTTCAGGATTGTTGGAATTAAGTATTGGAATACTTGTGTACCTTGTTGTCCATTGTTGGAAACAAGAGGTATCTTTTGAGAGGATTGTTCTCAAGAGACTTATTGGAAATCCAAGAGGGTGTTCTTGGTATTTGTTAGAGTCTTTAGTTGATAAGACTAGGAAGAGTCTTGTAAAAGTTCTAACAAAATAGTGAAATCTCTTTCGTGTTTGCAAGGGGACTGGACGTACTTCCGGGGTGTGGAAGGAACCAGGATAAATCTCCGTGTCTCTTTACTTTCTACACTTTACAGTTTTTCCAAAGCACTAAAACAAAACCAGAAAGTATAAAATAAGTCAAAAATCGACCACCACCTAATTCACCCCCCCTCTTAGGCGCAATCTTAAACTTACAATTGGTATCAGAGCAGGTTATAGGTAACCTGCTCCTAGAGATCCAGAATGGCTTCCGCAAATCATCAACCCGTTTTCAGAGATGGTGGTAGTAACAACAAGCCTCCTCTATTCTGTGGTGAATATTTTGACTTATGGAAAATACGCATGAAGGCGCATCTAGAAGCACAAGGAGAGGAGATATGGGATGCTGTTGAAAATGGTCCATTTATTCCGGTTACGGTAATCAATGGTGTTGGCTCTTCAAAGCCTAAAACTGCATGGGACGACGACGACAAAAAGAAAGTTCTCTATGACAAAAAGGCAATAAACCTTCTTCAAGGTGCACTTAGTATGGACGAATTTTTCCATGTCTCGACATGCAAAACAGCAAAGGAAATATGGGATACCTTGGTACAAACTCATGAAGGAACGGCTGAAGTCAAAAGATCAAGGCTAAATACCCTAAGTCAAGAATATGAACTATTTCGAATGCAGCCCGGAGAATCCATTCTTAACTTACAAAAGAGATTTGTGCATTTGATAAATCACTTAAGTGCTCTTGGTAAAACCTTGACAAATGATGAACTCAACTTGAAAGTCCTCAGATCATTGACTAGGGAATGGCAACCAAAGGTAACGGCAATCTCGGAAAAGAAGAGTCTCTCCGCAATGACTTCCGCTACATTATTTGGCAAACTTCAAGAATAGGAAACGGAACTCGGTAGACTTGAAAAACATGAGAATCTAGAAAAGAAGTCCAAAAACATTGCTTTAAAAATTGATTCAAAGGAAGTTGTAAAAGAAGATAATCCGGAAGAAGATGAAAATTCATGCTTCTTGTTAAAAGACTTGGGAAATTTTTTGGCAGAAATGACAAGGGCGGATCTCATGCACATAAGAGAAAGCACTTCAAGAAAAGAGAAGCCTCCACATCAACACAAGATGTCTCATGTTATGAATGTGGAAAGAAAGGACATATAAAGCCAAACTGTCCAAATCTCCCAAAGAAAAACGGATTCAAAGGAAAGGACTCAAAACAAAAGAAAGCCTACATAGCATGGGAAGATAATGATATGAGCAGTACATCAGAATCGGAAAGCGACGAATGTGAAAATTTGGCCTTAATGGCATCACATCACTCCGACGACGAAGAAGAGGTTAGTAATGAATTTACTCTTTTTGATGATGATGTTCAAGGTGAAATTGATGAACTCTTGAAAGAATGCAAAAGTTTATACAAAAAGGTGTCAAACCAAGAAAAAGAACTTCTAATTTGTCTAGAAAAAATTGACACCATGACTAAAGATTTTGATCTTTAAAAACAGAATTTTATAAAAGAAAAGGAAAACTTTGCATGCTCCAAGTGTGAATCAAATGTCTTTCAAATTGTTCAATTGAAAAGAGTCATTGAACGATATGAAAAAGGACAAATAGGGTTGGAAGGATTACTAAGCCAACAACGTTATCCAAATGATAAAAGAGGTCTTGGTTATGTGAATTCTAAGAAACCAAGTAACAATCCCACTGTTTTTGTAAAGGCTAGTAATAGTTCCAATCCCAAGATAGTAGAAAAGAAGCAAGTTGTTCATAATCATCAAAAGAAAAAGCCTAATGTATCTAAAAGGAAACAAATTCCTAGATACAAGAGCAAATTTGTTCCAAACTGTTTTTACTGTGGTATTATTGGACACACACCTAATGCATGCTATATTAGAAATTTCAGTATGGCGAGTGGACACTATGCATGGGTGAAAAAGGGAACTAACTATGAAGGACCTAAGGCAACTTGGGTACCTAACAAGAAATAATCTGTTTTTGTAGGTATGCTTGAAATACACATCAAATATTTGGTATCTTGACAATGGATGTTCAAAGCATATGACAGGAGATGTACACCAATTTTCATATCTAGTACATAAAGCCAAAGGGTATGTCACCTATGGAGACAACACCAAAGGAAAGATTCTTGGTATTGGAATAGTTGGCACACCTCCATCCATTCAAATTGAGGATGTTCTCTATGTTGAAGGATTAAAGCACAACCTCCTTAGCATAAGTCAACTTTGCGATAGAGGGTTCAAAATCAAATTCAACAAAGAAGAATGCCTTATTATGGATGAGGCAACCCATGAGGTAAAACTCAAAGGTATAAGATCTAACAATATTTTTATGATCACTATAGATGATTTGTCTATGAAGGTACAATGTCTTATGGTAAACAACAATGACGCTTGGTTATGGCACAAGAGGATTGCTCACATTCACATGGAGCACTTGAACGAATTGGTTAAGCATGACTTAGTTATTGGTCTACCAAAGATGAAGTTCATCAAAGACAAATTATGTAGTGCATGCCAAAAGGGAAAACAGACCAAATCAACTTTCAAACCAAAGAATGCGGTTTCAACAACAAGACCACTTCAATTGTTGCACATAGATCTTTTTGGTCCATCTAGAACAAGAAGCTTCAGAGGTAACATTTATGCTTTAGTTATCGTAGATGATTTTTCCCGTTTTTCTTGGACTTTGTTTTTAGTGCACAAAAATGATGCATTCAAGGCATTCAAGAGATATGCAAAACAAGTTCAAAATGAGAAGTCATTAAAGATAACATCAATCCAAAGTGATCATGGTGGAGAGTTCCAAAACAGTTTATTTGAAGAATTTTGTGAATAAAATGGGATCTTCCACAATTTTTCAGCACCAAGAACTCCACAACAAAATGGAGTAGTTGAAAGGAAAAATAGGTCTTTGGTGGAGCTTTCAAGAACCATGCTAAGTGACTCAAGTTTGCCTAAATATTTTTGGGCGGATGCGGTAAGCACGGCATGTTACGTAAGCAATCGCGTGATCATAAGACCTATACTAAAGAAAACTCCATATGAGATTTACAAAGGAAGAAAACCAAATATCTCTCACTTTCATATTTTCGGGTGCAAATGCTTTGTCCTTAACAACGACAAAGACAATCTCGGTAAGTTCGATGAAAAATCGGATGAAGGTATTTTTCTTGGTTACTCCCTTTCTAGCAAAGCTTTTAGAATTTACAATAAAAGAACTTTAACTATAGAAGAATCAATGCATGTTTCTTTTGATGAATCTAACACCTCCAAGGAGGAAGTTGTTATTTGTGATGATGATGATTCTATAGATTTACCTCATGAGAATTCATGCGAAGGTGGCAAAATTGTCAACCCGGAACAAACACATGAACTTTCACATCAAAATGAAAATGATGATTGTCTTCCTCAAGAATGGAGAACTCATCGTGATCATCCAATTGACAACATAATTGGAGATATTAGCAAAGGGGTATCTACTCGACTAAATCTTAAGGATGCATGCTTAAATATGGCTTTTGTATCTCAAGTTGAACCTACTAAAGTGGCTCAAGCACTAGAAGATGATCAATGGATCCTTGCCATGCAAGAGGAGCTAAACCAATTCGAACGGAACGAAGTTTGAGAACTTGTTTCTAATCCAGGAAATAAACGTATCATTGGAACCAAATGGGTATTCAAAAACAAGATGGATGAAAATGGTATAATCACTCGAAACAAGGCAAGACTAGTTGCTCAAGGATACAACCAAGAGGAAGGAATTGATTTTTAAGAAACTTTTGCTCCGGTAGCACGTTTGGAAGCAATAAGACTACTACTTGCATATGCATGCTCATTGGACTTTGAACTCTTTCAAATGGATGTAAAAAGCGCATTTCTCAACGGATTCATAAATGAAGAAGTCTATGTAAAGCAACCTCCCGGATTTGAAGACTTCAAACATCCTAATCATGTCTTCAAATTGAAGAAAGCTCTCTATGGGCTAAAGCAAGCAAGCGCCGCTCTCAGCACTTCCGAAGCAGAATACATTGCGGCTGGTAATGGATGTGCTCAAATTCTTTGGCTAAAACAACAGTTACTTGACTATGGAGTAAACCTTGGATGCATTCCACTTCGATGTGATAACACAAGTGCGATCAATATTACGAAAAATCCAGTTATGCATTCCCGGACAAAACACATTGACATCAGACACCATTTCATCCGAGATCACGTACTCAAAGGAGATGTCGAGATTACTTTTGTGGATACTCAAAATCAACTCGCGGACATTTTCACAAAACCACTTGCAAAGGATGCATTCTTCAAAATTCGTCGTGAACTCGGAATCCTAGATGAACAAGATATATAAGGTGCACTCTATCCTTAACTATACTTTAATGTACATATATATATATATATATATATATATATATATATGGGTTTAGACAATGTTTCAAATGTTAAAATTACTTTTTTTTTAAATTTTTCCTTTAAGTAAATCGATTTACTTGGTGTGTAAATCGATTTACCACTGAAGCAAAACCTTTTTTTTTATAAAATCCTTTTGTGTAAATCGATTTACACAGTATGTAAATCGATTTACCACTGAACGAAAATTATTTTTCATAAAAATTCTTTTGTGTAAATCGATTTAACCAATGGGAAAATCGATTTACCACTGAACTGAAGCATTTTTATGTAATTTTTCTCTATGCAAATTAACTTTTCAGCATGTGATATTTATGAGTCTTTAATATATTGGTCAATCTTACCTTGCCTCCCACCTTCTTTTTGACCAATCATGGAATCTTGACCACTCCACTCAATTAAAACCTCATAAAGACCTCACTTACTCTCTCTACTATTTAATGTCACCAAAACTCCCTCACTATCTCATAACACCCAAACTCACTCTCTCTCTCTCATAACAACACAAAAATTATCTATCTCCCTTACTCAAAACCCTAACCATATCCATGGCTCCCAAGAGAAAAGCAACAGCCTCAGAAAAAGGAAAGAAGCAAACTGTTGCAGCCGCTGAAAACTCTTTGCTCGAGTACCTCTCGGATTCACAGCGTGGAAGATTTATCAAGCATTTTCAGAAGAAAATTATCTCAGCTCCAAAATTCGGTATGTTATCTACCTTTCCCGATGAATGCTTCACTTTTCAAAGGGATTTGATTGCTTATGGGTTAGAACCATTAATATCATCACGTGGTTACTATTACCCAGATCTAGTTCGCGTATTCTACAGCAATATGCATTATGATAACAACAAATGTTATACTTATGTGCTCGGAACAAGAATTCCTCTGCATTCCAAAACTATAGGCAGAATTTTGAACATTCCATATACTGGAAGTACCCTCTATGACCCAGAGGATACTGATTGGGAAAACTATAAGAAGCGAGAATTCTTCTACAGCATTGGCAGGTTGTCAGAATCTGAATATTGTGCAAAGCAGATTCGTAGTCTTGGCGGTGTTATTCCGGCTCGGGACACTTGGAGTGCTGGTAACTTTCATATTGATGATAAATTGTTTCACTATTTTTTGGTATATATATCTTATTTCCTAGAGCAGGAAATCATTGTACTGTGACCGACCTAGAACTGCAAATACTCTATGCGAGGAAAAATGGCATTGCGGTAAATTGGGCTAAACTGATTGTGGTGTATATGTTAAGAGTTGCCACAAGGGGTACTTTTCTACCATATGCATACTTCATTACAAGGATCTTGGAAGCATTTGATATAGATTTTACTGGGTTTGAGCGGATTGAAATGGATCTAATTACCAATAGGATCTCCATCAAAAATGTTGATTCTAGGATGGGTGTTCATTTCAATTCTGATGCAAAAACCATCACATATATTGGAGAGGATGTTGTAGGTGATGAACGCAATAATGCAGATGAAGAAGACAATGAAGTTCCTCCTCCTGCTGCCTCTTCTGGTCCAACAAACCAAGATGTTATAGATTACATGACTCAACAATTTGCATCTCTCAACTCTAACATCAATGCTCGATGGACCGAGATAAATGACTCTACCTCCTCTCGGATCAATGCTTTTCAGAATGATGTGAACCAACAGTTTTCATACTGTTGTACCCCAAAATTTTCCCTCCCATATTCTTCAAAGTTTTGACAAGAATCATCCACAAATGGTTCAAGATCTCTCAGAGGGTTGCACAGTCAAACCATCCTCCTAAGCCAGTCAAATTAGGGTTTTGGTTCTTGCAAGGAAGTTGAGGTTTTCAAGGGCTCAATCAAGTCACATGTGCCCATATACATTTTCAAGCACCTACATGTCAAGTTTCAAGGCTCACAAGGTCAAGTTGCACAGTCAAAAACCCTAATTGCTTCACAATCAACTGTAGGGGTAAAATGGTCATTTGGCAGTCAAAAGTCAAAAAAATTTGTCAACATCTTCTTTTGAGGCCACAATCATCATTTGATCAAGTCTTGATCATGATTCCTCAAGCATGGCTCAAAAATCATCAAGGTGTCAAAAGTTTCAATTTTTGGACAGCTGAAAAGTCAACTGTACCTTGACCAAGGCATAACTTTTTCATGGTTCATCAGAAAAATCCCATCCAATGCTCATTTTTAAGGGGATGACATTTCCTACAACTCATCTTCATATTCCAATTCCAAGAAATGCTCTCACAAAAAGTTATCAATTTCAACATTATAGGTCATTTTCAAAAGTCAACAAAAAGGCACTTTAAGTCAAAGACCATAACTTGAGATTGGTAAATCAAAATGACATGGGACCAAAGGCATTGGTTAGAGGACTTCAAGACCTTTCCAAAATGTCCAAGAACATATTCATATGATCAAAATTGAGCAAGGTATGCATTGGAGAAGTTGGGAAATGTTTGTGAAATGGCCAAAGTCAACTATCCTTGAAACTTCAATTTTTGACAAAAGGGCCCACTTTTTTCCACTTGGTTCAGCCTTGTCATGCCACCCACGTGTCCCATGATTAATTTCAAGATTAAACATTAATTTTTCTATTTTTTATTTAATTTTATTGATTTAATTCATTTTAAATCCATAAAATTCAAATAAAAATCAAAAAAATCAATTCAATGATATCTTGTGGTTTGAATGACCTTGATGAAGCATAATGCACCTACCAAATTCGTGTAAGGTCCATTTTAAGCCTAAAATTCAAATTTGAACAAAATTGGCAAGTTGCTTTAATGGTGGTTATGGAGAAATCCAAAGTTTAATTGCAATGGTTAAAGAGCTCATAATAGTGACTGATTCTCACTCATTACTATATATACAAGCCTTGCAAGCCTCATTCACAACCTAGAAAAAGTGCACAAACGGCCAGAGCAAAGTTCAAAATTTGTCAAAAAAAGTGTGAGATCAAAAGGAGTTTTTGCAAGCATTTTCAGGCCAAGAGGAGAACGTGACTCTCTTCTTTGCCATACCCTGAAGCTAAAGCAACCTTTGCCACGTCCTAAGGTCCATTATCAAGCACTGTAAGTATTCCCAGGTCCCCCAATTAATTGTTTCATTTTTTCCTTAACATGTTCATGTACATGCAGTCCAAAGCGTGCCACCATGCATCCTACATATCAGCGCACCATGTGTCCATAGAAGCAGATCCAAAGGCCAAGAAAGGGAGCACACCATACTCCTGGTCAACCAGCGCCCCACTCAATCCAGAAATTCAACGAGCTTTGTGAAAATGGGCCTCACAATTCCATTAACACCTCCAATCTGGCCCAAAACCCCCCTTGGGTTTGCAATTTTTATTTTTATATTTTATTTGTCTTATTTTTATTTTTCCCTTTTATTAACTATTAACATAATTAATATTTTTTATAAAAAATCAAAAAAAGAACTAATATTATTATTATTATTAATTTCATTTTATTTTTGTAAATAAATATTAAATAATTGAATTAGCTTTAATTAGGCAATTTTAACTTTTTTAAATAACTAAAATAAGTTTAGAATTAGGTTTTTATTAACTTTTAATTTTAATTCTTTTATCTTATTTTCATTAAAAAACATAAAAACACAAAAATATTTTCTTCTAATAAATTAATCAATTAGTAATTAGGCTTTATTTAGTTAATTGCATTTAATTCAAAAAAAGACAAAAAAAATCATTTCTTTTATTAAAAGGGTCAAAACCCTTAAGACATTCCCGATTAATTTTTATTCGCGCGCGTTTATTTTATTTTTTGATTATTATGTAACTGCATCAAGAATGTAATAATAATTAGGTTTATTGCTTTCTTTACTTTCCGCACTTTATCAAAACGGGTCTTTGTATTTTTGGCGATGTATAGACCCGCGCCTTGTAATAGCGTAGAATTTATATTTCCGCAATTTACTTTCCGCACCCTTAACTGTTAAATGCATGAAAGAATGTATGTAAATAAAATTAATCCCTAGCTCACAAATAACATGAACAAAAAACAATTAACTGAAAAACAACACACAAAGCACATGCCACTCCTTAGGGTACGCCTCACTGGTTGCCTCGACGTGGTCATCAAGTATAGGACGTCTTAGAGGCCACCCTTTGTCTAAAGATCCAGTTGCCTCGAAACGGTTGCCTCGGATAAAAGGATCTAGGACATCAGGGTTACTTCTAAGGTGTCCAACCATTGCTTTGGTGACCACACTGTCCCGATAATCGAATTGACCCGAACAACTCCAACGATGGTGCTACCTACCTCTCAATGGTGGGATAGCGCTATCTAAAGGACTCTTACATAGCTTAATTCCTTAGGGTAGGTAGATGACTCATGGATACTTGCTCTTTTCAAAACAAACAAAATACTTTTCACACCTTACACTTTCAAAAAGTTTTCAAACAATACTTCATACACTCTTGAGGACTGATACAAGAGTTACCTAGAAGTTTTCAAACAAACTTTTTTCTTCAAAACCCACACACACTTGAAAAGCAAACAAATTTTGAAAACATAAGAGCAAGTACCTAAGAGCCCGTGGATAACCACGGATAGAAAGGGTGCTAACACCTCCCCTTTCTATAAATCTACCTCCCGAACCGAGAGACATCTCGAATAAGGAATTTTGCTGTGCTTTTGTCCTTTCCATGTTGGAGAACATAAAAGACGGTGGCGACTCTTGCTTACCGCGACATTTCGCGAGACCAGCTTAAAAAACAGTCAGTTCTATTTCCACCGATCACACATACCTATACTCACATCTTCATATTCCTCCATACGATCCAAACAATCCCGCACCTCCGCCTCCTCAATACACCGAACCACCTCTACAACAACAATTTCCATATCAAGGACCCTTCTAATGTGTTCCTGACCAATATCATTAAATTCTTGTTATTTATCATTATGTTTTTGTTTTGTATTACTTCAAGTATTAGTGTTTGTATCATGTATCTTTGAACTTCGTTCGCTATATTTAGAAATTTGAGTTCTTAGTTCATATCTGTTTCAACTTGTTATAAGTATCATCTTGTTGCATCTTTCCCTTCTTTTTGATAATTTCAAAGGGGGAGAAGGATGTGATAGCACTTTATGGTTGTTTGGTTGTTTGTTTCAATTTTCTTTATAGGGCAAGCTTTCAAAACTTTTTCTCCATAGGGGGAGATATCTAACTTAGGGGGAGAAGACTCCTTTTGCTCCAAATCTGAACAACTCATAAAGAAAGATGGTTTGTCATCATCAAAAAGGGGGAGAATGTAATCTCAAGCCTCAACTCAACTTTAGTTTTGATGAAAGACAAACAAGCTAGTTTGATGAAAGACAAACAAGCACTATGGCAAGAAGAAAAAGAAGTGGAATTAGCTTAAAGCATCATTCACTCAAATCTTCAAGGATCATGGAAAGCAATCAAGTATATCAATTCTCATTTGAACTACATTGATTAGAAATGCTCAAAAATGATATACACACTTGCCACAACACTTCACTTAAAGTATAAAACAAATTTTTAAGTTTTTCACTGATGTAAATCGATTAACATATGATGCAAATCGATTTACACATGCTTTTTCAAAAACTGATTGTTTCTGGCAGCAATCGATTTACATGAAGTGTAAATCGATTGATCACAGAACTGAGTTGAATTTTTAACACATGTAAATCGATTTACACATCATGCTAATCGATTTACACTTCAATTTTTTTGAAAACAAGAACGTTACAAACCCGTGCAATCGATTTACATCTCATGCTAATCGATTTACACGTTGTAACTTGTGAAAAATATGAACTGGTTTCAAGATATCCTTCACACCTTTTCTCCAATAGATGCATGGTCATACATTGCATCCTCTCAAGTTTTTCAAACAGAAAAGTGTCCATTTGTAAAGGTATCTTGATTACTTTAAATACTAAATCTTTCAAATTAAAAAACAACTCTTCTCTTATGCAATAATTCTGAACATTGTAAAATATTCAAACTTCATATTTCTTAACTTTTAAGAACAAAGATTTTCTGCAGTTTCACACATATAAGAACAGAAATCTTTGAGCATTATCTAACCATTGTGTTACAGTTTGAATTGCTTACAAGAGAAGAAAGAAGAAACTTCATTGAAGTCACTCTATGTGACCAATATCTTTCAAGAAATCATATTTCATAGAATTATACAAAGTGTAACTTATTTTCAGGATTGTTGGAATTAAGTATTGGAATACTTGTGTACTTTGTTGTCCATTGTTGGAAACAAGAGGTATCTTTTGAGAGGATTGTTCTCAAGAGACTTATTGGAAATCCAAGAGGGTGTTCTTGGTATTTGTTAGAGTCTTTAGTTGATAAGACTAGGAAGAGTCTTGTAAAAGTTCTAACAAAATAGTGAAATCTCTTGCGTGTTTGCAAGGGGACTGGACGTACTTCCGGGGTATGGAAGGAACCAGGATAAATCTCCGTGTCTCTTTACTTTCTGCACTTTACAGTTTTTTCAAAGCACTAAAACAAAACCAGAAAGTATAAAATAAGTCAAAAATCGACCACCACCTAATTCACCCCCCATCTTAGGCGCAATCTTAAACTTACAGAATTAATCTTCGAGAATCAATGATCAATTGTACTTCTGGCTTGAGAGACTCAAAACCCTAATTGAGGCGTGACGCCTGATGCTCTTGATTTAAACCTGTTTCTGCACATGAAATCAAAGAAACAAAAACATATACTTCGTGCTTGATTAGAAGTTAGTCATGCATAAGATAAAATGTCCACAACACTCGATAATCTCTGCACAGGCAATGCTCGAAGGTGAGAAGTTCAAAACCGACCATATTTCGTGACCTTGATGTATATAAAAAATGCAAATGAAGATGGGATCTTAGGTCAAAAATTGGGGTATGACACTACCCACACACTCAGCCTGAGACTTGTTTGCTCAAACACTCACTTTGAGA
Source organism: Vicia faba (assembly GCA_948472305.1). NCBI lineage: Eukaryota > Viridiplantae > Streptophyta > Magnoliopsida > Fabales > Fabaceae > Vicia > Vicia faba. The sequence continues at coordinate 548,852,435 of OX451735.1, forward strand.
ATTTTACAAATTCTAAATAAACTATTTATGATTATAACAAGATGTACATGATATTCATTCGGAGGTAAAAACAATACAACATAAGAAGAGACCTTGATATTTGAGATTTTTAAGATATACAAGTGTAAGAAACTCTCAAGTCTTTGTGCAATACAGCAACTATAAACTGCAACTTGGAGTATGGGACAATTCTTGCAATATTATGATTTATGTTGTTGTTCTTGTTGTATTATTCTTGTTATTTTTTTTAATCTTTAGTTTCTTATATATAGGGAACAAAGAGGCGTTGGAAGCTTTCTTGCTCAAGTGTCCTTGTTGAAGAAGCGGTTTCCAAGAGAGAGTGAGAGATGTTGGATTTGGTATGATGATGATCTTCATCTTCTGAATAATTTCTTTATCCATTGTGTCTTTCTCAAGTAAGGCGTCCATAAGCATAAAGTATTAGACTGAAGAAATCATATCATTTATCCTTAAGCCTTGTGCTAAAACCTCTAGTTGACTTTCTCCACAATTCTATCCGTTGATAAGATGGAGTTACTTTTGCACAGAGTACGAACATAAGAGCTTTTGTATTGTATTTCCAGAAGAGCACTTGAAGTTTTGTTTAAATCATCATAGGAAAAGTCAATGTAGCAACGGAGCTTCTGTTTGAACATCAAAAGCTAAAATCATATGGAGTTGAGGTCTTATTTGAAATTCAGATTTTGGTCTATTAGAATCTGGATTTACTTGCTTGTTCTTTACAAGCTATTTAACTAGGTCAGAACCTAGTTAATTATAAACTTAATGATCTTGCACACTTATCCAAACATTAGTATACCATGGTTTTCTTTAAGTACGTTTGTTATCATCAAAACCCAAGGAGTATGAACTACAAGAGTATGAACAAATTTTGTTCAAACAAAAATACAAGTATTTTGGTACAATGGATAATCAAAAATCTAAACACTACAAGCCCAATGCCTTAGCAAACACAACTCTAAATTGTCTTTCCATTCTATTGAAGAAAATTGCTCAAAAACTTTCAAGATCTTCAATGATATTGATCCAACGATCTTGCTAGACACAATAATCCCGCTCCAAGCTTCCATTCCGCAATGACCTTTACTCAGTCCTACCGGTTCCTTGTCACAATGATTGTTCTACAAAAGAATGATTAAAAAAATCCCAACTTCATTTTGTGAAAACTTTTAGTCTGTTCCATCAAACTCTTACATGGAGTACATACAAACTCTTCTCTTGCTGAATGTCAAAACCATATACCATAGTAAAAATGTGATTCTTTTTCTTGATACACATAACAACTTCACCAAAAAATATATTATCTTTCCTAATGTACCTTATATCTACCTTTCTTTCTAAATATTTTGAGTTGAGCACCACAACTCTTGGTACAAGGTTGAAGATGTGCAGGATATCTAAATAATCTCATACAACACAACTTATATCTCAAAATATTAACATTTATTGTCTTTCTCAAGCTTTTGGAAAAATATGGGTTTGATCTCAATGGATCTCTCTCTGAAAGAATCTCATTATGGGACTTCTTTTTCATCTTGACGTCACTCATTCCTATTGAAAATTTGACAAGCAACCCTTTCTTCTTCATTTTTTAAAAACGTACTAAACGTTTGTATAGGTGATATAGGTTAGCCACAAAAAGATAAATAAAATATAAAAACGATTAGAGTCAAATCATGATATTTTTTATTTTAATAAAGAATAAAAAATTACCTGAATCAAGGTAGTTTATTAAGGAATTCAATACTTTGATTTGAATCAAAATTTGTGATTATGATTGATTCAAGCTAAGACACAATTTGAATCATAGTTGTATTTTAAAATTATCATGATTGAAATGATTCAAATCAAAAGTTCTTGTCATTCGAGTCAATGAGTGTTGTGATTAGAATCACACACATCCTTGATTTGAATCAAGTTGACAAAACCTAATTCCAATTTTCACCTTGATGTTTGATTTGAATCACAAATCAAATTTCAACAGAACATCAAACATAAAAGATGATATCGACTGCAATTTCAGACCCCACTTCAATAAAAGTATGGTCCAGACCATCCTCTTGTGTGAAGGAAGAAGTGGTATCTAACATCTCATAATTTATCCAATCTGTTGAAATATCTCCCATGACCCTCTTTTTCATGGTTGGTGCTACCTCCAAAGCAATGAACTCCGTCAAAAATAAGAGCTTGAATAAAAAATAAAATTAAAGCGATTTTAAACTTGATTCCACTACTTCCTATAAAAATATACCAAGAGAGAGGAAATTAATTGACGATAAATCAAGAACGTCTAAAATCCTAGAAAAGATGAACAACAAAAAATGAAAGAAGAAACTCAAATGTTACCTAAGAAAAGAAATGAAGGTGGGAATGCTCGTGCTGAGGAAATAAGGAAAATAAAATTGAAACGAATACCTAAGTAAGAAGTTTGACAACAAGGAGGAAATCCACAAGAGAGGGAGAAGAAGAAGAATTTTCTAAAACCCACAAATGGAGAAAGGGGGAAAATGGCAAGTGAGAAAGTTCTTATGAGTATCCCCACCATGGCAAGCCACGCGATCACCTATATTGGGAAGCAAGGGATTGACCATCAACAGTCCAGATTCCCTCAAAAATTGGCCAAAAACAATTTAGTGACCTAAGAGGAAAGGGAAATCATTACAGATAAAGTAGGAACACGTGTGAAGACATCCCTAGGAAACATCATTTAGAGCAAGAAAACATTTAATGTATTTATTGCCTGCACTATAATTAAAGTCCTCTCAATACCTTTATCATATTTTGGTCGACGCCTGACCTACAGATGAACAAGGAAAAAATCCTCATCCTACAGAGTAGAGACAAGGGTTGGAGGAAACTGTTATGGGTTGTCTAAAAGACCAAAAACGAAAAGTCTAGAGGAAAGAATGAGGGAAACGAACATAATAAACACTTGCACCCTCGTTCTAACTCAAAGTAGAAAACTCCACCCTTAGTACATCACCCATCGTACAAATCAATCTAGTGACTATTGATAAGTGAAAATTGTAGCTATTTTGTATATAATTTTTGTTGCACTTATCGACTATCTATTGTTAATATTGTCGAATAAACCCGACTTTTGTGTAAATATGTTTAGTTTGTATTTATTTGTGTTTTTATGTACATAGTGTACCGTTTGATGTTTTTCCATTCATTTTGTAGGTATTTGTTGCATTTTGGAGCATCGAGGAATAAGGTGTCGAAGGCACGGCTCCAGATGTGCGTTTTCAGAATAAAAGACTAGTTTTTCCCAAGAGAGCCAGCTTAGCGTGCGAAGGCCGCTAAGGGCGAGTGCGCTTAACATATTTTGCAGCGCACGACTTCAGTTTGGACATTTTGGCAGAACCAATATTTTGAATCCCCCTTAGCATGGATAGCACACTTAGCGCAATTTAGGTTGGTTTGATGTGTAAAATAAGAAAGTCGCGCTTAGCGTGCCAGACCCGCTTAGCCCGGTCTGCTAAGTTGAGTTTTATAAAAACAAATTTAGTTCGTTTTTAGGTTATGGTTTTGGGGAATATTTTTCTCCCAACTCCATCAACCTTCCATTTTGTTAGGATTAGCTTAGATAACAACTATGGAGCTTGAATATGGATGATCCGGGGTGGATTTCTCTTTGATCGGCACTGACAAACCAGTAGATTTGCGATTCATTTCTCTTTTTATTTGTGTATTCTCTATTGGTTTGGTTTGTATATGTATTTTCTTTGAACTGATGTATATTTGTCTCCCTTAGCGTTATATTAAACTTGCTTTACGAATCTTTGTGGATTGTTGTCCTGGATTTTTACTATATTATAGATTTATGTTATTATAGACATATACTGCTTAGATTCTTATCTAGGATGATTATCTGTTAGTTTTGGAATTCTAGAGATATATTTAGAGCTGACATTCACTTGGGTGTCTATGATTAATGTCTCCGTGTTGTTTGTGTCGCTTGTTGAAGCGGTGTAGCAGCAAGCAACAAAAGTTTTGGAGATATTTATCTGGTAATTTATCGTGTCCACAAAGATTGGTTATTGAATTTCCGTTCGATAAATTCCCGTGTTTATGAGTTTGGTTTTAAATGGGTTTTTGTATGTAAGGTGCTGGAATTAAAAGTTATAAACAAGAAGAATTTCATCATTCGAATAGGATAAAACTCTCGAGTTTGTATTTCGTCTACCCCATCAAATACTTAAACTTACTACCTAGTTGTACTTAACCTTAACTATTTGTCAATATCATTACGTATCACTCACACAAAGGTCATTTCTAACGCAAAGCGAGATATCAACCGTGTCGCTCCGTGCCGATGATCTCTGAGCATAACACAAAACAACATGGAGGCATTAAGAGTCGATACCTAAGTGATTACTAAGCCTAAATCTATCTCTAGAATCTAAGCCCAATAGATATTCATCCTAAATCCGAATTCAATTCGTCCATCTCTGCAATGACTCAAACCCAAACACTTAGCAAGCTAACAAGGATAAACATCAATAAAGATTTGTAAAGAAAGTTTCATACAACACCATGAACAATAAATATACATATAATCAAGGTAAAGTTACATACAAAATCCAATAAATAATGGTTACAAAGAGAGGAAGAGGAGAGGAAACCATAGTTCCCGCGGTGTCAAATACGATCCATCAAGCTCACGACCCCGGATCATCCATTTCCAGCCATAGATGTTGTTGTCTATGCTATAATATCAAAAAATGAAGGTTGATGGAGTTGGGATAAAAAATACCCAAAACCATACCCATAAATGTGTTTTTACCCCTAAATACGCATTTATGACTGTTCCGTATTGCCCGATGTTGTACCCCAAAATTTTCCCTCTCATTTCTCAAGTAATCTCTCACAAGATCTCCCTTGGTTCAAGACTGCACAAGGCTTGATCAGCTCAAGACACCTCCTCAAGCACTAATGACTGAAAATTAGGGTTTGAGATTGGACAAGGACAAATGGACTTTTTATGCCCCATATGACTTTCATGGATAATTTTGGACCCTCAAGTTTTCTCATATCAAGTTTCAAGTCTTGGATCACATTTTTGCTCAGTCAATTGATCAGTTGACCTAAAATCAGCTGTATTGGGGGAAAAGTCAACTATGGTGAATTTACAGTCAAACTTCATAATTTTTTATCCATATCAACATTATGAACTCATATATGTAAATGATCAAGTTTGTATCACAATTCCTCAAGAAATTTGATCAGATCATCAAAAGGGCAAAATGGTCAAAATTAGGGTTTTGACTGAGAAGGTGCAATTTTTGATTTTTGACCTAGAAAATGATTGATTGGTTTAAGCTATGATCTCAAGGATTCAAATACTTAATTTTTACCTAATGTCATGGCTCAAAACATCTCTCAAGATCAAATGATTGATAGTTGATTTTCAGTCAACTGATCAAAAGTCAACTGTACACTGAAAAGTCAAACTTTGACTTTTTGGTCAAAATCAAGTATCAAATATCACAATTCATCAAGACATGTCAAAATATGAAACTTGTTCATCAATAAATCAAAAAGTCAAGATTTCATTTTGAAAAGTCAAAATTTCTAAACTTAGAAATTTTTCTAAGTTTTGGAAAATTCATATTTTTTCATAACTTTGAGCCAAATTTTTACCATGATGCAAGATGATTCAAAGGAAACTTCCAACATGAAAGTTGTATATCTCAACGAGATCTAAAAAATTGTAGAACAATACTTTTTCTATAAATGCATGGATTTCAAGTTATGATTTTGTGAAGACATGTTCATGAAACTTGGAAACTTAGTGAAATTTTGCCTTAGTTTAGGCAGGATTTTGACCAAACATCATGGAAATGTTTCACATAGTTCCAAGATGAATCTTAAAAAATATCCAACATAGAGGTTGTAGAGGATGCTACAAGCTTTCCAAATTGTCCAAGAACTCATTGAGATCATATTTGAGCAAGGAGAATCAAAGGCAAGAAGTTAGGGTTTCATTCTTGAATTACAAGTCACTTCTTGATGAACACATAATTCAATTTCAATGTCAGGATGCATAATCTTGCTCTGCAGACCTTCTAACTTTAGTATCTATCCATCATTAATGGATTACACAAAATTTTGAGCTATAATCCAAGTGGTTTAAGCTTGATCCAATTCACATTGCCATTTTGGGAAGAAAGTGAAGAATGGCATTCTTGAAAAGCAAGATTTATGCACAAAGTAAATTCTTGAGCCTCTAACTTGTTCCCTCTGATCACACTCCATCTACAAAGTCGGGAGCAAGTGTGTTTAAAGCATAACCACTCTACCTTAGCAAGTATGCAAGACTTTGAAACTTGGATTTCTCAAATATCACATGTTGAGCTTAAACATTTGTTTTTTATTTCTGATCAACAACAAGTCTCTAAACATGTTGCTTATAAATAGAGTCACTATTTGTGAGCTAACACACGAGCATTAACACCCTGAAACACTCATAAACTCCCTCTAGCCAGAAATTGCCTCAAAACACCATTGTTGTGCAAGTTCTGACTTTACATATCAAACTTCCATTTCCCTCATGCATTTCTTGGCCTTTCACTTCCAAAAGCTCCTACATATCAAATATAGTCCATCCCCATCCTTATTCCAGAACTGTAACACCATTTACCATAACCTCCATTGCCAAAAAATAGAGTCTGCAACTTGACTTATCCAGGCCATTTCAACTACTCTCAACTCAAGCTAAGCATTACATTAGCTTCCTAGAGACTCAAGGAAGCTAACCTGATCATTGCGACACCTTGAATCAAGCTCAAACTCATTTCACGATTTCCAGTTTTGAGGTATATTTCTTGAACTTCTATCTTCTAATTTAGGAATTGTTAGGCTTGCATTTGTGAAGATAAAATATAAACATCATTACCCTGAAACTATACATGTCCATAGATTTCAATTATGTTGCTTGAGTATGGAAAAATGGAGCAACTTTCATGTTTGTATATTTCATTTTTGTTGAGAAATGGTGAAGTTACAGGATCCATGGCTGGAGGTTGAAGATGAAGTTCATTTCTGTAACTTGTTTGGTATTATGTATTTATTATTTCAGTTAAATCAACAAATGTATCACTACCCCAGTGGTTAAAGCGTGCGCCTTTCACCTTTAGGACCTGGGTTCGAGCTCCAGCATCCATTTTGTGATTTTTCACATTTTCTATTTCTTTTTTGTTTGCAGCCAGGCGCCTAGGCCTCCCCCTTTGGGCCTTCCACTTTTTTACTTTTTTTTCTAACCCCTCTGTTTACTTAGACCATCTCCAGTGGTGGTTGTTTCACATAGTTCGCCAGCATGGACTTTGGATTTAGCATGGGAAAGCGGAAAAAATTTAGCCAGCTAGTCAACCGTTGCTTGATCAAGCAACGTTGCATTGTGGGACCCAATATGTAACAAAAATTGAATATGAGTGCAATATTATAATGAAATATGATAAAAAAATTATTATATAAGGTAAAATTATGGGACCCAATATGAGTTCTTTAGAATTGTATCATTGGAGTGAAAAATTAAATGAGTTGCTTCAAGCTGATGTGATTTAATGAGTCCCATAAAAAACCAAAAAATGGGTAGCACCATTGAAGATGCTCTTATGCAGTCTGACCCAACTTTTATTATTTCATTTTTTGTATTTTTCATTTTCTTATTATATTTTATTTTTCTTTATTATTATTTATTATTATTATTATTATTATTATTATTATTATTATTATTATTATTATTATTATTATTATTATTATTATTATTAATAAAAATTCCAAAAATATTATTATTATTATTATTATTTTCACACTTATTTATTTTATTTATAAAGACAAAAAGAATAAAAACATTTTCTTTTAATAAATTAATTTATTTATTTTTGGTTCTTTTTAATTAATTAATATCTAGACTTAGGTTTAATTATTATCTTATTTATTTTAAATTAAAATTAATTTAGGACTTAGGTTTCTTTTAATTAAGTTTCATATTATTTTCATTAAGTTAAAACCTTTTTTCATAAAAAACCCTAAAAGAATTTTTAACTTATTTTCTTTATTATTTAGTTTAGGTTTAATTTTGTTTAATTTTTAATTAATCATCTTCTTTAATTAAATTAAACCCTTAACAAAAACCAAACAAAAATAATTTCTTTTTCTATTTACATTCTTGCATTATTTATTCAATTATTGTATATATTCAATATGGTTTGTACACCCCCATTTGTATATATTCAAATTAGTTTAGATTTAATTTTCTTGCAAAATCCCCATTTGTAAATTTGTACACTCCCTCCCCTAATGATGTAATAGCTTAGTAATTTTACTTTCTGCAATTTATCGCTTTATATAAATATTAGTAATTAGGATTTGCATGGAAAGATAAAATCAACAAGTTAGCAAACCCTAATTCAAGACAAAAGAATGCATGTAAATCAAACACACTTGCACACTTGCACCCTTAGGGTAATTCCACTTTGTTGCCTTACAAAAAATGGCCATGTTATGCATGTTGGATATCTTAGCAAAAACAATAAAAAAATACAAGATCATAGTCCCTCGATGACGCTATCAATATTGCCTTTCAAAATGATCTTAGTCCCTCAAAGAGAAATGAGAAGATATTTTACAACATTGCTATCATGGCTATACAATGACCCATGCCCGTCCCTTTACATCCAAAGATAAGGCTTCTTACCAAATCAATGGTAAGATAGCAATATCAAAGGAAAGGAAGAAATGAACTAAGACTTTTGAGTAGGTAGATTGTTCCTAGTTGCTTGATCATCTTCAAAACAAACACCCTTGCTTATTTTTAAAACAAACACCAACACTTTCAAAAACACTTTCAAAACATTTTCCAAACATGAAATATTTTCAAAAGCCCAACACTTTGTATACGTTCTTACAAACTAGAACTATTATAAAGTTTTCCTAAACGAAGGCACCTTTTCAAAATACTTTCAAAAACCACACAAAGCACATTTTTCAAACAAAAGCAAGTGATCTAGCAAGCAACTAAGAGCCCATAGATAAATATGGATGAAAAGGGTGCTAACACCTTCCCTTTTCATAATCTACCCCCCGAACTCAAGAAACAATCTCAAAGGTCTTTCCTGTTCTTTTCAAACTTTCCTTTTGGATAAAAGAAAAGTCAGTGGCGACTCTTGCTAACTGTAACATTTGCGATAAAACGCAAAACACCCAAGTTAGTTCTCCCACCGTATCACAGAACTGGCGACTCTTCTGGGGAAAAACTTAAAAGTGGGGTTACCTTAAGGTTAGATCACCTTTACTTGCTTTCATTGTTTGATTTGTTTGCTTTACATTTTGGTTCCTTGTTTGGGCTTGTTCTAATCCTCTACCCGAATTTGGGATACCTTATAAGTATGTAGAAATACGTTGTGGAAACTGTGCGGGGTATACCGAAATGGTCTAAGCAATAGCTACGTTAGTGTGACATATTTGTGGGTACTGGTAGCCCTTGAATAGTCAAGGAGAATATGGGGCCACTGTATGGTGTCATGAAGCACTAACTGACTTTAGAACCTTTACTTGACCAACTTTGGCCATTAGGAAGTAGTGAGAAAATCGGCTTTGGTGCAGTCCGAAGTTGGTTGATACTCAATACTACACTCATTGAGATCAGACTTCTTGGGATATTTCGATCGCCATTAAAGAGGCTCGCGCTGAAACCATGACCAACAAGAAAGATCAATGATATTGAGGTCCCTTAGAACCCGATTACTATTTCTAGGATATGTTTGAGCCAACTAAACTTCAAGAGGGTACCTACCTATAAGACTCCATGCAAGCCTAAACCTAAGGACTTGTTTGTCCTGTTTGTATATGTTTACTTGTACATAACATCATAAACATCATAACATCATACTCATTCTCACTAACCATTTCAAGGATTTTTGGGATTTATCTTTGTTCTGTTTTGTAGGACATGGCTTCTATTCGTAGGAAAACCATTCAAGTCAATCTCGTAAGAATTCCTTATCAACTCAAAGAGCTAGCATCAGGGGTCCTTGAGAATTCTTCATTCACAGAAAGACATGGCTGCCTCCTAAACTTAGTTACCTCTAGCACAAATGAAGATATGATAAAGGTATTGTTCCAGTTCTTTGATCCTCTACACTATTGCTTCACTTTTCCCGGTTATCAACTTGTTCCTACAATGGAGGAATTATCTCAACTCTTGAGGATTCCTATTCTCAATCAACTACCTTTCAACGGTACGGAAAGATATCCAAGACCTGAAGAGATTTCCCAAGCACTACACTTGTAACAATCTGATATCACAACTAATTGGGAAACAAGGAGTGGTGTCAAAGGCATCTTAGCCAAGTTCTTGTTTGAGAAAGATCAAGATTATTGGAACTCTTTGGACTTACAAGCTTTTGAGGAAATCTTGGTCCTTCTCATCTATGGGATGGTTTTGTTCTCAAACCCTGATCAACACATAGATGTCAATGCTGTCAAAATATTCATGTCTCGCAATCCGGTGCCTACTTTGTTAGGAGATATCCTACATTTTCTCCACACTCGCACTATGAGGAAGAGAGGATCCCTCATGTGTTGCACTCCTCTCTTGGACAGATAGTTTATTTCACATCTTCCCCTATCTATGTTGAAGAACGATCAAGGTTTTAGGTGGTCCCATAGGTTGATAACGCCCAGACATTCAAATATCCATTGGTGTTCTCGATATTTGGAGAACGTTACTATCATCGACCGTTATGGAGAATTCCCTAATGTTCTTTTTCTTGGCATTAGAGGAGGTATCACCTACAACCCCTTCTTAGCTTTACGAAAGTTTGGTTATGCCCGAAGGGATGGTCCTCATGAGATGCTCATCCAAGGAGTCGTATTCGACTACGAGAGTGACAATCAAGGTTATCGCCAGAGGTTTATACGAGCTTGGAGGATGGTAAATAAGGTGGATAGCAAGACGTTGGGACACAAAAATTGCATTCCCCTCGAGCCTTACCTTAAGTGGGTATGAGCTCATGCTTAAAAACTTGTTATGCCTTATCCTTCCATCTTACCAGTCATCATGGAACCTGTCGTTGAAGGAGATGCCCCGTACACTGTCCTCCATCTCGACATGACTACCTCTCCTGAAGACTTGCAAAAGGGTTAGATTCAGCTAAACGAGGAATGGGATACCTTTGAATCCCAATTCTACGCTAGTGAGAAGAGAGTCTTGGAGCTTACAAAGCAGCTACATGAGGAGAAAAGTGTGAACGCCTACATTGCACCGAAGAGGATGCGCTCGGTCTTTCTATCTTAGAGATTTATTTTGTAAGCCCAAGAGGCATGTTGTAGTAATTTTGAACTAATTAATGAAAATTGACGTTTGTTCATGCTTTGTCTATACAAATTTAAATATCATTAATCCTTGAAATCATTTTCATATACATCTTTCATACATCATAACATGACAAGTTTTCGCATAACAGGTTTCCTTATCTTTCTGCTGTTTATTTCAGCAAGATGGATCTAGAGAAAACCGTGAAGGATCTTCAGGCACAAAACTCTCAATTTCAAGAGACTCTACTGGCCCTAGCCAAGGGGAAAGAAGATATGATGGAATTGCTGGCAGTTAAGAAGAAACCTCAGAAGAGAGCCCTGGTCAACATGGGCAGAAGGTTCAAAGAGCAAGTTCGTCAGATCCCGGTAGCGGAAGACTCATCTGAAGAGGACGAGAATCAAATTGGTGGAGTTAAGAGTACCCAGGCTGACTGTATCAATGATCAAGCGTCTGATGATGATTATTTTGACGAGCAGTATCCACCCGCCGATGTCAAGTATAAGCAGTTAGAAGACAGATTGAAAGCTGTTGAGATCCAAGCCGTCCCCGATTTAGATTTTGATGATTTGGGTTTGATCTCTGAGGTTGCTATTCCCCACAAATTCAAAATACCAGTCTTTGCAAAGTACGATGGAGTTTCTTGTCCAAAACTTCACCTGAAATCTTATGTGCGCAAGATACAGCTGCACACTGCTGATAAGAAGCTCTGGATTCACTTTTTTCAAGAGTGCTTGATCGGAACACAACTAGAATGGTTCTACAAGTTGTATGGTTCCCATATCAATACTTGGGAGGATTTAGCTACCGCTTTCTACCATCAGTATCAGTATAACGCCGACTTGGTGCCAATAAGGGTTCAGTTGCAAGATATGACCATGGGAAAGAATGAAGGATTTAAAAAATATGCACAAAAGTGGAGAGACCTTGCCAGTATGGTCCAACCACCTTTGACCGATAGGGAGCACATTGACATGTTTATGGGCACTTTTTTTGTTCCATTCTTTAATCTATTGGTTGGCTGCTCTTCTTCTGGTTTCACCGAGCTAATCTTGACCAGTGAAAGAGTTGAAAGCGGCACCAAAAGCGGGAAGATTCCCATGGCATCTGCCTCCACTTCCAATCCTGTAAAGAAACCTTTTGCTGCTAAGAAGGAAATTAATGTTGTGTACGGGGCAAGGGCCCATACCAAGAATAATAATCATCCATCTGTTAATGTTGTCTGAATCTCCAATCCAACTCCTACTCCATGACCATCTAGTAATAACCAATGGTTTAAAACTCCGAGAAGAAAATTCACGAGGTTAGGCATGTCATTATCTCAAGCCTTACAACTTTTTCTCAAGGCCAATTTGGTGACATTACGCGATCCTCCTGCCAACCCGGATACCTCTTCACCAAAGTATAATCCGAATGCTAAATGTGCTTACCACTCAAGTAGCCTCGGGCATGAGACTGACCAATGTTGGGCCTTGAAGAATAAAATTTAGGATTTAATCGATAACAAGACCATTGAGTTTGATCCTCCTCCAACTCCTAATGTAATCACCACATCTATGCCGAAACATGATAAGGGTGTAAATTCTATTGAATATACAATTTTTGTTTCCTCTGTTGAAGACTTGGCTACTCCGCTGAACATCATCAAAAAGAATCTGTTGAAAGCTGGGATCTTCCCTGGCTGTGTAAAAGACTGTGTTTTATGTACTAAGCAACTCAATGGATGCGAAGGGCTGAAGAAAGGCATTTAACGCCTAATGGATAGCCGCGAGATCCTATTTGAGAAGACTCCACTTGCCAAAAGTTTGACTGATAAATGTGAAGATCTCTCCATATTAACCATCTCAAACAAACCTCTTAGGATCTCCTCCAAAGGTCCTATCAGGATTTCAAATGAACCAACTGTTGATCCCTTAATAATTACCAATCCCGGACCAATTCCCTACTCTTCAAACAAGGCAGTACCATGGAAATATGGTGCTGAGGTGTTTTACCACGAGATAAAATAAGACGCTTGGATTGACGAAGACAAAGTTGATGATGTTGGTAACATAGCTGGCTCAAGTAAGGTAACCCGAACTGGGAGAATCTTTTCACCCAATATCTCACCACCAGTTGTTACAAAGACACCTGTCTGCATCACTTTCGCTAAGCCAAGTACCGATACAAGAGGGAAAGAGAAGGTTGTTGAGCCTGTCGTGATAGAAGTACCCGCAAAGGACATTGTTGATGGAGAACCTTCCGCTCGTGAGATGGACGAGATCTTGAAGATAATAAAAAGGAGTGACTTCAAGATTGTGGAACAGTTGGGGCAAACTCCTTCTAAGATTTCTATGTTATCATTGCTACTCTGTCCCGATGCCCATGCTCGGACATTAATCAAAATCCTGAAAAAGGATAATGTCCCCCATGAGACCACAACAGACCAATTTGAGAATTGCGTGGCTAGATTGGCAGCTGATAATGGCTTGGGATTTTTAGATGCTGACCTAACACCACTTGTAAAGAACCACAATGAAGCTCTACATGTTTCTGTCAAGTGCAAGGGGACCACCCTAGTACATGTTCTAGTCGACACTAGTTCTTCTCTAAACGTGCTACCCAAAGGGGCGTTAGACCGTCTAGACTGTGAAGGTTTAGTCTTGAAGCTAAGTGATATCATTGTGAGGGCCTTTGATGGATAAAAAGGACAGTTCATGGGGAAGTAGATCTTCCAATCAAGGTGGTCTCACAAATCTTAAACTCCACCTTCTACATCATGGATACTCTTCCTCCCTATTCTTGTTTGTTAGGTCGTCCGTGGATCCATAAAGCTGGGGCAGTAACCTCAACTCTCCATCAAAAACTTAAGTATCCTGTCAAGGGAAGAATTGTCACCTTCTGTGGTGAAGAAGAGTTTATGGTAAGCCACCTCAACTCATTCAAATTCTTAGAGATGGATGGAGAATTCATTGAGACCCCGTGTCAAGCCTTTGAAGTCGTTCCACCAATGGTTGCTGCTACCAAATGTTCCTCTGATGAGTCCAAAGCTGTTAAGGTCGTACTGAAGATGGTTTAAGTCAAAGATGCTCATGTTAAAATTGAAGAAGGAAGTTGTGATACTTAGGGGAAACTCCTCGATATCCCATTCAAAGCGGACAAGTTTGGTTTAGGTTTCACCGTCAAAGCTCAGAAGTAAGTGAGGTGTGCTTGTGCAGGAAAGCCACCTCTCCGTATTGGAAGCCATGGGGTCAATGCTGTAGGTGACTCTGATGGTAGAGTTTCATTTGAAGATTGGGTGTATCCTACTATAACGGAGCTGAAGAATTAGCATGCAAAGGACTTCGTGCCTATCTCCTTCATTGAGGAGTAATCTACTTGTTTATTGCTTTTATTTTAATTCAGGAACATTTTGTCTGTAATATTTTTATAATGACTGGCCCGGAGCACTTTGGTCCATTTGTCAAGGGTTTTATTTATGTTCATCCAATCATATGATCATTCAATACAAATCATTGGACTCTTTTGCATTCAAATCTTTGTGTTCATTGTCTTTCTTTTCCTTCAAATACATTTTTCAAAATAGCCATGTATCTTACATGCACACACGCACTCTTGCAGGTCCTCATCCACTCTAGATCAAATTTCGAATGACTCTACTATTATCGACTATAACTTTGAATGTCCAATTAACCAAGCCTAAGACGAAGGAGAGGAAGATTATGATATACCGGGAGAACTAGCCAGGCTTCTATTACAAAAGGAAAAATCTATTC
Organism: Vicia faba; assembly: GCA_948472305.1. Classification (NCBI taxonomy): domain Eukaryota; kingdom Viridiplantae; phylum Streptophyta; class Magnoliopsida; order Fabales; family Fabaceae; genus Vicia; species Vicia faba. Next base: position 548,867,534 of record OX451735.1, read on the forward strand.
AGCCGCACGAAGAGTCAGTTGAAGTCATTAATCTGGGTACTGAGACAGACAAGAAAGAGGTTAAGATTGGGGCTAACTTAGAAGACAGTATCAAGATCAGGTTGGTTCAAATGTTGCATGACTATGTGGAAGTGTTTTCTTGGTCGTATGAAGATATGCCAGAGTTGGATACCGACATCGTAGTTCATCGTCTGCCGACAAAAGAAGATTGTCCTCCTGTCAAACAAAAGGTTCGTCGCATGAGGCCTGATATGTCTAAAAAGATAAAAGCTGAAGTGATGAAACAATTTGATGCAGGGTTCCTAGTTGTGACATCCTATCCTCAATGGGTTGCCAATGTGGTTCCAGTGCTAAAGAAAGACGGAAAAGTTCGCATGTGCGTAGACTATAGGGATCTGAATAGGAAAATCCCCAAGGATGACTTCCCTCTACCACACATTGACATCTTGGTTGATAATACTGCTCAACATAAAGTCTTCTCTTTCATGGATGGTTTCTCCGGATATAATCATATAAGGATGGCTTCCGAAGACATGGAGAAGACTACTTTCGCTACCCAATGGGGCACCTTTTGTTACAAGGTCATGCCGTTCGGATTGAAGAATGCAGAGGCAACATATCAAAGGGCTATGGTAGCTTTGTTTCATGACATGATACATCATGAAATAGAGGTATATGTGGATGATATGATTTCCATATCACAAACTGAAGAGGAACAACTCGATCACTTGTACAAGCTATTCGAGAGGCTGAAAAAGTATAAGTTGAGGTTAAACCCTAACAAGTGTGCATTTGGAGTATGATCTGGAAAGCTTCTAGGTTTTGTTGTCAGTAATAAAGGCATTGAAGTTGATCCTGCAAAGGTAAAGGCCGTCCAAGAAATGCCAATTCCCCACTCTGAAAAGGAAGTTAGAGGATTCTTGGGTCGTCTCAATTACATCGCCCGCTTCATATCTCACTTGACTGCTACTTGTGAGCCAATCTTCCAACTCTTGAAGAAAGATCATGTAGTCAGATGGAATGGTGAGTGCCAAGCTTCCTTCGACAAAATCAACGAATATCTATAAGAACATCTTATTCTCATGCCTCCAGTTGAAGGAAGACCATTGATCATGTACTTGAAAGTACTAGAGAACTCTATGGGGTGTGTTTTGGGCCAACATGACGAGTCTGGCCGAAAAGAGCATGCTATTTATTAATTGAGTAAAAAGTTTACCGACTGTGAAACCAGATATTCACTCCTCGAGAAAACATGTTGCACTATGGTAAGGGCTGCTCGTCGGCTAAGACAGTATATGTTGACTCATACCACTCTGTTGATTTCTAATATGGACCCAATCAAGTATATCTTCGAGAAACCTGCCCTTTCCGGACGGATAGCCAGATGGCAAATGACCTTGACTGAGTACGACATTAAATACACTATGCAAAAATCCATCAAAGGAAGCGTACTAGAAGATCATTTGGCCCATCAAGCTGTCGATGATTATCAGTACATGAACTTCGACTTCCCTGATGAGAACATCATGCTAGTAACCAACTGCGTGAAACTGGATCGTATGATGGACCTGAACAAGGATCTCGATGGACTACGGTCTTCTATGGGGCTTCCAACACCTTGGGTAATGGAATTGGTGTTGTGATCATCTCTCTTGAAGGTTTCGACACTCCTTTCACTTCCAGATTATGCTTCGATTGCACGAACAACATGGCTGAGTACGAAGCATGTATTTTGGGTCTGAAGGCTGCCATTAATTTGAAGATCAAGCATTTGAATGTGTTTGGGGATTCCTCTCTAGTGGTTAGCCAAGTAAAAGTAGATTGGGACACTAAGCACCCTAATCTAATCCCTTACAAGGAACTTGTGCTGTCTCTAATTCCTTACTTCGAAGAGATCACCTTTGAGCACGTCCCTAGGGAAGAAAATTAGTTGGCTAACGCCTTGGAAACCATGTCTTCAACGTTCAGGGTTAGACGGGACAATGAAGCTCCTATGATTACGATTGAGAGATTCAACGAGCCCGCGCACTGCTGTGAGCTTGACACTGACACAGAAAAGCCTTGGCACCATAAGGTGAAGAGATATCTTGAAGCACAAGAGTATCCCGAGGGAGCATCTATCAATGACAGAAAGTTCTTACGAAGATTTTCAGCCAAATTCTTCCTAAGCAACAAAATATTGTACAAACGCAACCATGATTCTACTCTACTCCAATGCGTGGACAAGAAGGAGGCATATGAAATCATGGAAGACATGCACAATGGTCTCTTTGGGACTCACTCTAGCGGACATACGATGGCCAAGAAAATCCTGAGAGCTGTTTACTATTGGTCAACAATGGAGACTGATTGCCATCAACACTCAAGGACCTGTCACAAATTCCAAATCTATGCTGACAAGGTCCATGTACCTCCTATCCCTTTGAACGTCATGACCGCTCCATGGCCATTTGCAATATGGGGCATTGACATGATTGGAGAAATCAAGCCCACAACTTCCAATGGACATCACTTCATTCTGGTCATTATTGATTATTTCACCAAATGGGTCGAAGCTGCCTCGTTTGCCTCAATCACCAAGAATGTAGTATCCAGATTCATCAGACATAACCTCATCTACCGCTATGGTATCCCCGAAAGAATCATCACTGACAATGGGACTAACCTCAACAATGCTATGATTACAGAACTGTGCACTCAGTTCAAGATCAAGCATCACAATTCTTCTCCATATAGACCTAAAATAAATGGCGCAGTCGAAGTAGCCAACAAAAACATTAAGAAGATTGTGCAGAAGATGGTAGTAACCTATAAGGACTGGCTTGAGATGCTACCGTTTTCTCTACATGGATACCGTACTTCAGCTAGAACATCAACTAGGGCAACACCCATTTCTTTAGTCTATGGAATGGAAGTTGTTCTGCCAGTGGAAGTTCAGATTCCCCCACTAAGGATTATGAATGAGGCAGGCTTAGGCGAAGATAAGTGGATTCAAACGAGATTGGATCAACTGAACTTGATCGACGAAAAACGATTGGCTGCTGTTTGTCATGGTCAGACGTACCAAATATGTATGATCAAGGCTTTCAACAAAAAGATCAAGCCTCAAGTATATCAAGCTGGGGACTTGGTGATAAAGCGCATCATTCTGCCACAAGGCGACCCCAGAGGCAAATGGACTCCCACCAACGAAGGGCCATTTGTTGTCAAGAGAGTGTTCTCTGGAGGTGCCATGATGCTGACTACCATCGATGATGAAGACTTCCCACGTCCTATAAAGGCGGACATAGTTAAAAAATACTACGCATAAAGGACCCGCTAGGTTGACACACCTAGGCAAAATAAGGGCATCCTGGAAAACCAAAAGGTTTGGGCAAAAATTAGGGATATATGAAAAAGATTGTACACCCGGAAAGTTGAAAACCAGAAAGGGCGACTTGGGCAAAAATGGGTATCCTGGTGGACTGAAAACCCGAAAGGGAGGTCCAGGAAAAATTTAAGGATTGAAAGCGTATGCCTATGTCCCGTGGAATCACCACAGTCAACTTTATCACCAAGGTCCGGGTTCAAACGGTCCAAGATCAATCCAATCAACTTCTGTCAGCGACAAAGAGCATTCGAAGACATTGAGGCAATATTAGAGTTTGAATGCAATGAGATCATTTCACATGGCTATTTGTTTTTTTTTTCAATATTTGTTTTCCTTTCGACGATTTCCTCTTACTAGGGTCTTCGTCTCTTTGTACAAAAACGCCTATTCATGGGTAAAATATCAACACAAATATACTTTAAAGTGCAAACTTTCTGTCTTTGTTTTGAATGCAAAATTGTCCAATGACTTAAATTGAAAGAAAATATGCATATGAACATAATTAAAACTATTGGGCACATGTGTCCTGCTAAGCAGTAACAAGCATCTCTTTAATGTATATGGAATATCCCCACATAGTTATCTTATTAACATTATCTCCACAAGACGGCTACAATAAACCAATCCTCAACAGAGTTACCCACAAAGTCTCTTTGCATAAGTTGATCTCCAACCAGAGTCTCAATTTCTTGGTAGCTCTCTCCCATCTAAGTTGATCCTACAAGAAGAAGCCTTGTGGATCCCTTCCTCAAAGAACTCATCTCATCAGCAGTTCATCGAGTACTCATCAACATGGTTTATTTCCCCAACATGGTTTATTTCCCCAACAAACAACAAGTAGCATAACTCCCCAGCCGAGTTCAAATTTCCCCGACATAGTCTATTTTCCCCAGTTGAGTATATCTTCCCCAGCTGAGTATATCTTCCCTAGCTGAGGCTGTTATCCCCAAACAGAGTCTATCCTCCCCAAGCTGGCCTGTCTTCCCTAGTTGAGTTTATCCTCTCTAGATTGAGTTTGCCTTTCATACTATTGCAAATCATAGGGCCACAACCCCTAATCCCCAGTAAAGTTGTCAACAAAACCTTTACTATCTCCAAAAGATACTATGAAGCCTGGACCCGACCATATATTAGTACAATTTTCAAGTTGCTACGAAGACTGGACCCGACCAGATAGTAATTGTGATACGGTAGGAGAACTGACTTGAGGTTTTGCATTTTGTGTTTGCAAATGTTGCGGTTTAGCAAGAGCCACCACCGACTTTTCTTTTATCCAAAATGAAAGGTGAAAAAGCACAGGAAAGACCTTTAGAGATGTTTTCTTGAGTTCAGGGGGTAGATTATGAAAAGGGAAGGTATTATCACCCTTTCCATCCATGGTTTTCCATGGGCTCTTAGTTGCTTGCAAGATCACTTGCTTTTGTTTGAAAATATAATTTGTGTGTTTTTTGAAAGTATTTTGAAAAGGTGCCATCGTATAGGCAAACTTTGCAATGATTTCCGTTCGTAAGAATGTATGCAAAGTGTTGAGCTTTTGAAAATGTTTCAAGTTTGGAAAGATGTATGTGATTGTTTTGAAAATATCAAGGATTTTTTTTTTTGAGAGTGAGCAAGTAACTAAAAGTAATCTACCTACTCAAAAGGTCTTAGATGTGCTTTTCCTCCTCCTTTATATGTTGCTATCTTACCATTGATTTGGTAAGAATCCCCATCGTTGGATGTGAAGGGACGAGCGTTGGGTCATCGTATGACCATGATAACAATGTTGTGAGATGACTTAACACTTTTCTTTAGGGACTAAGATAATTTTGAAAGGCAACTTTGATAGCGTCATCGAGGGACTATGATCTTGTATTTTTTTCCGATTTGTTTGTGCTAAGACATCCCACATGCATAACATGGCCAATTTTGTAAGGCAACAAGTGGAATTACCCTAAGGGTGTAAGTGTGCGAGTGTATTTGATTTCATGCATAATTTGTCTTGATTAGGGTGATCTATTTGTCAATTTTCATATCTTGTCATGCACACCCTAATTACTAGCATATATTAAAAGCAATAATAGCGCATAAATGTAAAGTTCTACGCTATTACAATATTTTGGGGGATGGGGGTACATATTTATGAATGGGGGTTGCAAGTTAAAATTCTAAGTTACTATTACAACCATATTGAAATAGATAAGAATGTATAAGAAATGTAAAATATTTGTTTGTTTTAAAAAAGGAAAATAACTTTTTGTTTAAGAAAATATTTTCATCAGAGCAAATATGTCAGAGAACTTCTGAAGAAATTTGATCTCTCAGAATGTAAGCCCTCCAAGACTCCAATGCACCCCAAGTGCATTCTGGAAAAGGAAGAGGTAAGTAAAAAGGTAGAACAGAAAGTCTACAGAGGTATGATTGGTTCTCTCCTTTATCTGACAGCTTCAAGGCCTGACATTTTATTCAGTGTTTGCTTATGTGCTAGATTCCAATTAGATCCTAGAGAATCTCACTTAACAGCAGTTAAGCGAATTTTCAAGTATCTAAAAGGTACTACTAATATGAGTTTGTTTTATAGAAAATCCAATGAATACAACTTAGTAGGATACTGTGACGGTGATTTTGCTGGAGACAGAGTAGAGCGTAAAAGCACTTCTCGAAGCTGCCAGTTTCTAGGAGAAAACCTGATCTCACGGACCAGCAAGAGACAGTCCACAATAGCATTATCAACAGTAGAAGCTGAATACATAGCAGCTGCTGGATGTAGCACTCAAATGCTCTGGATGAAAATTCAACTTGAAGACTTCAACATATTTGAGAGTAACATTCCTATCTTCTGTGATAACACTTCAGCTATATGTCTCAGCAAGAATCTTATTCTGCATTCTAGGGCTAAACATATAGAAATAAAACATCACTTTATTAGGGACTATATTCAGAAAGGAATTCTTACTTTAAAATTCATTGACACAGACCATCAATGGGCTGATGTATTTACAAAACCTCTTTCTGAAGATAGATTCAATTTCATTCTGAAACATCTCAACATGAAGCTATGCCCAGAATAAAATGTTTTATTTGCATATCTTAACCCTCAGAACATTATTATTTTTTGTGAACATCTGATTAACATGTCTTCAGAAGTTAGAAGTACAGTTGCCTCAGAGTCTATCCTAGAAGATCTGAACGTTTCATTTCAAGGATAGAGGCGTTTAGTTCACATCATCAAACATCTATCATCCTCTCACAAGCCACCTTCTGAGGCTGGACACGCGTTTAAATTCAGAAGGGTCCAATGCTCTGATTGGATGCATTGAGACACTTGTCAGTGGTAAACCGTTCAAATATCTTTCTAAATCCCCTAATCTCAGGTTTCATTAATGCATATAATCATTACTTATTTTCTTACTTACTGCTTACGTTTTCCAAAAATCTATTTAAACTCAAATTTACTATTTCATTCATTCACTTTTACAATCTTCTCTATTCACTCTTGTTTCAAGTTTGGTTTTCAAAAACCCTTTTCATCTTCTCCAACAAACCTGTGTGAACAATGGCTTCTTCATCAAACCTCAAAAATCTCAGTGCTCCTGAATCTGCATCAACAGAACAATATGAAGAACCCATCAGGAAGCTTCTCACTCCTGTTGATAACCTGGAAGTTCTCTCAGAACTGATCATTGATTATGAGAGTCTACAAGAAAATGGGTTCAATCTCTATGAAGACGTGACTGCTCAAGGTTGGAATAGGTATTTTGACCGTCTGTTGGGTCCAACGTTTCCCATTCTCGTCAAAGAATTCTGGATTCACGCTACATCTTCCAACCACTAGGTTACTTCTTATGTTATGGGAAAGAAAATCGTTATTACAGAAGATCTTATTGGGAAGCTCATTGGATACAGTGGTGGAGGAGTCAGATGCATAAATATGGCAGATAGATGTTCTGACCTAAAATCAATTGCCAAGGAAATTTTCACTTCTGGACAACCATAAAGCAAAATCAGAGATTTGAAGGATCATCACAGAATCTGGGCCATAATCATTCTGGGATGTATCAACCACAGGAAGCCCACAAGCTCTGCTGATTACATCAACATTAATCAGCAGTTTCTGATCTATTTCATTGTAAAGAAGACAAAGATTAATCTTCCACACTTTCTCTTCAACCATCTCAGAACAAGTGTGAAAGAGACCAGAGAAGAAGAAAGAACTAAGAGGGATTGGATTCCCTTAGGAAGACTGATATCAGATATTCTAACAGAAAACAGGCTGATAGAATATCTGACAGAGGCTCAAGAAATAAGCACTTTGGAAGCAACTGCAGGGAATCCTCTGAATGCAAAGAATCTGAAGAAAATGAAGATCCTTGAGAACATTCAGAAGGAACCAACTATTGCTTCTCATGAGACCATTACTTCAAGGAGGATACCTCTGAAGGATTTTCCTTTATTTTATGAGATAGACAGCAACCCAGAAATCATAGTCAGATACCTTGAAGCTTGCAAGGCTGATGGGACTGCTCCAGAAATAAACATCCAAGATCTGCACAGGCCAGCTTCAGAGGTTGCGTTAAAGAAACCCAAGAAGAGGAAAGCAGCAGGATAAGGATCCACTCAGAAGGCACCTAAATCTGCAAAAAAGAAAGGTAATCCATCTTCTGTCTCTGTTATAGAATCAATTGTTGTTACAACATCTGAAATCAATCCCCCTAAACCTATAGAAAATCCTTCACCCCTAACTTTTGAAGATTTTGACATAGAGTTTGATCCATCTATAACTCTAGGAATTTTTTTGAATGAACCTCACTCCCCCAATCAAAATCCAAACCCAGAACCTCATCAACCAGAACTTGCAAAAGTTCTATCTGACATTGAAATATTTGATTCAGACTTTCAATCTCCACTCCCAGAAAATCCAAACTCTCAACAACTCCCAAAAAATCCAAACTTCCAACAACAATTAGATAATCCACAACCACACTCTCCAGAACATCTAAATCCCAATTCACCACAACCAGAAAATGGACACTCTCTCTCCACCTTATGAAATCCCATCCTCTGTAATTCCTGAACCAGAAACTCAACACACCTCCACAAACCAATCTGAAGACTCTCCTTCAGATTCTGATACCACAATCCAAATTCTTGGAATAACAGAACCTCTTGCGGTTCGCATGCCTCTCACTATTCATGATTTTCTAGAAATACCTTCATCCCTTGAATCCACACCACCAAACTCCCCTAACATACCAATTCTAATTCTTGACTCTTCCACTCCTTCACCCATCAACCATCCAACTGACAACCTCAGAATTGTCATTGATCCACTAGTGCTGGACAGACTAGCTTCCACCTCTCGCAAAATTGCCATTCCCAAACCTAAACCAAAATCAGATGTTGGTAAGAGTCTGTTGATTTTTGAAACAGAAATGCAGGAATGGATCAATTCTTTGAAGCAAGCAAGCCTAGAGACTTCTAATCCTGCTGCTTCTGACTCTCTCTGGGAAAGATTCAGAAAATGGCTCAACGATGAAACTCTAAAGCTGAAGGAATTAGGTTATGAAAGGGCTCAGCAGAACTTCAGTGATCAGCTGAAAGCTTTTCAAGATCAAGTTCTGAGTCAATGGTGCAAGAAAGAAATTCTTCCTCTGGATAATGCTCCCTGGAAAGAGCACCATCCTTCAGAAGTTGTTGAACCAGATTCACATAGTCTCTCCCTGACTAATGCTCCAGAAGACATGGTTGTAGAAGAAGAAGTGGTTCAATCAGAAGAAGCTGTAGAATGTTCTGAACAACATGCAACCCCTGAAGAGACACCGACTTCCTCTCTAGTTATGAAAATTCTAGAAGAGTTGAAGAAAGATAATGCTTTAATCCATGCAAGACTGGACAAGCAAGAAGATACGAACAAAGAGATCAAAGGAATTCTGGATAAACAAGAAGATACTACAAAGGAAATCAAAGATATTCTGGGCAAGCAGGAAGAGTCAAGCACTCAGATCGAGAGCTTGTTGGAAGCGTTGTTCACACGCCTTCCCCCTCCTTCTTAGATTTTTCTTTTAAAACGGTTTATCTGTAATTTTTATCTTTACCTCCTTGTTTCTGAAACTTGTCATTGCATTATGTTTTTAATATAATTAATCTTTTTGGATCTGGTTATATTGCTTTTTGATACTTGACAAAAAGGGGGAGAAAGTAAGATATTTTCAATAACAGTATACCGGGACAAAAGTCTCAAAAATTCTGAATTATTTAACCTCTACTTTCCAAAAAGTTTGAACAGGAACAAATTCTGATAGGAGATGCAACAAAAGCTCTGACGAGAAGGAACTTCAGGGAAGTAATCAACTCAAGGGGAGTCTCTCTTAAACTTTTTGTTCTCTTTTTTCATTGAAAATTTTAATTTTTGTCATCATCAAAAAGGGGGAGATTGTTAGAACATAGTTTGATTCTACAACCCTTAATTAGAGTTTTGATGATAACAAATACAAAGAACAAATATGCACCTTATTTTGTACTCAGAAGTTCTGACCAAAGCAGCATCAGAAGTTAAGCTATAGAAGTTACACGCTGAGGTAATCAGAATTTGCGCTGAAGAATGATAATCAGAACCTGCGCTTAAGTGAAGTAAAATCTGATTTTGAACACAAGGAATATAATCTAAGGCATCAATGTTCAGAAGCATCAGCAGCAGGCAAGGATGTAAGATTCTGAAGCGTTACTTTACAATCAAGACAACATCAATTACAACGGCTTCTTTCAGACAGGATCTTCTCAAAATGGAAACTGCGTTAATGACCATTATCACGCTTAAAGTTGGACAAAATTCCATTGCCTATAAATACAAGCTAAGAGATCAAATCGTTTACGATTTTCTAACGCAACTACAATACAATTTTAAAAAACTGCAAGCTTTCTCTAATATTTTTCCACGCTCTAAAATTGTGTAAATTATCACAGTTGTGACAACTGTTTTTGTAATGAAAAACATCTACACTGAATTCTTGTATCTTTGATTAAGAACAGTTTTTCCTTGAGATTAACCGGATTGTGGTTGTACTCAAGAAGACTTTGACAGTTTTCAAAGTAGTGATTGTAATTTGTTTGTGATTAGTGGATTAAGACCTCGTTGGAGAGAGGCGAAATCACCTTGACGGGTGGACTGGAGTAGTTTGAGATCAAACGAACCAGGATAAGAATACTGTGTCTTTGCGCATTTGATTTCAAGTTTTCAATTCAACCCCCCTTCTTGTGTTTTTCATTTATTCAACACCTTCGCGATAAATTTATATAAACTGAAGCTCAAGCAATTTGGAAAGAAAGTTTTGAAAAGGGATTTGAAATTTCATGGTCAAAACAAGTTTCCAGATGAAAGTAAGTGTTGTGACTAGAACCAGGGAAATGAGAGCATCACAATGATATCAAAGTTTTGAAGAATTGATGAAGAAATCTACCTATTGAAGTTGAGTTCCAGAGCTATGAAACTGGACTTCTATGGAGCAATATAGGGCATGATTCTTGAATGTAATTATATGGTTAGCTTCAGGGAAGATCAAGGAAGGTAAATTGATAGAAAAATTGGATTGAAAAAGGCTTGAAAACAGATTTTGAAGTTGTAGAATTTTGAGTTATGGAACAAGTTTGGCAGGGTGATTCTGGCTATCCAAGCTTGAGGAAATGAATGGGGGATGACCCTCTATTTATAGAGAATAAAATGGAATGTCCAAGCGCGTGAAATGATGAAGTTTGGAGGGAAATCGTGTGAAGTTGCAAACAAGAAAAGTGTGACTTCAAATTTGATCAAAACTCATCCAAAACACACGTTTTGTTGTGCTAATCACTTCTAGAAGTTCACTAAACATGTTTAAAGGAAAAAACACGCAGAAACAAAGTGTTTAGAAGCTAACCAATGATTTCAAATTCTGACTTTTGAAGAAACTTAAGTTCCAAGTTACCAAGTTCAAATTAACCGCATTATCAGCTCAAGGGGTCTTAGGGCATGATTCTTGATACTTTAGAAAGATGAGGTTACAAGATTTGCAATAGAAAAATAATGGAATCAAATGGATGCTTGAGCTGAAAGTTGCATTGAGTCAAAGTTTGGAAAAAGAAGTGGACTTTCCATACTTAGAAATATTTCAAGTTTTTCTTCAAAAGTGACCTATAATGTTTTGCATCCAAACATGGCCTTCCACTTGAAATTTGCTCTTGACCAAAAAGGATGGCATGAAATAGACCTCTTGAATGACATTTTTAAACTTGGACCATTCAAAATCTCCAAAAATTGAGAAAGTTATGAATTGTTGAAGTTGGCAAAAAATCATGAAATGGCCTATAATCCTTTGTATCCTTAGGGCATCTTCCATCCATTTTATCACTTTGCACATAAAAGAATACATAAATTTCACATCCTTAAGATCATTGTGTAAAAATAATGGGCTCAAGGTGATAAAAATTGACCAAGTTATGATCACTTGAAGTCACACATGGGGAAATGGGGGTTCATCTGGAGGACTTGTAATCTTTCTTCATCATCAAGATTCTTCCACATGAAAACTCCTTGAAACTTTTGAAGTGATTTATTTATAAGCCTTTGAAGAGAAGGATGTTTTTGGAATCACTCAAAAATACCAAAAGATGAACAAGATATGCTTCTTTGAAGTTCAAAACCCTAGCTTCTAGATCAAGAAAATGCTTTAAGGAACTTTGAAAATTATGAACAAACTTCTTGTATCAACACAAATGCTTTGTAAATAGAAGTTGTTGAGGATTAAAATGAGAAATCATAGCCACCAAAACCACTTCCATATCTTGAGAATTGAGTGAAATATGCACTTGTGACCAATGGGAACAAAGCCTTGTACAAGCATGACAACTTCTTCAATCAACCCCTTGTACTTTTGAATCAAATTTGATAACCTTGAAATATGGTGAACCAAAATAACCTTTCCATGCCATTTCTTCCAAAACAAATCCAATGGTGAGGTTTTAACTTCTCAAGTTTTATTGATTAGGGCATGGAAATAAACTCATTAACCCATGAAGCAACTTGCTAAATCTCATTGACTTTACCTACATTAGTAACAAGCAAGACAAACCAACATTGCATTTTATTAATTAAAAGGAAAAATCAAGACAAAATATTCATGACCACAAAAGAAAATAAGTCAAGGTGCTTGGTGATTCCTCAAAGAGTAAAGCTAAAGGTAAGGAGGAGAATCAAGAACCCTGATGTGATCTTGTTGTGATTGAATCAATATGGTATGATGAAGGGATCTTAGGGGGGGAAATTGGGGTACAACAGGGATAACACCTCAACATTCCTTTCAAAGCAGACAAGTTTAGGTTGGGTTTCACTGCCAAATCTCAAAAGGAGGTCAGACGTGCTCGCATAGAAAAACCACCTCTTCATATTGGTAATCATGAAGTGAATGCTATTGAAGACTCTGAGGATGACTATAACTATGATGAATGGATATACCCGAATGTCGGTGAAGGACTCGATAATTGGCGTGCAAAGGATGTTATTCCAATCTCCTTCAACGAGGAGTAATTACTATTTATTGTTTTGTCAATTCAATAACTTTTGTCTGTAATTTTAATTCCAAACAATGACTTTAAGCCATGTGCCTTACCCGGGGCACCATGGTCCATTTGTTAAGGGTTTGTTCATTTCCATATGCCATATGATCATTTAATGAGAAAAAAATTGGACCTTTTGCATTCAAATTTTGCGCTCATTGTCTTTCTTTTCTTATTTGCATTTTCAAAATAGCCATGTATCTTACATGCACACACACACCCACACACACACACACACACACACACACACTTGAAAATCCTCATCCACTCCGGATCTCATTGCCAACAACTCTGCTATTGCAAGCTATGACTTTGAACATCCAATCTACCAAGCCGAAGAAGATTGTGAAATACCAGGGGAATTAGCCAGACTTCTGATGCAAGAGGAGAAAGCCATTCAACCACATGAAGAGTCATTTGATGTGATCAACCTAGGTAGTGAAGAAGGCAAGAAATAGGTCAAGATAGACACTAACTTAGAAGACAATGTCAAAAGCAGATTGGTACAGATGTTACATGACTACGTTGAAGTGTTTGCCTATTCATATGAAGATATGTCGGGGCTGGATATTGACATTGTGGTCCATCGTCTACCAATAAAGGAAGATTGTCCTCCAGTCAAGCAAAAGGTTTGTCGTATGCGGCCTGACATGTTTGAAAAGATAAAAGTTGAGGTAATGAAGAAATTCAAAGCAGATTTCTTGGCTGTGACATCATATCTGCAGTGGGTTAGAAATGTGCTCCCGGTACCGAAGAAGTATGGAAAGGTTCATATATGCGTAGATTACTGGGATTTGAATAGATCAAGCCCCAAAGATGATTTCCCGCTACCTCATATTGATGTCCTGGTCGACAACGCCGCTCAACATAAAGTCTTCTCCTTCATGGATGGTTTCTCCATCTATAATCAAATTAAGATGGCTCCCGAGGATATGGAGAAAACCACCTTTGTCACACAATGGGGCACCTTTTGTTATAAGGTCACAACATTCGGTTTAAAGAATGCAGGGGCAACATATCAACCAGCTATGGTAGCCTTATTTCATGATATGATCCATCATGAAATAGAGGTCTATGTGGATGATAATATTTCAAGGTCGCAGACTGAAGAAAAACACCTTGGTCACTTACACAAGCTATTTGAAAGGCTGAAAGAATACAAGCTGAGGCTAAATCCCAGCAAATGTACCTTTGGGGTAAGGTCTGAAAAACAACTAGGATTTTTCGTCAGTTGTAAAGGTATTAAGGTTGACCATGCGATGGTCAAAGCCATACAAGATATGCCAGCTCCCCGTACTGAGAAGGAGGTCAGATGTTTCTTAGGTCGACTCAACTACATTTCCAGATTCATATCTCACTTAACTTCTACTTGCGAACCACTCTTCAAACTGCTGAAGAAAGATCACGTAATCAGATGGAATGACAATTGCCAAGTAGTTTTTTACAAGATTAAGGAGTATTTGCAAGAACCTCCAATCCTGATTCCTCCAGTTGAAGGAAGACCTTTGATTATGTACTTGACTGTATTAGAAAATATAATGGGGTGTGTGCTGGGCCAACTTGACGAGTCTGGCCGAAAAGAGCATGCAATATACTACTTGAGCAAAAAGTTTACCGACTGTGAAACAAGATATTCACTGCTCGAAAAAACTTGCTGTGCTCTGGCATGGGCTGCTCGCCGGCTAAGACAGTATATGTTGAATCATACCACTTTGTTGATTTCTAAGATGGACCCTATCAAGTATATCGTCAAGAAGCCAGCTCTCTCCAGTCGAATAGGTAGATGGCAAATGATTCTGACCGAATATGATATCCAATACACGACACAAAAAGAAATCAAAGTAAGTGTGTTGGCAGATCCTTTGGCACATCAAGCTATTGATGACTACCAATCCATGAACTTTGAATTCTCGGACGAGAATATCATGCTAGTAACGGACTGTGAAAAGCCTGGACAGTATGACGAACCTGAACAAGGATCTTGATGGATTATGGTTTTTGATGGAGCTTCCGACGCTTTAGGTAACAGAATTGGCGTTGTGATTGTTTCTCCTGAAGGTTTCCATACACCTTTTACTTCTAGATTATGCTTCGACTGTACGAATAACATGGCTGAGTACGAGGTGTGCATCTTAGGTTTAAAGGTTGCTATCGACCTAAGAATCAAGTTCTTGAATGTGTACGGAGATTCTCTCTAGTAGTCAGTCAAGTCAAGGGAGAGTGGGATACCAAACATCCTAATTTGATTCCTTACAAAGAGTTTGTGCTAACCTTGATCCTATACTTCGAGGAGAAAATCAGTTGGCTGATGCTTTAGAAAGAATGTCATCCATGTTTAAGGTCAATTGGGATAATGAGGCGCCCATAATTACAATTGAAAGATTTGATGAACCTACGCACTGTTATGAGCTTGAAACGGACGAAGAGAGGCCATGGTACCATGAGGTGAAGAGATATCTTGAATCACAAGAGTATCCTGAAGGAGCTTCCATCAATGATAAGAAATGTTTGCCAAGATTTTCATCCAAATTCTTCCTAAGCAATGGAATCCTGTACAAACACAACCATGATTCTACTCTACTCCGGTGTGGGGATAAGAAGGAGCAAGATAAGATCATGGAAGACATGCATGATGGTATCCTTGGGACTCACTCTAATGGACACACTATGACCAAGAAGATTCTAAGGTCTGGTTACTAATGGTCACCAACGAAAACTGATTGTCACCATAACTCAAGGACTTTCCATAAGTGTCAGATCTATGCTGACAAGGTCCATATGCCTCCAATTCCCTTGAACGTCATGACTGCTCCGTGGCCATTCGCAATGTGGGGCATTGACATGATTGGAGAGATAAAACCTACTGCTTCCAATGAACACCGTTTCATCCTTGTTGCTATTGATTACTTCACCTAATGGGTCGAAGCTGCCTCATATGTCTCAGTAACAAAGAATGTTGTAGCCAGGTTTATCAAGCATAACCTCATATGTCGTTACAGTATCCCTGAAAGGATAATTACTTACAACGGAACCAATCTCAACAATACTATGATTACGGAACTCTGCACGCAGTTCAAAATTAAGCATCATAATTCTTCTGCATATAGGCCTAAGATGAATGGTGCAGTGGAAGATGCCAATAAAAATATCAAGAAGATTATGCAAAAGATGGTAGTAACCTACAAAGACTGGCATGAGATGCTACCGTTTGCTCTTCATAGCTACCGTACTTCAACTCGAACGTCAATTGAGGTAACTACTCTTGGTCTATGGCATGGAAGGTGTTCTTCCTGTCGAAGTTCATATTCCTTCTTTAAGGATTATGAAAGAGGCAGACTTAGGGGAAGACGAATAGATTCAGACTAGATTGGATCAGTTGAACTTGAATGAAGAGAAGAGACTGGCTGTTGTTTGTCATGGTCAAATGTATCAAAAACGCATGAACAAGGCTTTCAACAAAAAATCAAGCCTCGAGTGTATCAGACTGGCAACTTCATAATAAAGTGCATCATTCTTCCACAAGGCGATCCCAGAGACAAAGGGACTCCTACATATGAAGGGCCATTTGTTGGAACACAATAAGATCATTTCCACATGGCTATTATTTTTGCTTTCACTTTGTACTCTTTTCATTTCTCTCGAAAATTTCCTCTTACTAGGATCTCTGTCTCCTTGTACAAAAACGCCTGTTTATAGGCAAACATCAATACAAATATACTTTGAAGTGCAAATTTTTGTTTTGTCTGTTTTAAGTGCAAAAGCGTCCAATGGATGGAATTGAATGAACATATGCATATGAACATGATTAACTTTTAACAAATACATAAAAATAGTAACAAGTATCTCCTTAAGGATTTGAATTATCCCCATAGAGTTACTTTAGTAAAATCATCCCCACATAGTTGGATTCATGCAATCCCCAACCAAAGTTTCAATCTCCAAAAAACCCTCTCCCCAACTGAGTTAGTCTAAAAAAGGGCCTTGTGAATTTCTCCCTAAAGGAAACACCTCTCCAGCAGGCCGTCAAATTTTCTCTTCAACAGGTTTTGTTTCCCCAACAAACTGCAAATTCCCCAGCTTGAGTTTGTTTCTAAGACTATTACAAATCACGGACGAAACACTTAACCCCCGGAGGAGTCATTGCAAAACTTAACGGAGTTGTTACTATCCCCGATAGTGGCTGCGAAGCCTGGAACCCGACCAGATAGCAGTTGAATCCATTCCTCCCAAGCAAGTTACTATGAAGCATGGACTCGACCAGATAATAGTTCAACTTCATCCCTTAAAGCAAGTTACTGTGAAGCCTGGACCCGACCAGATAATAGTTAACTTCATCCTTTATAGAAAGTTATTGTGAAGCCTAGAATCCAACCAGATAACAGTTAATTTCATCTAAGTTGTTGCAAAACCTGGAATCCGACCAGATAACAATTTAACTTCTTTAATCGCGGTGAAGCCTAGAATCTGACCAGATAACAACAAGTTACTATGAAGCCTGGACTCGACCAGATAATAATTCAACTTTATCCTCTCAAGAAAATTACTGTGAATACTGGACCCGGCCAGATAATAGATTTATTTCACCTAAGTTACTACAAAGCCTGGAATCCAACCAGATGTCAGTTTAACTTTATATTTCTAAAAAAATTACTGTGAAGCCTCGAGTTCGACCAGATAACAGTTTGAGTTACTGTGAAGCCTGGAATCCGACCAGATAATAGTTAATTTCATCTTCTCCAGTAAGTTGTTGCGAAGCCTGGGATCCGACCAGATAACATTTAACTTTATTATCCCCAAAAAATTGTTGTGAAACCTGGATCCGACCAGATAACAGCTAACTTCCATTCTCTCCAATCAAGAGATAACTCCCCAGTAGAGCAACTAACAACTAAAACTCCTGAACTCTTTTCCCCGAGCAGAAATCAACACTCTCCACAGAGTTTCCCTCAAGCAAAGTCAATGTTCCCCAGCGGAGTTTTCCTCAAACAACAAAACAGGAATCCCCGACAGAAACACCCTAAACAGAGTTTAAAGATACACATACTCTTTAACAGCAGTCCAAGATTTAACTTCCTAAGACTCCCCGACATTTGTCAAGGATTTATTTTCCAAGACATAGATACATTTCAACAATATTTCACATTCATACATCATATTACATACATGATAAATGCACACATCATAATCTCATTTATTTTGAGAACATCATCAAGCCATGCATAGATCTGCATGCAACTAACCCTCTTCCTTGCAGGAAAAGTCAATCAACAAAACAAAAGTCCTCTTCTGGATTGATTCACCTCTTCTAGTTAATATTAGGCAATGAACAGTCCTCTTATGGATAGATTCACTTCCTCCAGTTAATGACAGGCGGATCAAAGACCTCTTCTGGTTAGATTTACTTATTCTAGTTAAAAACAGGCGAATAAAAGACCTCTTCTGGTTAGATATACTTCTTCCAGTTTAAAAATAGGCAAGCGAAGAACCTCTTCTGGTGCAAATTTATTCTCTTCCAGTTATCAACAGGCAAATACCACCAACATTTCTCAAATAGGTAAGAGATTAATTCCCGAAATAAGCCAGTGCACTTATCTCTACGACCAACAAAAAGCAGGTTCCATATTAATACCTGAAACAAGACAGGACAACTATCTGTGAACAACTAATTATAGATTAATACTTGAAACAAGATAGGACAACTATCTACATGAGCAGATTGAAGATTAACTTCCGAAACAAGACGGGGAAACTATCTTTCTTTCTCTTTGGTCAGATAAAGACCAATTCCTGAAACAAGACATGACAACTATCTACATGAGTAGATTGAAGATTAACTCCCGAAACAAGACGGGGAAACTATCTTTCTTTCTCTTTGGTCAGATAAAGATCAATTCCTGAAACAAGACGGGGCGACTATCTTTATTACCAATGGTATGAACTCTTGAAATAGGACGGGTTTACCAACAAATTGATTGTAGATCAATTCCCAAAACAGGACGGGGCGACTATCTACATGACAAACGCTTCCTTCAAGACTTCTGCTAGTTCAGTTTGAATCGACCGGTGATTTAACCTGATTCCATTCAGGTAGAAACTTTCTCTATTTCAGTTAAATCGCTCCTAAGATTTATACTGATTAGTTATCCAGTTAAAGATTATTCAAAACCTCTGCTGGTTCAGTTTAAATCGACCAATGATTTATCCTGATTTTGTTCTGGTAGACATTTTGTCTGGTTCATTCAAATCGACCCTAAGATTTTTGTGATTCTTATCCAGAAAAAAACAAATACAGACATCTCCTATTGCGGTATAAATCAACCAAATATTTACCTGATACTTCTTCCAATCTCTATCAAAAATCATTTGGATGGCATCTATAAGCCCATCTCCGACGACTCCTCATCACTTCTAGATGGCATCTATAAGCCCATCTCCGACAATATTCTATCACCCTCCAAATGGAATCTATTATCCCATTCCCTATACATTAAATCCAAAGCGTTACTTCTGGCACAAGCGAGTGCAAATTTCTGGGCACTCTAGTGTTCAATCATCTTCCACCTTCGAGTCACAAATGGCAGATATGCCAATCTAACTCTTCAGGTTTAAGAAGATTGAACAGGGGAAACTGTTGTACCTCAAAATTTTCCCTCCCATTTTTCATTCAAGATGTTCTCCTAGGGTTTCTCAAATACTCAAAATGGCTCAGGGTTTGATCAGACAGATTCTCTTCCTAGGCATTGAGTCAGCAACTAGGGTTTGGTACTTCTCAAGAAAATTTAAGTTTCTAAGGTTTCAAATAGTCTTCGTGGTTCTTCATGTATTCTCAAGGATGCTCGTGCCAAGTTTCAAGAATTGCATTCCGAGTTTTCTCAGTTAATGGCTTAGATGACTGAAAATGAACTGCATTGACCCAAAAGTCGACCTTTTCAAGATCAAGTTCAAACAATTGTAACTTATTTATTGTTTTATTTTTTGAGTGGTTCTTTTTGCATATGACTCTCCTTGACGTCATCTCCAATTTCTCTTTACCAGTCAAGAGCAAATTATGTGCGAAAGATCTTCAAAATTCGAATACTTTAGAGGCCACTTTCTAGATTTTTGACCTAATCTCAAGTAACTATAGCCTGACTTCCAAGAATCTTAATTTCCTCAATTTTCAAGATCTTGAGACGATTATTTTTGTTTGCACGTTGTAGTAAGGAATGTCATCTATATTTTTCTTTAAAGATCGGTGTCAAATTATGCTTAGAAGGTTTTGAAACTTATCGAAACGTTATAGGTCAATTCTTGACTTTAAAAAAGGGTTTGGCTCCTAATCTCAATTCAGGAAGGCATCATTGATTGGGGCGGGTTTGAAGTACAAGTTGTAATTCATTTTGGTCGATATAATTTTTGGTCTCATCAAATACTTGTTAGCTTGAATTTCAAGGTGATTTGAATTTGTCGTTGAGATTTGGAATTGAAGATTTGTCAAGATAATCCAAGGTCCATTCAAAGTTCGTTCAAGGGATTTATTTTTGATACAAATTTCTCAAATGGATCCATATTTTAAGGTGGGAAGATTTATTCATTTAGAAACAAATAACAAGAGTACAAGACTTATTCAAGGCTTAGTTCAAGTTTCACTCATGTTCGCTTAATTCATCATTATTCATCATTCAAAAATTCATTCAAGTATCAATCATTTCTTTCCAAATTCAAATTGAAGATTTTGGAATTTCATCAAAACAAATAAAGATCCAAGATGTTTACAATTACAAAAGAATTGAGAAAATATATTCAAGACAAGTTTCATTCATGTTACAATTTTATTGGAATTATCACTACAAAGTGACAAAAGGAATTACAAGTATGTACAAACTATTATTTCCAATATTCTAAAATTTTGCCCAATAAATTGTTGTAAATCAGCCCAACAGTAGTTGCACATACAACCCATTTTCCAGCCTTGTTTCAGCAGCAAAATAGTCCCAAAAACTGCTGTAAAATGCTACAAAACAGTCCAAAAATAGCAACCAAAACAATCCAAAAAATAGCAACCAAATTAGTCCAAAACCTGCTGAACAAACAACTATAAATCTGCTGTAAAATAGTCTGCTAACAACTTGCTGCCCTGCATCATAAAAGCCCAAAAATTACATCAATATGGCTAAAGAAAATTTTGTGAAGAAAGCATCAAAACAGTAGGCCAAAATAATTCAAAAACTCATCAGTTTTACCTCCAAATCTCACTCCAATGTGCCTATAAAAAGGACCTTGTGTGAAGAGGAAAAAGGGGAAGAAATCCGGAAAAAAAAAACATACAGAAAAATTCAGCAAGAGAAAAAAAACAGAAAAAAGAGAGAAGTTTGTTCAAAGTTTTAACAACAAGAATAAGAGTAAGAGAGGTTTGGGCACCAACAAAACATAAAATTCAAGGAGATAAAACTTGCTATTTGGAAGCTCCATCGGAGAGACTCCGATAGATATTTCTTCTTCCCTATTTACTTCCGCACAACTTTCTCATATACCCATGTTTGAATCTTCTTCTGCACCACTTTTATGCCATATGAATGCTTGCTTTATCATACTTTCCTTTGCTGTATTTTTGAGTTGCTGCAATACATGGACATTTAGACATGTTTAGCAATAGTGATAATAATAATAAACATAAGAAAGACCGGATTTGAAATAATAGAAACAATATAAATTAGAGGAATTATATATTTATTCAAAAAAACAATACTCACTTTTCCCTTTAGAGTTATAAAACTGTGAATTAGGATATAAACTCAGATAAAGAAATCAAAACAAATCTAACTCAGGCAGTCAAGAATAACCTTTAACAGCATCCCATAACTTCCTTCATCTACTACGGTACCCACTTGTATTTTTCTTCCACCATGACAAACCCAGCTGCTAAATTCCTGGTCACATCCGCCTATCTAACCTCTCAACCTCCACCCGCGCTTCACTGTTTATGCACAAAGAACCTGCAATTCAACTAGCCCTAGAAAATAATGTCCAGCATAACCAGAAACTTGTTGAATTAATTCAGAATGAAACCGAAATATAGGAATATCATAAGTCATTAATTTCCAGCTCATTTGAATGAAACAAAACAGAAGAAATCATCATACAAGGTAAATAAAATTGTATAAACAGGGTTAAATGTGTTGTAAACTAAACTTGCAGATAAATTTTTGTCCATAACATTGATAACCTTGCTAATAAAAACAAGAACTTCTGTGTCACACTTCCGCACCTCAGCTCTGTTCCGCAACACTCCCGTCTCTCTTTGATTTCACGACACAAACATTTCAACTGCTATTTCTGGGATTCAACATTCTTTCTTCAGCTTCAATTTGACACTTTCAATCAATCATTTTCAATTCTATGTCTTTTGTTGAATGTTTGTAACACTGAGAAATGTTGTTGTGAGGTTTTCCTTTAAAGATAATTCTAAGAGTAAAATATCCAAGAAGTATATTTCCTGTTTAAAAAAAATCTTCCTTGATCGCTTCCCATCTCATCACTTCCTCCTCCTCCATCTGCTACCGTCGGACTCACCACCTCCTTCACAATCTCTACGCACCTCTCTATCACGGTATCTATCATCATCGTCATCATCATTGCCTCTATCATCTCATCGGACTCCCTACGCTCACCGAATTCGAAACTTGAACCTCGTCACTGCCTACACCCATTCTGACACCCTCACCGAACCCCAAAACGATGGCAAATCGGAGCTCGATCCCTCCTCTGACGAAGCTGCATCGAACGACTTGAATTCTCCAAAACATAGTAGAGGAGACGCTGATAAAGAGGAAGAAGAATCAGTGTCATTGCCGAAGGAAAACAACGGGATGAGAAGTGTCACTACGCCAACTGCAACGACATCGACGTCGAAAAACGGAACTGTGAAGAAATCGAAGAAAGAGAATAAAAGTGTGTTGGCAACAAAATCAACAAGGATAGAAGACGGAAATTTGTGAATGGCATAGAGAGATTTATTTTCTTTTACGGTGAAGCTTATAGAGCAGAGAGAGAGATGAGGATTTGTAGGGAAAAGAGTTTTTTATTTAATCTTATTTTTGTTTTACTCAGTAACATAAGAAACATAGCTTACAATAATAATTAAATCAAATTTCCTTTTCCAATGATAACTCCCAGCGGCGCCTTTTGCTTCATTTTAGGGTTTCCAAACTTTTTCCTTACCTCTTTCCCAACCGGGTTGGCCTATTAGGCCTTTTGGCCCAATCCCATTATCAATTTTCACCTTATATTTCAATCAAATCATAATAATAACAGATAATTAGCACAGTCCTTTTGACAAAGCCTGTATATTGCAATCAAGGAGACCTGAGTTCGACACTTTGGCAAGACATTTTTATTTTTGTTTTAACTTTTTAGCCTTATAACAAATTAGTTTAGATTTAGTTTTCATCTTAAAATTCAATTAAATAAAAAATATATAATTTCAAAATAAATTAATTAGTTTAGTTTAGAACTTTGTGAATAATTTTATTAACATTTTTTATCGTTCAGTTAGCTTTCTTTTAAATTATTTAATTTCTACATGATAAAATTCAAAATAATAGAATAGATTCTTTATTTTCTTTCCAAATATCTCACAAATAAAAAATACCAAAAATATTATAGTGTTATTTATTTTTCTAATTAACTTTATAGATTGTGCTAGTTTAAATATTTGTTCATTTTTAATTCGATTGAGTTGTATTGATTGTTTATCTAAATTTTTAATCGCATTGTCGATTCGATCCATCCCCATTTGTAAATTTATATTCCCCATTTCTGAAAGTTTTGTAATAGCGTAGAATTTTAATTTCCGTAATTTACTGTTTTTCTTTATATTGTATAGTAATTAGGCGTGCATGGCAAGATTTAAAATCAATCGTTAGATAACTCTAACTTCAAAGACAAATTAGCTTGAATGAAACACACTTTTCACACGTGCACCTCTAAGATAACCTTGCTTGTTGCCTCGGAAAAACAGTCATGTCCCTTGAATGTGGGACGCTTTAGCAAATGCCCTCGATTAAAAAGATCGTAGTCCCTCGATGACCCTTCGACGTTGCCTTCGATAAAATGATCTTAGTCTCTTACGAAAATTGCTAAAGCGTCTTACAAGTTGTCTTCTATGACTGTACGATGACTCGCGACTGTCCCTTCATATCCGAATGATAGGGCTTCTTACCAATCAATGGTAAGATAGCGATATCTAAAGGAGGAGGAGGAAATGAACAAAGACCTTTTGAGTAGGTAAAACGTTCATAGTTCCTTGCTCACAACATTTTCAAAACAACACCTTTCAAAACACACCAACACTTTCAACCATGAAATATTTTCAAAAAGACAACACTTTATATACATTCTTATAGAGACGAGAATCATTACAAATTTCGCATAAACGAAATGCACTTTTCAAAAATACTTTCAAAAAAAAATCACAAATACATTTCAAACAAAGAATTTTCAAAGTGAGCTAACAACTAAGAGCACGTAGATAGCTACAGATGAAAAGGGTGTTAACACCTTCCATTTTCATAACCTACCCCATGAACTCAAGAAAATATCTCAAAACCCTTTCCTTTATTAGATAAAAGAAAAGTCGGTGACGACTCTTATTATCCGCAACATTGCGATAAAACACAAAATACCCAAATCAATTTTTCTACCGTATTACAACATCCATTGCATTTGTCAAAGGAAATTCACATGTATAATTATGTACTGACAAAGAAAATATGAACCATTTTCATGATGACTCCTTGAGACATATGAGAATAAAAGCACTATATAATGTTACATTAAGTGGGGCCATAATATACAAGACGTAGAAATTGCCATACGTGGAATTAAAGTATTCAACTTTACAAGAGATTCCAAGGAGGTTCGAGTAAACAAGCAAGAAATTAAAATGAATGTTTCTCAATATTATACTAGAAACCAACACTTCCTGGTTTCAACACATGAGATAAGTATTAGACTCCAAATCCTATAAATAGCACATATGCAATTCTTCTTTTCAATTCATAACAAATACACAAAACAATTATCTTGGTCTTTTAGTCCTCTCTATACATGGCTCATTTGAATTCTGCTTTACTTCTCACTCTCCTTTTCTTGATCATATATTCCTTACCGTCTTCTATAGATGCTCGAAAGATTCTCAAAATGGAGACACAAGAGCTGCCTTCTATAAAGGACACCCTACCTTTAGATGATGTTTTTAATAATCTCAATATATATAGAAATGGAAGACTCGTTGCTCATCTTGCTAACAATGGAAGAGTTCTAGTATCTTCTGTTCCTAGTCCAGGTGCTGGACACTAGTGGTGATATCTTCACTATTACTTATTTGATATCCGAACATGATTACAAACTTTGGCTGTAATTTGATGCTCCGCTACACAATGTAATGTGTTCCTTAGTCCTTAAAGTCGCAGCTTTGTAAAATAAGGTTAGGATATGTTAAAAATTGTAATCATAACGTCAGAAAATAATTCTACTTAGTAAGTCTCATAGTATTATTACAAATTGTTATTTATAATATAGTATTTATAACACTCTCTCTAAAGCTCATGATGAATCTATTATTATTCATTTCTAACATGCAAATAAGTTGGTGAATCATTTTATTGGTAAGTATTTTGTTAACACGTATATCAACTGATTTTTTTATATATTTTACGTTAGATACTTTTTTTCAGTTTTTTATAAAACTGAGATAAAAATTCTGTAAATTTTTTAAGTTCTAGCGAACGAAAGAATATCATTCTTCTCATATGAGGTAGGAAGTTCAAACCAAGACCTTTCCTTTAGTTCCATCGTCACATTTCTGATATGTACAAATTCTCAATTATTGGTGTTATAATTGTTTTTACTGTTGTAGTTGTTGTTGTCGTTGTTGTTGTTGTTGTTGTTATTATTTCGAGACTGTCTTGTTGTTTACAGTTTTGTTGGCTTTATTTTTTTATTTTTTATTTTAGAAGCTTTATGGGATTATGGATTGTAGTTGGATGAAAGCCAATAGATTAAATAAAGAGTTTGAGAATAGAGTGATACAATTTCTTGATTTCACAGAAAAATCTTCCAAATGGTAATGGAATTTTTTGGTGTCCTTGTGAAAATTGATTTAATACGAAAAACCATCTAAAGAAAAATATATTTAATTATTTAGGTTGTGATGGAATTATTTAAAATTACACGAAAAAGGTATGCCATAGTGAAGTGACAAAAATTATACCTATGTCACATACAATTGAAGATGGTGAATTTATGAATGATACTCTAGAAAACATGATTTATGATATTGGAGTAGATGATTTCAAGAAAGTTAATGTGGTAAAGAGTTTGTAAAGAGACTTGGTGTTATACCCTCAATTTTGCCCCTAAGATCTTGCATCATTCCATATCTTCACAATGCACTAAGATCACACATTTGAGTTGGTTATCGCTTCTACTTTCTCCTCTTTTTAAATTTGTCTTTGAGGGATCACCAAACACCTTAAATTGTGTATCTTTTATATGCGCGTTTCATGTTTACTAACCTTTAAATCCAAAAAAATATTTTTTTGTTTCTCTTCATGTTTTGTACATTGTATGTATTGATACTGTTGTACCCCAAAATTTTTCCTTCCATATTCCTCAAGATTTGTCAAGAATGATCTTCATATTGCTCAAAATGGCTCAAGGGTTGTACAGTCAAATCACCTTCTAAGGCAGTCAATTCAAAATTAGGGTTTTGTGTTGCATCAAGGTCCTTATATCCAAATGGCCTCAAGTGCTTCCCAATGCCTTAATATGTTCTTAAGTCCATCCATGTCAAATCTCAAGCCTTCCAGAGGAATTTTGGTCAGTCAATTGCTCAAGAGACCCAAAAAGCGATTGTGCTAGGGCAAAAGTCAAATGTGATCTACAAATAGTCAAACCTCCAGATTTTTTGTCAACATTCTCATTTTTAAGGATAATTAATCATTTGATCAAGGGTTGATCATGATTCATCAAGGATTGCTCAAAATTCATCAAGATTCAAAAGTTGCTAAATTAGGGTTTTGCAGGAAAAGTCAACTCAGCTTTGACCAAGCATAACTTTCTCATACTTTGTGAGAAATAACCCATCCAAAGCTTATTTTGAAGAGGATGCAATTTCCTAAAATCCATCTTCACACCCCAAGATCAAGAAATGCTCTCATAAAAAGTTACAAATTTGGACATTATAGGTCATTTTTGAAAGTCAACAAAAACACTTTTTTTTCCAAAGCTTATAACTTGAGAATGGAAGATCAAAATGAGATGCGACAAAATGGGTTGATTAGAGGACATCTCAAGGTTTCTAAAAAGTCAAAGAACACCTCCAAAAGTTCAAAATTGAAGAAGTTATGCATTGTTGAAGTTGGGCATTTTTCCAAAATTGCCAAAAGTCAACTATCCTCAAAACTCCAATTTTTGACAAAAGGGCCCACTTTCTTCCACTTGATTTAGTCTTGTCATGCCACACACGTGTCCCATCTTTAATTTCATGACCAAACATTTATTTTTTTATTTTATTTCATTTTTTATTGATTTAATTCATTATTAATCAATATTAAATCAAATAAAATCCAAAAATTAATGTAAAGGGATATTTGTGATTTGTACAGCTTGCAAATATCATGTGACAACCAACCAACTCGTGCCAAGGCTCATTCAAGCACAAAAAATCAGATCTTTCCTATATTTGGAAACATGGTTATGGTGATCAAAATCAAATCCTAATTCTTGAATACACAAGGATATTGGCCCATGTTTTGACCTAGAATCATTCCCTTATATGCAAGCAAGCCTCACAAACCTAATTCACGCACAAAACCTTACATAAATGGCCATGCCAATTTTGTGAAAAACCTTGAAAAGTGTGAGATTGAAAACCACCTTGGAGGCGGATTCAGGCCAAAAGAACAACGCGGCTTTCTTCCTTGACATCCAGTGGTGCTATACCAAGTGAAACCAAGCATTTTCATCACCTACATCTCATTGTAAGTCATCACGAATTAACCTCTGAACATGGAATCCAAACTTCCAGTTCTTGCATCTTTTCTTCAAAATATTGGCATATTCATGTTTGTTATTTGATGTAGAACATTTTTGCATTATTCAATTTCATTGTTGGACCCTGTATCATGATGCTCGAACCTAAGGTTCATGTACTTGTGTTTTAGGCATTTTTCAGTTAGGCAAAATCAAGATGAATGGTGGTTACAGGGATGATGAGGAGACAGAGACGATCACGTCCATGTGCTTGGATGTAATTTTTATGGCCTAGGACGAGTTTTTGGAACATCCTACGAAACCCCCTGCGGATAAAAATCTGCAGGTAAATAACCAGAGTTTTTGGAGAAGAC
This sequence comes from Vicia faba, assembly GCA_948472305.1. NCBI lineage: Eukaryota > Viridiplantae > Streptophyta > Magnoliopsida > Fabales > Fabaceae > Vicia > Vicia faba. Next base: position 548,895,857 of record OX451735.1, read on the forward strand.
GACCAGACGTCGCCCTCCCTTTGGTCTATTTGAAATTACGCGCTTTTATTTTATTTTTCCAGGCATATTAGTTTGTTTCATATATAATAGTTGCTTCTTATTCCTATAACAATTGAAGCAGCTTGGTGGGGTGGTAAGCGCGTTGGCATATGAGCATTGGGACCTGGGTTCGAATCCCAGGTCCCCCAAAACCTTGTTTATTTTTCTTCTTCAGGTATTCCCATGTGACGTTCAAAGAGTGGACCACTATACGCTTGCAGATCTGGAAGGCTACGTGGCTTGCAAAACAGATCCAATGGTCTAGATGGAAGGACTACCATAGGCCAGAGTCAACATACGCGTGGACAATCTGAAAAGTCAAGCAGGCTGAACGTTAATGGGCCAAGAATTGCCAGATTTACCATAAAGTTGGGCCCAGCACCCCCCCTGAGTTTGCTTATATTTTTATTTTTATTTCTTTTCATTATTTTTTATTGCCTTTTATTATTATTATTAAAAACTAATTAATTAATTAACAAACTAACCTTTTTTTTAGAAAATCAGAAAACACCAAAAATAATATTTATTAATTTCATTATTTATTTTTGTAAATAAAAATTAACCAATTAATTTAGTTTTAAATTAGGTTTAATGATAATATTTTTTGCAATAAATTAAAAGTAAATTAGAATATTAGGTTTTAACAATTTTAATCATTTTTATTTTTATTTCCTTAAATATTCTAAAAACCCAAAAAATATATTATTTATTTAATTAATTAATTAACTTAGATTTAATTTCCGTTTAATTCAAAATAACAAAAATATGCTTTCTTTAATAAAAAGGGTCAAAACCCTAAAAACTCTCCGATTCAATTTTTCTCGCGCGTATTATTTTTTTATTCATATTCCATATAATTGTAACTGCTTCAAGGATGTAATAGTTTTAACTTAGGACCTTTTATCGCTTTTATTTACTTTTCCGCATTTACTTTTCAAGGGTTTTTTTTTGGCGATGTAAATACCCAACGCCTTGTAATAGCTTAGTTTTATTTTCCGCAACCATTAACTGCTAGATGTATGAATAATAGGCTATGCATGACAAGATCTATCTTAACTTAAAATCAACCGTAGCTCACCATAACATGTACAAAGATAACATAACTGAAAATTGACACATTTGCACATGCCACTCCTAGGGTACGCCTCACTTGGTTGCCTCGAACATGGTCATTGAGTATAGGAAGTTTTAGAGGTCGCCCTCTTGTCCAAAGATCATAAGTTTCCTCGAAACGGTTGCCTCGGATAAAAGTGATCTAAGACATTAGGGTTACCACTAAGGCGTCCTAACGTTGCTTTAGTGACCCGAAAACTCCGACGACGATGCTACCTACTCATTCATAGTGGGATAGCATTGTCTAAAGGGACATTTACACAGTTTAATTCCTTTTGAGTAGGTAGAGGTTCTTAGGTACTTGCTCTTTCAAAACAAAACAAATTGTTCGCACTTACACTTTTCAAACAAAGTTTTCAACAACACTTCATACACTCTTGAGGACAGAAACGAGAGTTAAATCGAAGTTTTCAAACAAAACTCTTTTCAAAACCCACAAACACAAGAAAAGCAAAAAATTTTGAAAACACTTTGAGCAAGTACCTAAGAGCCTGTGGATAACCACGGATAGAAAGGATGCTAACACCTTCCCTTTCTATAATCTACCTCCCGAACCCGAGAAACATCTCGAAAAGGAATTTTTCTGTGCTTTTTTCCTTTCCTTGTTGGATAAAATAAAAGACGGTGGCGACTCTTGCTTACCGCGACATTTTGCGAAAATAAATGCAAACGCGAACCAGCATTCCAAAATAGTCAGTTCTATTTCCACCGATCACAGAACTGGCGACTCTGCTGGGGACTCCTAAATAAGTGAGGTTTACCTTAGGATTAGATCACTTGTGTTTTCAATTGTATGCTTTAAATTTTGTGGGTTTGTATCGGAGTTCTATAGATCCTAACCCGGATCTGGGGATACCCTTTAGAAGTAGCAACAAACTGTGAGGGAACTGTACGGGGTATACCGACATGGTTGAAGCAGTAGCTACATTGATGTGGCACTTTGGTGAGTACCGGTAACCCTTAAGTCAAGTCAAGGAGAGTACGGGGCCACTGCGTGGTGTCGTGAAGCATCGAATGACCTTAGAACCTTACTTGACCATCTTGGCCTTTTTAGGAGTAGTGAGATGACCGACTTTGGTACAGTCCGAAGTTGGTAGATACTCGATACTACACTCATTGAGGGTTGTTTTCTTGGAATATTTTGGTCTCCAGTTAAGTGGCTAAATCAAAACAATGAACATAGAAAATAATCCAATGATATTGAGCTCCTTAGAACCCGGTTACTATTTATAGGACAAGTTTTGAGCCAACTAACTTCAAGAGGGTACTTACCTACGAACCCCATGCAAGCCTAAACCTAAGGACTTGCTTGCTTTGTGTGAATATGACTGCATGTATATACACTTGCTTACTTTTGCATACATGTACATAACATCATAAAGCATCATATGCATATGCTAACCATTTCAAGGGTTTGGATCTTCATCTTTGTTCTTGTTTTGTAGGACATGGAGTCTCTCCGCAGGAAAACAATTCAAGTCAGCCTTGTAAGGATCCCTCCTCAACTCAAGGAGCTTACATCCAGGATTCCCGAGAACTCTCTCTTCAGTGAAAGACATGGTAGACTCCTCGGCTTGGTCAACACCAACATTGAAGAAGACATGATGAAAGTTCTCTTCCAGTTCTTTGACCCCCTACACCACTGTTTTACATTCCCTGATTATCAATTGGTGCCTACTTTGGAGGAATTTTCTCAACTTCTGAGAATTCCTATTCTTAGTCAACTACCCTACAACGGTATGGAAAAGGAACCAAAACTTGAAGATGTTGCTCAAGCATTACATTTGCAACCATCTGACATCAAGGGGCATTGGGAAATCAGAAGTGGTATCAAGGGATTCTTGGCAAAGTTTCTGTTTGAGAAGGCACAAGAATGTTGGAATTCTCTTGATTTACAAGCCTTTGAAGAGGTTGTGGCACTCCTTATCTATGGGTTGGTGTTGTTCCCAAATCCTGATCAACTTATAGATGTGAATGCTGTCAAGATTTTCATGTCCAGGAATCCCATACCTATATTGCTTGGGGACATCCTCCACTCATTTTACACACGAACAATGAGGAAAAGAGGTATTCTCATGTGTTGTACTCCTCTCTTGGCAAGGTGGTTTATTTCTCACCTTCCACAATCAGTTTTGAAGAATGAGCAGGGTTTAAGGTGGTCACAACGATTGATGACCCTCACACATTTTGATGTACATTGATGTTCTCGGTCCAGAGAAAATGTCACTATCATTGATCGTTATGGAGAATTTCCTAATGTTCCTTTACTTGGAATTAGGGGAGGCATTACCTACAAACCCTGTCTAGCTTTGAGACAATTTGGATATGCTCGGAGGGATGGCCCTCATGACATGCTGATTCCTGACATAGTTTTTGACTTCGACAACGATGCGCAAGGACTTTGAAAAAAGTTCATCAGAGCTTGGAGGATGCCTAACAAGGTGGATAGTAAGACACTGGGGCACAAGAATTCCACCCCCTTGAGCCTTACCTCAAGTGGGTACGAACCCGCTCCCAGAATCTTATGATGCCATATCCTCACATTCTCCCCTTGATCAAAGAGCCTGTTATGGAAGGAGAGGTTCCATACACCATTCTACATCCTGACATGCCAATATCATGGGAAGAAATGCAAAAGAGTTGGATCCAACTCAAGGAAGAACAAAGTGCTTTTGAAGTCAGCTTACATGCCAGTGAGAAGAAGGTTTTAGAGCTCACCCACCGACTTCACGAGGAAGAGACCCTCAACACTTACATCGCTCCAAAAAGGATGCGCAATGTCTTTTTACATTAAGTATTTTGTAATATTTCACCCATGAGGCACTTATGTACTAAAAAAATTTCTTCTTAATATGACGTGTGTTCTTTTTTTTTGTCTGCAACGAATTTGAATTTTTGAACCCTTGAATGCATTACATAAATAGCATACCATTCATCACATGCATAATAGGTACCCTTTTACAGGTCACTTATCTTCTTCGCTGTTTATTTCAGCAATCATCATGTCTACTAAACCTTCCACTGAGCAAGCTATCAAGGCCCTCCAGGCCCAGAACGCCCAATTTCAAGAGCTGGTCATGAATCTAGCTAAGGGTCAGAAGGACCTGAAGACCTTGATTCTAAAAGAGAGGAAGAAGAAGAAGAAGAGGATTGTCCTGTTCAACACCGGACGCAGGTTTGGAAACGGGCTGCAAAATGAAGTTGATCTAACCACCTCATCTGGAGGGAAAGACAACCCGCAAGAAAGGAGGGCTCCTAGCCCTATGGTCTCTGACAACGAGACGGACTGTGATGAAGAACAGTATCCTCCTGCTGAGGATAAGTACAAACAACTGGAAGACCGTTTGAGCACCGTGGAAATACAGAAGGTGCCCGGTCTGGACTTCGGAGACCCGGGTCTATCATCTGGGGTGGTGATTCCCCATAAGTCTAAGGCACCTGCCTTTGCCAAGTATGACGGAGCTTCCTGTCCAAAGCTGCACCTCCGGTCATATGTGAGGAGGATCCAACCTTACACTGCTGATAAGAACTTGTGGATCCATTTCTTTCAAGACAGTCTTTCAGGGACTCAGCTTGAGTGGTTCTATCAGTTGGATGGAGCCAGTATCCGCAGCTGGGAGGATTTGGCTACTGCGTTCTATAGGCAGTACCAGTATAACTCTGACCTCGCTCCTACGCGTACCCAAATCCAGGGTATGTCAATGGGGACGGGTGAAGGATTTAAGGAGTATGCTCAAAAATGGAGAGACCTTGCCGGAAGGGTGCAACCACCTTTAGCCGATCGTGAACTTGTTGACATGTTTTTGGGGACCCTGTCTGGTCCATTCTTTAACCATTTGATTGGAAGCTCTTCAGCCGGGTTTACAGACCTTATCTTGACTGATGAGAGGATTGAAGCAGGTATTAAGGCTGGGAAAATACAGAAGGGTGCCTCATCGAGCACCGAGAAAAAACCATTTAAGAAAGAGTCCAGTGCTGTCTATGGTTCAAGAAGACAGAATAGACCTGAACACCGCCAAGTTGTCAACGCAGTTGTTATTTCAAAACCTGCTGGTGCTCCTCAGCATCACAACCAACAAAGGGGCGAGAGACCTCGAAGGCAATACACTCGTCTCAATATGACTTTGTCTCAGATATTGCCACAGTTGCTGAATACCAATTTGGTGACCCTAAAAGAAGCTCCGAAGATTTTAAATACAACATCACCAAAGTATAACCCCCAACGCCCGCTGTGCTTATCACTCTGATAGCCCGAGGCAAAATACGGATGATTGTTGGGCTTTAAAGAACAAAGTTCAAGACCTAATCGATGCAAAGGAAATTGAGTTTGAGGCGCCTGAGAGGCCTAATGTTGTGACTGCTCCCATGCCCAAGCATGGAGTGAATGCTGTAGAGGAAGACTTGTTTGTAGTTTCTATGGATGATATTGTTACTCCTCTGATGACCGTCAAGAAGAATCTGTTGCTAGCCGGTTTATTTCCGGGCTGTGGTGAAGATTGCCATATGTGTTCTGTTGTACCTACTGGTTGCCTATCTTTGAAATCAGGTATCCAAAACCTGATGGATAGCAAAGAGATCTTGTTTGAAAAGGCTGTTGTTCCACCCATTCCTACTGAAGAAGTTGCCATCATTACCATTTTCAACAATTCTCCCAAGGCTCCCTCGAGGAAGCCTGTTAGAATTACGCTTGTTCCGAAGATCGCACCTGTAATCATCACTGTTCCGGGGCCCATCCCCTATACATCTGACAAAGCTGTCCCTTGGCACTATGGGGCAGATGTTTATGTTCTTGAAGTTAAGCAAGAGTTTGATGCTGATACCGGTGTCAGCAACATTACTGGACCTGCTAAAGTCACCCGCAGCGGTAGGCTTTTCTCACCTGATATTGCTCCACCAATTGTCCGAAGACCTGTTGTCATTTCACCTGCAAGTGTACCTACTTCCATTCCTGATCAAGTTCATATGCCTACCCATGTCGCCGAGTCATCTGATGCTCGGGGCAAAGGGATCGCCATTGACATGCTTGCCCGGACGGAGGCGCCAAAGACAATCAATGTTGAAGCTTCCAAGCAGGAGATGGAAGAGATTCTGAAGATCATTAAGAAGAGCGATTATAATGTAGTCGAGAAACTGGGGCAAACCCCATCCAAGATTTCTATGTTATCACTGTTGTTGTGTTCAGAGGCCCATGCCAAGGCTCTAATTACCTTCCTGAAGACGGCCCACGTGCCACAAGAAACATCAGCTGATCAGTTTACCGATTGTGTGGCCAATTTAACTGCTGATAACGGTTTGGGTTTCTCCGACGCTGATCTGACTGCTAAAGGGAAGAACCATAACGATGCCCTGCATGTCTCCATTGAATGCAGGGGCACTACTCTTGCACATGTGTTGGTTGACACTGGTTCCTCATTGAACGTCTTGCCTAAGAAAGCTCTAGACAGGTTGGATTGCAAAGGGTTAGAGTTGAAGCCAAGCAACGTTGTTGTCCGGGCCTTTGATGGGTCTAAAAGGATGGTGCATGGTGAGGTTAATATTCCAATTAGAGTTGGTTCTCAGGTCTTCGATTCTACATTTTACGTGATGGACATTCGGCCATCCTATTCTTGTTTGTTGGGTCGTCCATGGATCCACAAAGTTGGAGCTGTGACCTCCACACTCCATCAAAAGCTGAAGTACCCGGTCAAAGGAAAGATCGTGACAGTTCAAGGGGAGGAAGAGTACATGGTCAGCCACCTCAACTCGTTCCGGTACATAGAGATGGATGGGGAATTCATTGAGACCCCATTTCAACACTTTGAAGAGGTTCCTCAGACACTGGCATCAGCTGAGACTGTGATTGAAGGTTCTCTTATGAAGATGGCTTATTTAAAGGATTCCCGGGCTGTTATCGAGAAGAGTGAGTATGCAAACTGGGGCCGACTTCCCGATTTCACTCAGAAGACTAACAAGTTTGGTTTGGGTTTCACTGCAGAAGCTCAAAGGGATGTTCGTAGTGCAAGGATTGGAAGACCTCCTGTGTTCATCAGCAACTCGGGAGTAAATGCCATCGAAGATGACGTGGAGGAATCTGAATTCGACAGCTGGATCTACCCTACGACCAACGGCGGACCAAACAACTGGACAGCAAAGGACTTTGTCCCTATTACTTTTGTTACTCAGTAATGAACTCTTTTGTTTTGAATTTGTAACAGATAATATTGTGAAACTTTATGGCTCGGTGTCTTACCCAGGGCACCGTGGCTTCATTTGTGAGGGCTTTTGTGTGCCATTTTCATATATCATTAATAAAAACATTGGACATTTCTTGCATTTCAAATTTTGCGCTCCTTGTCTTTCTTTATTATATATTGCAAAACAACTATTTACACACACTCACATATACAGGTCCCAATCCACTCCGGATATCACTGGTAACAGCTCTGCTACTGCCAATTATGACTTCGAAAATCCGATCAACTTGGCCGAAGACGAAGGTGAAGATGATTGCGAAGTGCCGGGTGAGCTTGCAAGACTGCTACTTCAGGAAGAGAGGGTCATTCAGCCACATGAAGAGTCGGTGGAAACGGTGAATCTGGGTACCGAGACAGACAAGAAGGAAGTCAAGATCGGTGCAAATCTGGAGCTTAGTGCGAAACAACGGTTGATTCAGATGTTGTATGACTACATGGAGATCTTTTCCTAGTCTTACGAAGATATGCCTGGGTTGGATACCGACATTGTGGTTCATCGCCTGCCTACCAAAGAAGACTGCCCTCCGGTAAAATAGAAGGTTCGCCGTATGCGTCCAGAGATGTCTGAGAAAATCAAGACCGAAGTTATGAAACAGTTTGATGCCGGTTTTCTAGCAGTAACCTCTTACCCTCAGTGGGTTGCCAATGTGGTTCCGGTACCGAAGAAAGATGGTAAGGTCCGAATGTGTGTTGACTACAGGGATTTGAACAGGGCGAGCCCTAAGGATGACTTCCCTCTGCCTCACATCGACGTTCTGGTAGACAACACTGCTCAACATAAGGTATTCTCCTTCATGGACGGTTTCTCCGGTTATAATCAGATAAAAATGGCTCCCGAAGACATGGAGAAGACCACTTTTGTTACTCAGTAGGGTACCTTTTGCTACAAGGTCATGCCTTTTGGGTTGAAAAATGCTGGGGCAACGTATCAGCGTGCCATGGTTGCTTTGTTTCATGATATGATCCATCATGAGATTGAAGTATACGTCGACGATATGATTGTGAGGTCCCAAACTGAGGAGGAACACCTTGACCATCTACAGAAGCTGTTTGACCGGTTGAAGTTGTACAACCTGAGATTAAACCCGAACAAGTGCACCTTCGGAGTGAGATCTGGAAAACTGCTAGGTTTCGTCGTGAGCGATAAAGGTATTCAGGTGGACCCTGCCAAAGTGAAAGCCATACAAGAGATGCCAACTCCCAAGACAGAGAAAGAAGTCAGAGGATTTCTAGGACGCCTGAACTACATTGCCCAATTCATCTCGCACCTAACTGCTACTTGTGAGCCAATCTTCAAACTGCTGAAGAAAGATCAAGTGGCACGTTGGAATGATGAATGCCGCTTTCGAAAGAATTAAAGAGTATCTCCAAGAGCCACCCATTCTGATGCCACCAGTTGAAGGGAGACCTCTAATCTTATACTTGACAGTACTTGCCAACTCAATGGGGTGTGTGCTGGGTCAGCATGACGAGTCTGGCCGAAAAGAGCATGTTATTTATTACCTTAGCAAAAAGTTTACCGACTGTGAGACTCGATACTCACTGCTTGAGAAAACTTGTTGCGCTTTGGCATGGGCTGCTCTCCGGCTAAGACAGTATATGTTGACTCACACTACTCTGTTGATTTCAAAGATGGATCCAATCAAGTATATCTTCAAAAAGCCTGCCTTATCTGGAAGAATAGCAAGATGGCAGATGATCTTGACTGAGTATGACATCCAGTACACAACTCAAAAAGCAATCAAGGGAAGTGTATTGGCAGACCATTTGGCACATCAGGCAGTGGATGATTACCAGTCTATGAACTTTGAATTTCCAGACGAGAATATCATGGTAGTGACTGATTGCGAGATACCTGGACCGGATGAAGGACCTGAGGAAGGATCCCGATGTTCTATGTACTTTGATGGAGCCTCAAATGCTTTGGGTAATGGCATTGGTGTTGTGATCATATCTCCTAAAGGCTCTCATACTCCGCTCACCGCCCGACTATGTTTCAACTGCACCAACAACATGGCGGAGTATGAAGCCTGCATTATGGGTCTTCGAGCTGCAATTGACCTAAGGATCAATTTTCTGAGTGTCTTCGGAGATTCCGCTCTCGTGACCAGTCAGATCAAAGGAGAATGGGATACGAAACATCCAAATCTTATTCCTTACAAGGAGTATGTATTGACGTTGCTTCCCCATTTCGAGGAGATAACCTTTGAATATTTCCCAAGAGAGGAGAATCAGTTGGCGGACGCACTAGCTACGATGTCTTCTATGTTCAAAGTCAAATGGGACAACGAGGCTCCCCGGATCATTATTTGGAAATTGGATGAACCTGCACATTGTTGTGATCTTGGTATCATGAAGTGAAGAGTTACCTTGAAGCTCAAGAATACCCCGAGGGTGCATCCGTTAATGACAAGAAGTTTCTGAGAAGGTTCGCGGCAAAGTTCTTCATCAGCAATGGCATTCTTTACAAACGTAACCATGATTCAACCTTACTATGTTGTGTGGATAAGATTGAAGCAGAAAGGATCATGGCAGAGCTGCATGAAGGTACCTTCGGAACTCATTCCAGTGGACATACCATGGCAAAGAAAATCCTCCGGGCAGGATATTACTGGTCCACAATGGAAGCCGACTGTTATCAGCATTCTCGGACATGTCACAAGTGCCAGGTCTATGCTGATAAGGTGCACATTCCTCCAGTTCCTTTGAACGTCTTGACAGCACCTTGGCCTTTTGCAATGTGGGGCATTAATATGATCGGCGAGATCAGACCTACGGCATCCAACGGGCATCGTTTCATCCTGGTAGCGATTGATTACTTTACAAAGTGGGTTGAAGCAACTTCCTTTGCCACCGTAACCAAGAACGTCATGGCACGGTTCATTCGGCACAACCTGATCTGTCGATACGGTGTACCAGAGAGGATCATTACGGATAATGGTACCAATCTTAACAACAAGATGATCACTGAGCTCTGCGAGCAATTCAAGATACAGCACCACAACTCTTCTCCCTACGGGCCGAAGATGAATGGGGCTGTAGAAGCAGCTAATAAGAACATTAAGAAGATTGTGCAGAAGATGACAGTGACCTACAAAGACTGGCACGAGATGTTATCATTTGCTCTTCATGGGTACCGTACCTCAGCACGGACGTCAACAGGGGCAACACCCTATTCTTTGGTATATGGAATGGAGGCAGTCCTGCCCATTGAAGTTCAGATACCCTCTCTCCGGATCATGAATGATGTGGGTTTAAGTGAAGACGACTGGATCCAGACCCGGCTTGATCAACTGAACCTAATCGACGAAAAGAGACTCACTACTATTTGTCATGGTCAGACGTACCAAAAACGGATGATCAAGGCATTTAACAAGAAAGTCAGACGACAAGAGTATCAAGTCGGGGACCTGGTAATCAAGTGCATCATTCTACCTCAAGGTGATCCCAGGGGAAAATGGACCCCTACGTATGAAGGGCCGTTTGTGGTTAAGAACATCTTCTCAAGAGGAGCGATGATTCTAACCACCATGGATGGTGACGACCTTCCTCACCCCGTCAATGCAGACATAGTAAAAAGATACTACGCATAACTAAAGACCCGCTAGGTTGACTGGCCTAGGCAAAAATAAGGGCGTCCCGGCGAACCAAAAGGGTTCGGGCAAAAATAAGGGATGAAAAAAAAATATGTACACCCGGCAAGTCGAAAACCTGAAAAGGCGGCTTGGGCAAAAATGGGTTTCCCGGTGGACTGAAAACCCGAAAGGGAGGTCCAGGCAAAAGTTAGGGATTAAAGCGTAACACTATGTCTCATTGGATCACCTTGCATCCGGACTTCGGTATTGACTATCAGACTCGGACGACACCAGTCAATCAGATTCATCTTCAACTAAGCAGCAAAGTGATGAGATGCTTGAAGATATAAGGGCAATAGCAGAGCTAGAACCCAGTGGGATTATCCACATAGCTGTTTTGTTTTCTCTTCACAAATTGTATAAATTCTATTTGTTCGGCGGCGTTCTCTTACTAGGACGTCAGCCTCTTGTACAAAAACGCCTATTTACAGGCAAACTTCAAAATCAATACAAGTTCATTTTTCAGACAAATTGCAAATTGTTTTTTTCTTTATCTGTTTTGTTTTGCAAAGAACGTCCAATGTTCATTTTTGATATATGCATTTGACATTAATTGCTGCTCATAAATATTTGCATGCGAAACAAAGGACTAATTACGGGTGATATCAGAAGTAGGGGCAATAAGAATTATCTGAGAGGTCTAGTTGTTATGTCCACCAAGATACCAAGGTAGGTTCAGCTGAAGAATATGACCAAGATATCGTCACTACCCGCAGAGTAAGACAGTAATGGTAGCTCTCCCCACTGAGACTTGCAACTACGAAGGAATCAGCAATACTCTCCCCCAAGCAGAGTTAGTCTTCTGTCAGTCCCGAAAAGGCTCGGTATTCCCAGAAGGTCTTAATATTCCCCAGCGGAGTATAAAGATATTCCCCAGCAAGCGTAAAGAGCATCCCCGACAGTCTTAATATTCCTCAACGAAATATAAGAATGTTCCCCGGCGGAATACAAGATACCCCCAGTGGAGCCATTTCCCCAGCGTAGTCTAAAAAAGTTTCCCCAATAGAGAACTGAATCATCTTACCCAGTAGATTCTGGAAGCTTGTCCCCTGCAGAATACAAATGCGTCTCCTCAGCCAAATTCAGAGGTTATCCCCACAAGAGTCTAACTGGGTTATCCTCAGCAAGTTGCAACTGAAAGATCATCCCCAGCGAAGTTCTTTCTATCCCCAGCGGAGTTCATCATCAAAATCCCCAACAAAGTTTATCAACGGAATCCCTAGCGGAGTTATCGTTAAAATCTCAGCAAAGCATCTCTTCCCACAGAGTAATTCCCCGCAGAGTAATATCTTCACCAGTTTATTCCCCAACGGAGTTCTTTTCTCCTGCAGGTTTATTCTCACAATCATCTTCGTTGATCATCCCCAGCGGAAACGAAGAACTCAACTCTATTCTCCAGCAGCCCCGGGATTTATTTTCCCAGACGAAAATACATTCATAAACATTTCACACTTCATACCTCCTATTTACATACATGATAAAGTGCATACGACACGATCTCATTTATTTTTGAGAACATCATGACATCATGCATTTCATACATCATGACATTGCATACAGCTAACGTTTTACCTTTTTTGGGAAAAGGTCAATCAAAAGATGGCTACCATCAACCTTTTCAAGTCCCAGTTTAATACCTGTAACAAGCCAGGAAAATTTTGTGGACAACTGATTGTAGGTTAATACCTGAAACCAGCCAGGAAATTATCTACATGAAGAGATTGATGATCAATACCTGTAACAAGCCAGGAATACTTTCTTTCTCAGGTCAGAGATTAATACCTAAAACCAGCCAGGACAGATATCTCCTTGACCAAACCTTTTCAAGTCCCAGTTGAATAGCTGTAGCAAGCCAGGAAAAATATCTGTGGACGACTGATTGTAGGTTAATACCTGTAACAAGCCAGGAAAAATTATCTACACGAAGAGATTGAAAATTAATACCTGTAACAAGCCAGGAAAACTATTTTTCTTTCTCAGGTCAGAGATCAATACCTGTAACCAGCCAGGACAACGATCTCATCGGCCAACCTTTTCAAGTTCCAGATTAATACATGTAGCAAGCCAGGAAAAACATCTGTGGACGACTGATTGCAGATCAATACCTGAAACCAGCCAGAAAAACCACCTACACGAAGAGATTGAAAATTAATACCTGTAACAAGCCAGGAAAACTATTTTTCTTTCTCAGGTCAGAGATCAATACCTGAAACCAGCCAGGACAACTATCTACTCGACCAGCTCAAACAATTCAACAATCACTTTTGGGTGGCATCTTTAAGCCCATCTCCAACAAATTTCTATCACATCTCCAAATGGCATCTGTAAGCCCATTCCCGACATCACAACGCTGATACTACACCATGCGAGTGCAAATTTCTGGGTACTCTAGTGTTCAATTATCTTCCACCTTCGGATCACGAAAGGCTCGAAAGCCAATCTATATCCTCAAGTTTAAGAAAATTGAACAGGGGCAACTGTTGTACCCCAAAATTTGCCCTCCCATATTCCTCAATATTTGTCAAGAATGATCTTCATATTGCTCAAAATGGCTCAAGGGTTGTACAGTCAAATCACCTCCTAAGGCAGTCAATTCAAAATTAGGGTTTTGTGTTGCATCAAGGTCCTTATATCCAAATGGCCTCAAGTGCTTCCCAATGCCTTAATATGTTCTTAAGTCCATCCATGTCAAATCTCAAGCCTTCCAGAGGAATTTTGGTCAGTCAATTGCTCAAGAGACCCAAAAAGCGACTATGCTAGGGCAAAAGTCAATTGTGACCTACAAATAGTCAAACCTCCAGATTTTTTGTCAAAATTCTCATCTTTAAGGATAATTAATCATTTGATCAAGTGTTGATCATGATTCATCAAGGATTGCTCAAAATTCATCAAGATTCAAAAGTTGCTAAATTAGGGTTTTGTAGGAAAAGTCAACTCAACTTTGACCAAGCATAACTTTCTCATACTTTGTGAGAAATGACCCATCCAAAGCTCATTTGGAAGAGTATGCAATTTCCTACAATCCATCTTCACACTCAAAGATCAAGAAATGCTCTCACAAAAAGTTACAAATTTGGACATTATAGGTCATTTTTGAAAGTCAACAAAAACACCTTTTTTGCCAAAGCTTATAACTTGAGAATGGAAGATCAAAATGATATTAGACAAAAAGGGTTGATTAGAGTACATCTCAAGGTTTCTAAAAAGTCAAAGAACACCTCCAAAAGTTCAAAATTGAAGAATTTATGCATTGTTGAAGTTGGGCAGTTTTCCAAAATTGCCAAAAGTTAACTATCCTCAAAACTCCAATTTTTGACAAAAGGGCCCACTTTCTTCCACTTGATTTAGTCTTGCCATGCCACACACGTGTCCCATCTTTAATTTCATGACCAAACATTTATTTTTTTATTTTATTTCATTTTTTATTGATTTAATACATTATTAATCAATATTAAATCAAATAAAATCCAAAAATTGATGTAAAGGGATCTTTGTGATTTGTACAGCTTGCAAATATCATGTGACAACCAACAAACTCGTGCCAAGGCTCATTCAAGCACCAAAAATCAGATCTTTCCTATATTTGAAAACATGGTTATGGTGATCAAAATCAAATCCTAATTCTTCAATACACAAGGATATTGGCCCATGTTTTGACCTAGAATCATTCCCTTATATGCATGCAAGCCTCACAAACCTAATTCACGTACAAAACCTTGCAGAAACGGACATACCAATTTTGTGAAAAACCTTGAAAAGTGTGAGATCAAAAACCACCTCAGAGGCGGATTCAGGCCAAAAGAACAACGCAGCTTTCTTCCTTGACATCCAGTGGTGCTATACCAAGTGAAACCAAGCCTTTTCATCACCTACATCTCATTGTAAGTCATCACGAATTGACCTCTGAACATGGAATCCAAACTTCCAGTTCTTGCATCTTTTCTTCAAAATATTGGCATATTCATGTTTGTTATTTGATGTAGAACATTTTTGCATTATTCAATTTCATTGTTGGGCCCTGTATCATGATGCTCGAACCTAGGGTTCATGTTCTTGTGTTTTAGGTGTTTTTCAATTAGGCAAAATCAAGATGAATGGTGGTTACAGGGATGATGAGGAGACAGAGACGATCACGTCCATGTGCTTGGATGGGATTTTTATGGCCTAGGATGAGTTTTTGGAACATCCTACGAAACCCCCTGCGGATAAAAATCCGCAGGTAAATAACCAGAGTTTTTGGAGAAGACGACCAGACGTCGCCCTCGCATTGGTCTATTTGAAATTACGCGCTTTTATTTTATTTTTCCAGGCATATTAGTTTGTTTCATATATAATAGTTGCTTCTTATTCCTATAACAATTGAAGCAGCTTGGTGGGGTGGTAATCGCGTTGGCATATGAGCATTGGGACCTGTGTTCGAATCCCAGGTCCCCCAGAACCTTGTTTATTTTTCTTCTTCAGGTATTCCCATGTGACGTTCAAAGAGTGGACCACTATGCGCTTGCAGATCTGGAAGGCTACGTGGCTTGCAAAACAGATCCAATGGTCTAGATGGAAGGACTACCATAGGCCAGAGTCAACATACGCGTGGACAATCTAAAAAGTCAAGCAGGCTGAACGTTAATGGGCCAAGAATTGCCAGATTCACCACAAAGTTGGGCCCAGCACCCCCCCTGAGTTTGCTTATATTTTTATTTTTATTTCTTTTCATTATTTTTTATTGCCTTTTATTATTATTATTAAAAACTAATTAATTAATTAACAAACTAACCTTTTTTTTTAGAAAATCAGAAAACACGAAAAATAATATTTATTAATTTCATTATTTATTTTTGTAAATAAAAATTAACCAATTAATTTAGTTTTAAATTAGGTTTAATGATAATATTTTTTGCAATAAATTAAAAGTAAATTAGAATATTAGGTTTTAACATTTTTAATCATTTTTATTTTTATTTCCTTAATATTCTAAAAACCCAAAAAATATATTTTTTATTTAATTAATTAATTAACTTAGATTTAATTTCCGTTTAATTCAAAATAACAAAAATATGCTTTCTTTAATAAAAAGGGTCAAAACCCTAAAAACTCTCCGATTCAATTTTTCTCGCGCGTATTATTTTTTGATTCATATTCCATATAATTGTAACTGCTTCAAGGATGTAATAGTTTTAACTTAGGACCTTTTATCGCTTTTATTTACTTTTCCGCATTTACTTTTCAAGGGTTTGTTTTTGGCGATGTAAATACCCGACGCCTTGTAATAGCTTAGTTTTATTTTCCGCAACCATTAACTGCTAGATGTATGAATAATAGGCTATGCATGACAAGATCTATCTTAACTTAAAATCAACCGTAGCTCACCATAACATGTACAAAGATAACATAACTGAAAATTAACACATTTGCACATGCCACTCCTAGGGTACGCCTCACTTGGTTGCCTCGAACATGGTCATTGAGTATAGGAAGTTTTAGAGGTCACCCTCTTGTCCAAATATCATAAGTTTCCTCGAAACGGTTGCCTCGGATAAAAGTGATCTAAGACATTAGGGTTACCACTAAGGCGTCCTAACGTTGCTTTAGTGACCACTCGTCCCTAAAATCGAATTGACCCGAAAACTCCGACGACGATGCTACCTACTCCTTCATAGTGGGATAGCATTGTCTAAAGGGACATTTACACAATTTAATTCCTTTTGAGTAGGTAGAGGTTCTTAGGTACTTGCTCTTTCAAAACAAAACAAATTGTTCGCACTTACACTTTTCAAATAAAGTTTTCAACAACACTTCATACACTCTTGAGGACAGAAACAAGAGTTAAATCGAAGTTTTCAAACAAAACTCTTTTCAAAACCCACAAACACAAGAAAAGCAAAACTTTTTGAAAACACTTTGAGCAAGTACCTAAGAGCCCGTGGATAACCACGGATAGAAAGGATGCTAACACCTTCCCTTTCTATAATCTACCTCCCGAACCCGAGAAACATCTCGAAAAGGAATTTTTCTGTGCTTTTGTCCTTTCCTTGTTGGATAAAATAAAAGATGGTGGAGACTCTTGCTTACCGCGACATTTTGCAAAAACAAACGCAAACGCGAACCAGCATTCCAAAACAGTCAGTTCTATTTCCACCGATCACAGATACAAAGGTAACTATCAATCTCCTAAGTTAGGGTTTGAAGATTGATTCTTGATCCATGTGTTGAATTTCATTCCTTCATCAACAGGGTATCACCAAGCCATGAGCCTCATCATCAAGTGTGCTTTAAGATAATAGTATTTCAAGGTCTTATGAGCTTCATTATGTCTTAGTTTTCAAGCAAAGTTCAAAAGACTCAAAGTTGATTCAAGATTAGTTGACCTAATTTTGCAATTCTTTGATTCTATGGTCACAATTGCATAACTCTCTCAATTTTCAATATTTTGAAATGATTAATTTTGATATGGACTGTTTTCATCTTCTAAAACAATTTCTCTTTACATGACAAAAGCCAATTATGTTTGGAGAATCATAAAAAGATTGAAAAGATTATAAGTCCTTTAAGAAACCAATGAAAATTTTGACTTGACTTCTCAAGATCTTAACTTGCTCATTTTTTGAGATTTTTGGATTACATCAACACCACATTTCTCTTCAAAGAGTCCTTTACAATTTCTCTTTAAGGGCCTAAGGATAATTTTGAGTAGAAAGTCATTTAAGTGTTGAAAATATTATAGGTCATCCATGGGATTTCCATGTGATGTTCACAACCTTCCAAAGACCATAATTTCTTCAATTTTTAACATATTTGGATGATCTCAATATCAAGAACTAATTTGGAGTGGAAGACCATGTAAGTTTGCAAAATATTATAGGTCACGATTTCAAGGTTGCATAACTTGGTACTCAAATATCCAAATGGAAATTTTTTAGCCTATTGGAAAGATTGTGAGAAGGTCTACAAATTGCAACAAGAATAAAACTAAAAAGGTCCCTAAGTTTCATGGCCCATTGGTTCAAAGTTGGTAACTTGGCATAGAAGATTTCACTTTGGTCAGGGTCGTGTTTTGGTTATAACTAAACTTTAATCCATTTTTGATGCATAATCACGTGTCTAAACATGTTTAGTATTGTTCTAGAAATAGTTTAGCATTCAAAATGCATGTTTAGTGTGAGTTTTGGTGACTCCGAGTCACACTTCTCATGTGATATCATTTTCACACGATTTCTCTAAAAACGACATCATTTCACACACTTGAGCCTGACATTCATTCCAGCTATAAATAAGGATCATTCTCCACTCTTTTGTACAAGCTTTGGATATCCAAAAAAGCCCTGTCAAGATCTCATTTGAAATATTTGACTTGAATTCGAATTTTGATTTGCCTACCTTGAATCACTAAATGCTTCATTTAGTTAGCTTCACCAACATCTAGTGAATCTAACTAGACCAAAAGGAAGAAGAATTGAGCCATATTTGAAGCAAGACAAGATCAATTTCAGAGTTGTTTAAGTGAAGTTCGTTCGGGTAAAATTCTCAACCAAATTGCTCCAAATTTGATGCTAAGATGTAGCCATTGATCTGTTGATGCTAACTGCATCCTTTGTTTGGATGAATCGATGTGTTTTGTGCTTCTGTTTTTGAATTCCCCTTTAAAAATTTCTCTGGTTTTTTCCAAATCGAGTAGTGTACAGTTTCAATAAATGTTTCACGAGGCCATGGTTGAAATTATCTCATCAAGACGCTTCTAATGATACCGGTCTTGTGAGCATTTGAAACATTTTTAAATCGTTGATTTTTCTGGTTTTCTCTTCGTTTTACAAAGGCTGGAGGTTAAAGATGACCTATGTGTCATCTTCAACCAATGATACTGAGCCATTTGTTTTGTTTCTATTGACTTGACTTTTTAATACAAGATGCGTGCTAGTTGACTGAAGCTCATGGTGGATGCGCGCGTTGTGGCTGTCAGATCTGCCAACTCAATTAATGAGCTAAGATCTGACACCTCATGTTTTTGTCTTCATATTTTACATATTTTTATTTTATTTTATTTTTCTTTAAAAAATTCAAAACTCTTCCATTTTAAACCTAAAAAAATATGAAAAAATTTTACAAAAATATTTTGTGTGATTTCTGATTTAATGAATATTTTTTCATAATTTTTGGAGGTGATTTGGTATTTTAATTATTTTTTGAGATGCTTAGTTGATTTTAATTGGTTTAAAAATATTTTTCATAATTTTTAAATTTTGGAAAAATTCTAGAATGATCCAATGAAAGTTTGACAGCTTATGGTGACATTGTTTGATTTTTATTTTTGATTTTTCTATTTTTTATGAAATTTTTGTATATTTCACTTGATTTTGTATTTTTAAATATTAGTTTCTGACTTTTGAAAAAAATGAAAAAAATTGTGAATATACTTTGAGATATTTATTATTTTTCTATGCCTCTGGTTATAATTTATTTGAAGGTTTGATTATAGTTTAGTATTTTGCCTTTTATTTTCATTTTTAAAACACTTAAAAATTCATTTTTTCTTATTATATTTTCTTATTATTTTAGTCAAAATTTTCATTAACATCATTGAATATTGAGTGTTGATTTTAAACTCCATCAAAATGGATGAATTATTTCAATGATATTTTGATTAATCCTTTGATTCAAATGTGGGATTTAATTTCTTGTTTATTTCTACTTCATCTTCTTTCTTTTATTTTCTTTTTAATCAATTTGGATAAGATATTTGAAATTTAAGTTCATCTAAGTTTATGGATAGTTGAAAAATTATCTTCCATGACCTAGGTCTTGATCACCTTTTATTTTTACTCATGCTACATGTTTTAGGAGTATGGTTTTTACCATATCTCTAACATATATGGTACATACATTGTTATTGATCGGTCTCAGATATGCGTGATTTCTATATAAGTTTCACTTATGATTGCTTAACATATCACTAAATTTATCCCGAACCAGAAAATGATCATTCGTGGCTTAAATTATATCTTTGAATGCCCAAGTATGTTAGATTGATTGTCTTTAGTCCAATACCTATGAAGCTTGTTGTTTAGAGGCTTTGATTCTACCATTCCTCTAATGAATTTTCATTATTCTTTAGTCCAAGATCATCATTCAATCATCGTTGATCATACTTTGTGACTATTAACAATTAGCTTACTAACCATTAACAATTAGCATTACTTTATGTCTTTATTTTTATGCCTTTATTTGTATGTAATTTTATCTTTAGCATTTACATCTCATGCTATTTTATTTTCTTTGCTCACTTGAGCATTTATTTCTTTATGTCATTTTATCTTTGCTCATTTGAGCTTTCTTTTTCTTTCGAAGACACTTAATAATCCACTTGAACATAAAAAGACTTAAGACTATTTATGGACTATTGGTTACTATCCTTGGTATATTGGAGTTTTTGACCTCTTGGACTTTGGATTATAAGCATTGACACTTTGAGATCTTGGGACCTATGGACTTTGTTTAGCCTTGTTGTTATTCTTTGTGTATTGGAAAATCTTCTGTGTGCAGGTGTTGTTATGTTGGTCTTAAGTGATCTATATGATACATGACTCAGTATTGAAGACCTTGCTTATTTCCTTACTTGTGATTTATTTCTATATGGTGATTGGTATGCTCTTGGTCTATTATGTGCTTGTGGCTTTAATTCAAAGGATGGGAATTTTATGTTTACTTCATTATGTCAACTGTGGGCTTCTTGTTTGGTTAGACATTTCCTACCTCATCTTTTACATGATTCTTTAGGATAGCCTCTTCATCTCCTCCCATTCTTCTTTAATTTTCAAAATCTTCTCCCTTTTTCAAAGGATTGTTGTTTATCAAACTTGAACCACTTTCATAATAAAATTGGACTTAGGTCCATGCCTTTTTTAAAAGGTCGCTAAGCGCGCGTGCGCTCAATGCAATTTGTAGCGTGCTGCTTGCGTTTTAAAATTTTGGCAGAAGTATAGTTTTGGAGCCCATTTTGCGCGGATAGCATGCATAACGCGGTTTAGGTCAGTTTAATGTGTAAATATCGCTTAGCCCGCTTAGCGCGGTGAGCTTGTTAAGCACGGTCTATGGAGATTTGTTTTATAACTTCATTTTCAGTTTATTTTTTGTTATGGTTTTGGGGAATTTTTTCTCCCAACTCCATCAACCTCTAATTTTGTTAGGATTATCTTAGATAACAACTATGAAGCTTGCATACAGATGATTCAGGGTGGATTTCTCTTTGATTGATGTTGATAAATCGATAGATTTGTGGTTCATTTATGTTTTTATTTGTGTATTCTCTTTTGATTGGGTTTGTATATGTATTTACTTTGATCTTATGTATATTTTTCACCCTTGGCGTTATATAATACTTGCTATACAAATCATTTTTGATTGTTATCCTTGATTTTTACTCTGTGCTAGGGATTTGATTTGCTACAGACATATACTGCTCAGATTCTTATCTAGGATGATTATCTGTTAGCTTCTGGATTCTAAAGATAGATTTAGAGATGACATTCACTTACGGTGTCTATGATTAATGCCTCTATGTTGTACCCCAAAGTTTTCCCTCCCATCTTTGATACAAATTGATTCAAGACACAACCTCATGCTCATAGGAGTCTCAAGTACTCGAGACTACTCAAGGGTTAACCAGATAAACCCTCATCCTAAGCAATTGACCTACAACTAGGGTTTTTCTTCTCTTAGAGGAAATTGAACTTCTAATTCATCAAGTGGATTTCATGGTTTCTCATATGTATCAAGGTATCCTCATGCCAAGTTTCAAGCCTTACATCACAAGTTTGTTCAGTCAATTAGCCAGATGATTAAAGATAAGTTGTATTGGACAAAAAGTCAACTTTGATCAATCTACAGTCAAACTTCAAGAATTTTGGTCAACACCAACATTTTGAAGTCACATTAATCATTTGATAAAGGGTTGATCATGATTCATCAAGAAAGTCAAAATATGTTCAAATTCAAAAGTTGCCAAATTAAGGTTTTTGACCATTTCTTAATGAGAAGTCAATTGAACTTTGGCCAAGAACAACTTTCACACACTTCATCAGAAATTCCTCAAGCAAAGCTCATTTTGAAGGAAATCCAATTCTCTACAAATTTGTCTCTCTAAGCTCAAGGCTAAAAATGTTTCATTTGAGAGATATGAGCCAAAACTTTACAGGTCATTTTAAATGTCAACAAAAAGACATCTTTTTTCAAAGTAATTTACATCAAGTTAAATAGTTCAAATGAAAAAATGACCAACATTAAAGTTGTAGGAGACATCTTGAGGTTTCCAAATAGTCAAAGATCATCTTTATATGACAAAATTTGAGAGAGTTATAATTGGTGCAAGTTGAGCAATTTTGAGAAAATGCATGAAGTCCACATTGAGAAAAGTTGAATTTTTGGGCTAATGGACCTAAGTTTTTAGGTTCAAATGTGTTCATCACCACATATTAGATTTCTAAATCCATTCATATATTTTTCTGATTTAACTTTTTTTTATTTTGATTTTATTCAATTAAATTCAAAATAAATCAAATAAAATATAAAACTAATGGATTAAGACACAAGGCTTTTGTTTTTGATCAGATTTGAAGGCAAAAAAGCTCACAACCAGCTAACAAAATCGTGTGAGGCTGATTGGCACAAGATTGAACTTAAAAAAGAAACTTTTCATGCAAATTCCAAATCAAATATTACACCATGAATTACAAGATTTTGTTCACTTTTGTTGACCTAATTCTTCCATTATAAATACAAGAAGCATTCCACAAGCTAATGACACGCATGCTGCCTCTCAAGAAAAATCCTAAAATTCCAAAATTTTCAAGAAGCTAGGGCATGATCAAACCCTTCTCTCCCACGAATTTCAGTCCATTCCAAGAATCAATCAAGCTTCCTGAAGACTTCGAGAATTCATACCAATCATCACTCAAGCTTGAAGCATCCCAGAACCAGCCAACCAAGTTGCTCCGGTTTGATAACTTTTTTGGATTTCAAACTCTTAATTAACACATTATAAATTGTTTTTGAGCATTCACTTATGTTCGTAATCATGTTTAGAATGTTTTTGAACCATTAACTTTGAGGTTTAGTGCAGGAACAGCAAAACACCATTGTTAGGGCTCGAAGCTCTCAAAGTTTCGAAACCCTAGCTACAAGTTGTTTTAGCTGAAACTAACACTATCATTGAGATCCCAAGACCCTAATTAATGGATCAGGATTATTTGTTTTTTTGTTTTGATCAATTTTAACAGGTTTTGAAAAATACCACATCGGGGACAATGGTGGTAACCACCATTCATGGTGGTCAAGGGTTTTGAGGGGGTGGCGCTGACTCTAGTGTGGCCAATCCTCTCAATCTGATTGGTTGATTCAAATTGTTATGGCATAACCTTACTACGTGCGTGATTATTTTAATTGAATTTAATTTTTTATTTTTCAATTTATATTATATTGAATGATAATGACATTAGTTAGCACCTACTTTCTTTTCAATTTAGGCACCCTGTGAACACGGACGTAGTCAAAAAATACTATGCATAAAGGAGAACCGCTAGGTTGACAATCCTAGGAAAAAATAAGGGCATCCCGGCGATCCAAAAGGGTTCGGGCAAAAATTAGGGATATATATATATATATATATATATATATATATATATATATATATATATATATATATATATATATATATATATATATATATATATATATATATATATATATATATATATATATATATATATATATATATATATATATATATATATATATATATATATATATATATTGTACATCCGACAAGTCAAAAACCTGAAAAGGGGGCTTGGGAAAAAAAGGATATCCTGATGGACTGAAAACCCGAAAGGGTGATCCAGGAAAAAGTTAGGCATTAAAGCGTACAAGTATGTCCCGTTAGATCACTTATCTACTTATAACCAGCTTTATTACCAGCGTCAAGTTCAAATTATACAGATCAATTCAATCATCTTCTTCCAACAACAAGTGATGAGATACTTGAAGACATAGGGGAAATAGTAGAGTTGAAACTCGATGGGATTGTTTCCACATAGCTGTTTTTCTTTGTTTATCACTTTGTACCCTTTTTTTGAATTTTTACGACGATTTCCTCTTACTAGGATTTTTGTCTT
Organism: Vicia faba; assembly: GCA_948472305.1. NCBI lineage: Eukaryota > Viridiplantae > Streptophyta > Magnoliopsida > Fabales > Fabaceae > Vicia > Vicia faba. The sequence continues at coordinate 548,920,034 of OX451735.1, forward strand.
CTGGTATAAAAATGCCTGCTTATAGACAAACTTTCGGAATCAATGCAATTAAATATATTTCAAAATTCAAAATTATTTTTACTTTCTTTGTTTTGTTTGCAAAAATGTCCAATGATACGTTGAATGAATATATGCATTAGAATATGATTACTATTTACAAAATATATGCATGAAAACAGGATTAGCATTTACTAAAGACCCTAGGAGTTGGGGTAATGTTCAAAAGTTGTCCATAAATTCCCACAGAGCAATATCCATGGAACTATATCTATAGAGGTATCTTCACAAGCTCATCCCCAACAGAGATATATTCCCCATCAAGCCTAATATGCCCTCTGACAGAAATTGGGGCATCTTCCAGCAGTTCACCTTCATATCCCGGATGGATAACTTGACATGATCATCTTCCCCAATAGGTCTTTTAGCGGATAAGGAAGTTTGATTATTTCCCCAGTATACAGTGGAAACTTCCTTAGTGCATCCTATGAATTTCCAATCCCCATCAGAGATTATTTCCTCAATGTAGTCTACAGGATTTAATTCCCCAACAGATTTTATTTCTCCAGTACTGCAAATTCCCCTACAGAAATCACTTCCCAGCCAAATGTCATTCAATGTTGTCCTCCCCAAAAGAGCTGATACCCATATCTAAAACCTAGTCAGATAGCACATCAGAGGAATATACATCTCTTTTATCCCTATTTAGGGTACATAAGAATCAAGTCCTTCAACAAAAAGTACGATGGCCGACCGACTCTCCTTGAATGCTTCTATCCCCAAGGAAAAGTCGAACATCCTCAGCGGAGTGTCCTCAAATAGAAAGCGGAAATCCCCAGTAAATTCGTTCTAAACAAAATTGAAGAATTACTTTCTTCATCCCCAACAACAGTCAGAGATTTATTTTCCCCAACTAGACGTTGTTACAAGAAGCTACCAATGCGCTTCAACGACATATTGCATCCATACATCATTTACTAAATATCATAACATATGCATACGAAACACATATACGATTCTCATTTATTTTGAGAGCATCACTACAAAGTACATTTCACGCATCATGACATTGCATAAAACTAACTTTGTCTTTTCAGGTTAGTTCCCGAACAAATAGATATTGTCAAAAGTTTATCATCTTTCAAATACAATCATTCAGTGATTCATTCTAATAAATACATCTTTCAAATACAATCAGTCGAAGCTTCACTCTAGATTATCTTCTAGATACAGTTCAGATACCATCGAGATATAGATTCATTCTGACATTCATTCCAGTATATTCTTCGGATACAGTTTAGATACAATCAAGATATAGATTTCATTCTGACACCCATTCTAGTATATTCTCCAAGATATAATTCAGATACGATCAAGATATAGATTTCATTCTGACACTTATTCCAGTATATTCTCCAAATACAGTTCAGATACAATCAAGATATAGATTTCATTCTGATACTCATTCCAATACATCTTCTAGATATATTTCATATATGATCGAGATGTAGTCAAGACATAGACTCATTCTAGAACATCATTCAGATACAATCGAGACATAAGATTCATTCTAATACTCCCTAGCACGCCTGCTAGATACAGTCGGACACAAAATCATTCCAGTATACTTTTTCATATACAGTCAGGCATAGACTCATTCTGATACTCCTATCAACATTTACTTTGGATGGCATCTATAAGCCCATCTCCGAAGACACTCTATCACCTCTCTAAATGGCATCTTTAAGCTCGTTCAAGTAGTACAGTCAACCAACAGTGTTACTTCATGCACATGTGAGTGAAAATTTCTGGGCACTTAAGTATTCAATCCTCTTTCACCTTCAAATCACGAAAGGAGGGCATGTCAATCTAACTCTTCAGGTTTAAGAAGATTGAATAGGGGTAGTTGTTGTACCCCAAAATTTGCCCTCCTATCTTTGAGACAATTGATCAAGACACATCATCATGCTCGTAGGAGTATCAAGTATTTAAGACTACTCAAGGGTTGACCAGACAAACCCTCATCCTAAGCAACTGACCTATAACTAGGGTTTTGCTTCTCTCAAAGAAAATTAGACTTCTAATGTCTCAAGTGGATTTCATGGTTTCTCATATATATCAAGGTATCCTCATACCAAGTTTCAAGCGTTATGTTGTACCCAAAAATTTGCCCTCTCTTTTCTCAAGACATTTCTCACAAATAGATCTCAAATGCTCAAGGATTCTCAAAGAGTTGATTAGGCAAGCTCGCCTCATAAGCACTGAGCCCACAAATTAGGGTTTTATTTTTCTCAAGGAAAATTGGAATTTTTATATTTCAAATGACTTTCATGGTTCATTATGGGTCTCCAATATTTCTCATACAATGATTCAAGTCTTGCCTAACAAATTTGCTCAATCAATTATTTAGATGACTGAAAATCAGTTGTATTGGGTAAAAATTCAACTGTGATCAAAATATAGTCAAACTTCATGATTTTTGGCCAACATCAATATTTTGAATTCATGTTCATCAACTGATCACGGGTTGATCACAATTCCTAAAGAAAAGCACTCAAATCATCAAAGGGGCAAAATTGTAAAAATTAGGGTTTTTATTGAGAATGACTGATCAGTGAATTTTAACCTAGTACATGACCTAATGACTTGGAGAATGACCTAAAGGAATCAAAAACAACATGTTGACTTAATTTCATGGCTCAAATCATTTCTCAAGATCAAAGGATTGATAGTTGAAATTTGGATCAACAGATGAAACGTCAACTGATACACAAAAAGTCAAACTTTGACGTTTTGGTCAACATTGAATTTCAAAGATCAAGATTCATAAAGACACTAAAAAATATCAAACTTGGTCCAAAATAATCAATAAAGTCAAGAAAGTACACAAAAAGTCAAAGTTTTCAATACTTAGAAAAATTCTAAGTGTTTTTTAACCTTGATAATTTCACTACTTCATGACAATTTTTCACCAAGATGCAAGATAATTCAAGGAAAACTTTCAACATGAAAGTTGTAGATCTTGATGAACTGTAAAACTTTATACCTTAGGGTTGATGTCCAAAAAATTCTTATATTTGAATATATAGGCTCATGAAGTCGTGACATTTTTACTAAAACACTTAGTGAAATTTTCAGCAAGTTAGGTAGATTTTTTGTCCCAACTTCTTGGCAATTTTTCACCAAGTTCCAAGTTGATTTAGCCAAAGTGGTCAACATGAAGGTTTTATACAATGTTTAAAGTTTTCAAAAATGTCCAAGAACTTGAAGAGATCATGCTTGAGCTAGGAGAATTGAAGAGAAGAAGTTGAGCATCCGTTCTTGAATTTTAGGTCATTTTCATGAAGAACATATGATCCAATCTTTAAAGTATGCTGCATAATCTTGCTTCACAGGCCTCTTAACCTCTAAATATATCCATAATTATTTGATTACACAAACTTTTGAGCCATTGTCCAAGTGATTCAAGCATTTTCCAAGTTACCTTACCATTTAAGGAACAAAGTTCACACTTCCATTTTGGAAAAAGTGACTTTAATCACAAAGTCAACTTGTCTTGAGCCTCTAACTTGTTTGTTCTGATCACACTCAACATGTATGCTCAGAAGCAACATGTTTAAAGCCTATAGCCACCCTACAAGCCCTTGTACCATTTCATTAGAACAATGTTTGTCAAAGTTGCTTCAAAATCAAGTCACATAACCATAACATGTGATCTTTGATTTCTGGTCACTAGAGCCTCTATAATATTTTCTCTATAAATAGAGAGAGGTTGTTTGCAAGCTAACAGATGAGTTTACAAGCCCTCTAACCTTCTCAAATACCCTCAAACCAGAATTTTCCCAAAAATCTCCATAACTTGTCATTTCTGACTTTGAACACCAATCTCATAATCCACTCGTGCGTTTTAAATTTTAATCAATCACAAAACTTCCATACCTCATATATAACTAATCCCCATCCCTGTTCCCAGCACTGTAAGTTCATCTTCATCATCCTCCATTTCCAAATATTCAAACCTGTAACTTGACTTCTCCAGCACGATTTAGGCACTTTCAGCATAAAGTAAGAGTTGCATTAGCTTCCTAGGAGTGCTCAATCTCCATACACGATTTCCAATTTTGAGGTAAGTTTTCTCAACTTTGAACTCTCACTACAAGTATCATTAATGGTTACTTTGTGAATGAAAAATGTAGACATTGTTTCCCCGAAGTTAACCATGCCTTTAGTTTTCATTTATGTTGCTTGGGTGATGTGAATTTTGAAGTTGAACTTTCTAAAAAAATTAGGTTTTATTTGGTACCAAAGAAAATTCGTGTTCATCTTTGATTTATAACTTTAGTTATTTATATGGTTGAATTCATGGTGAAAAATAGAACAACTTTCATGTTTACAATTTTGAAAATGGTTGAGAAATGAAGAAGTTACAGTTTTTTCCATGGTGGTGTACTTCCCTGCGCGTGCAAGGTTGAAGATGAATTCATTTTCAAATTCAGAATTGGGTTTATTTCATATTTAGTGAAAGTTGTATTACTACCAGATGTAACAGCCACCCCAGTGGCAGGGCGTGCGCGTATAAGGTGTTACCTTATAGGGACCTGGGTTTAAGCCCCAGTGGTACCCTTTTGGTTTTTTCTAAAATTTCCATTACAGGTTCAATACAAGCCAAGCATGTGTGCACACCATGAACCTCTCATCCATTCCATCAGATCCGCCAGTCATCTCATCTAACACTCCATAATGCAAGCCCATGGTACACTCGCAGAAATCAACTACACTGGATATAAAACAGGCGCTGGACTTTCTCTAATGGGCCTGGAATTTTTTTTTATTTTCACCCCCTTTATTTCTCATACCACTAGCCCAATTCCATTTTTATTTATTTTTCTGATTCTAACAAAATCCTGAATTGGACCTTTTACTACTTTTTACCTCCCTTTTACTTTTTTAACACCCAGCACATTTATTTTTATTTCTTTTCATATTTTCATTATTTTTATTTATCTATTTATTTATTTAATAAAAAAAATATTTTCTTAAATAATTAAATTAAAAATATTTTAATTTAAACAATTATTTTATTTTTATTAATATTTAGAACTAGATTTTGTTTATTTTTCACACTTTAAAATATTTTTCTAAATTAACATTAACCTTCAAATTATTTTCTAAACAAATTATTTACACTTAGTTTTATTTTCTTCTTAAAACCAATTAACTTAGATATTAGGTTTTGTTAAAAATTAATTAACTTCTCTTGTAATTAAAATTAATTAGTTTAACTAGGTTAATCTTTAAACCTTTTTCTCTATCAACAAACCCTAAAAACAATTTTCTTCCTCTTTACATTTTGTACATTCTATTATTTATATTCAATGGTTTGTAATAGATAATTAGGACTTTATTGCTTTCTTCCCCTCATTTACAAAATTGTACCCCCCCATTCCCAAAGCTTTGTAATAGCGTAGGACATTTAATTTCCGCAATTTATCGCTTTCTTTATTATTGCTTGTAATTAGGGTTTGCATGACAAGACTTAAAATCAAACCTAGAAAAACCATAATTCAAAGATAAAAACTTGAAATCAAATACTTTGCACACATGAACCTCTAGGGTAACCCACACTTGTTGCCTTGAATAAAACAGTCATGTCCCTCGAACGTGGGATGTCTTAGCAAAGACCCTCGATTAAAAGATCGTAGTCTCTCAATGACCCTTCAACGTTGCCTTCGGTAAAAAATCTTAGTCCCTTATGGAAATTACTAAAACATCTTACAAGTTGCCTTCTATGAATGTACGATGACCTACGCATATCCCTCACATCCAATGACATGGCTATCTACCAACCAATGGTATAGAAGCACTATCCAAAAGAGGGGGGGAAAAACAAAGACTTTTTTAGTAGGTAGATTGCTCAGAATTGGTTGTTCACAAACTAAAACCATTTTTACAACTCTCACTTTAAAAAACAAACAGCTTTTCAAACACCCTCTTTCCAAACAATTTTTTTCAAAACAAACATTTTGTATACATTCTCCATGATACGAGAATTATTGCAAAATTGCCATACTAAGGCGTTTTCAAAATATTTCCAAAATAAACATTTTGTATACATTCTAAACGATACGAGAATCATTACAAAATCACCACTTTCAAAACATCTTCAAAAACATACACAAACATAAAGCATTTCAAAGTGAGCTAGCAATTAAGAGAATGTAGATAACTACGGATGAAAAGGGTGCTACCATCTTTCCTTTTCATAACCTACCCCTGAACTCAAGAAAATATCTCAAAAGGTATTTCCTGTTCTTTTCACCCTTTCCTTTATTGGATAAAAGAAAATTCGATGGCGACTCTTGCTATCCACAACAATTGCGATCAAACGCAAAACACCAAGTCAGTTCTCCCACCGTGTTACACCTTACATCACAAGTTTGCTCAGTCAATTAGTCAGATGATTGAAGATCAGTTGTATTGGACAAAAAGTTAACTTTGATCAATATACAACCAAAATTTAATATTTTTGGTCAATATCAATATTTTGAAGTCACATTAATCATTTGATCAAGGGTTGATCATGATTCATCAAGAAAGTCAAGATATGTTCAAATTCAAAAGTTTCCAAATTAGGGTTTTTGACCATTTCTTAGGAGAAGTCAACTGAAATTTGACCAAGCTCAACTTTCACATACTTCATCAGAAATTACTCAACCAAAGCTCATTTTGAAGAAAATTAAATTATCTACAACTTTGTCTCTTTAAGCTCAAGGACAAAAAGGATTCATTTGAGAGATATGAGCCAAAACTTTACAGGTCATTTTAAAAGTCAACAAAAAGACATCTTTTGTCAACATGAAAGTTGAAGGAGACATCTTGAGGTTTCCAAAAAGTCAAAGATCATATTCATATGACAAAAGTTGAGAGTTCTATGATTGGTGCAAGTTGAGCAATTTTGAGAAAATACATGAAGTCCACTTTGAGCAAAGTTGAATTTTTGGGCTAATGGGCCTAAGTTTTTAGGTTCAAATGTGTTCATGACCTAATAATAGACCTATAAATCCATTCATATATTTTTGTGATTTTTATTTCTTTTTATTTTGATTTTATTCAATTAAATTCAAAATAAATCAAATAAAATATAAAACTAATGGATTAAGACACAAGGCTTTTGTTTTGGATCATATTTGAAGCCCAAAAAGCTCACAACCAGGTAGCAAAACCGTGTGAGGCTGATTGACACAAGATTGAGCTTAAAAAAAACTTTTCATGCAAATTCCAAATCAAATATTACACCATGAGTTAATAGATTTTGTCCACTTTTGTTTACCTAATTCTTTGATTATAAATACAAGAAGCATTCCAAAAGCTAAGGACACGCGTGCTGCCTCTCAAGAAAAACCCTAAAATTCCAAAATATTCAAGAAGCTAGAGCCAACCATGGAGGGATCTAGTGGATCCTCGGGTTCTCGTGACGCCGAGCGCCAAGCTGAGTTGTTGAGCTGGAAGCGGAGTCATCCAGAAGGTGGACATATTGATGTAACTGACGGAGGGGCGGGTTCCCGGGCCTTCAGCCTACCACCCTGCTTCGTGGAAAAATCCTTCTTCGAGGGTTTCCCCTTGACTGTTTCTGATAACGAGTCTGACATCATCAGACGGATCGACAAGGAAGGTCGAAGGAAGCACCTCGCTGCTAGCATGGTCGGGGTGGTGAAGATGGTAGAGATGGCCGTTATTCTGGAGGGCGAAGGGTCGGACTCCTCCGATCAGGTCAAGGAACTGGAGTTGGAGAAGGCGAATCTTGTGACGAAAACTCGTAAGCTGAAGACCGCTCTTGAGCGAAGCGAGGAAATGTTTCGCGAGCAGGCCGACATGTTGGAGGGGGAGAAGGAGAGAGATGAAAAAGCTTCAAGGACAAAGACTGCCTGTAGCTCGATAAGGAACGACTGTAGAGTGATAGCAAACGGCTGGCGAAGGAGGTTGCAGATCTGAAGACTGCTATGATGCCCGCAGAGGATGAACCTGAGGGGGTAGTCGTCTTGCGCATGTGTGCCGACTTCATTTCTCAGATTCAACTCCTAGAGTAGGACTATGTTGACGCCTTAACCAAAGACTTTGTATCTGTTGCGAATCAGTTGTTTATGCTAAACCCGGGGTTAAACACTGAAGGAGCTGGGGTTCTGTCCCAGGTTGTTGATGGCCGGGTGGTTCCTCCTCCTAACTCTCCTGACGTCTAAGTTAGCACTCCGGGGAGCGATTGACACTGTTTTTTTCCATCTTATTTGTATTTGGGCTTGCGTGCCCGTAATATTCAGACATCTTTGACCTAAGTGGTCGCCTTTGATAATTATTTCTCTTTTTTTTATGCTTTTTGTTATTTCTGTTTGCCGTTGTTTTTGACTTGGTTATTTCATGAATACTTATATATCCTGTATGGAAATATATGCTCGACCATTATTGTGGTCGTTATGAATTTTCCATAAATTTTGTGTTTTCCACATGGAGATGTGTGCTCGACCTTAATATTTGTTCTGCACATAGTGAAATGTGTCGAGGGCGTGGAGTAGGGATCCACGGAACGAGCGCATGATTGCAGTCGAGATCCTATGCTCGTGGCGTGAACTACACATCGCGAGCTTGGTGTTCTACCAGGTTGGGTACTTCGACAGCAGAGCTCTATCGAGGTGTCTCTGTCGAGCTTAGAATTTGCTCTCCAGATGAACAAAATCACGCCTTTTGTCAATGGCGCGCCTACATGGTCGAGCTTATCCCTTCGACGTCGAAAGAGGAATATTCGACAACAAAAGTCCTCATCCGGTGAGGGACTTAGCTATAATATTGTTTTAGCTTCACAACATTCCAGGGTCGAGGTAGTGGTTCTCCGTTTAATTGCTTGAGGTAATATGCTCTGGTTCCTGTAGCTCCTTGGACGCGGTAAGGCCCCTCCCAGTTTGTGGCCAGCTTCCCTTCACGGGAATCCTTCTGGTTTCTTTGCAAGACTAGGCTGTCGACCTAAAATTCGCGCTTTATGACTTTGTTGTCATGGCGTAGGGCTACCTGCTGTTTTAGCGTGGCCTCGCGAAGAGTTGCTCCTGGTCGTATTTCTTCGACTAGGTCGAGCTCATCTCTAAGGGCCTCGTCATTCATCTCCTCGTCGAGGGGAATTTTAGTTCTCCTAGGTGGCTCCATGATTTCTACCGGGATAATGGCTTCGGTGTCGTAGGTCAGTCGGAGTGGCGTCTCTCCAATCGTCAAATAGGACGTTGTTCGATAAGCCCATAGGAAGTTGTGCAGCTCTTCGACCCATCCCCTTTTAGCTTCGCCCAGCCTACGTTTGAGTCCTCGCATGATGACTATTTGAAGCCTCGGCTTGCCCGTTAGTTTCAGGGTGTTTGACCGAGGTGAAATGATGCTTGGTGCCGAGCCTGACGATGATGTTTTGAAAATTTTGATCGGTGAATTGTGTCCCATTGTCGATGACGAGTGCTCATGGTATTCTAAACCGGGTAAGTATGTTTCATTTGAAGAAACTGAGGATGTTGCGCGATGTGATTTTAGCCAGAGCTTCGGCTTCTACCCATTTCGTGAAGTAGTCGACGGCTATGATAAGGAAATTGTTTTGATAGGTTCCTTGCACGAAAGGTCCGAGGATATCCATTCCCCACCACGCGATTGGCCACGAGGAGGATAGTGTTATGAGCTCGTGTGAGGCGTGAGGTGCATGTTCGCGTGTCTCTGGAACTTGTCGTAATTCTTGGCATGCTCCTTTACGTCTTGCTGCATGGTTGGCCAATAGTACCCTACTCGAAGTGCCTTTTGTGCTAGGGATCTTCTACCCATGTGTTGGGCGTTGATACCCTCGTGGATTTCCCGCAGTATCTCAAGGATTACAGACTCTTCGACACATTTAAGGAGTGGGATGGAGAATCCCCGACGGTAAAGTTTGGGTTCGAGAACCACGTACAGGCATGCATGTTGTTGGGTAATGGCTGCCTCCCTTTGGTCTAGGGGAAGTTCCTCTTTCGTCAGAAAGTTAAACACCATGGTCATCCAACATGAGCTATCCCCGATGGCATTCACTTCGAGTAGAGCCTTGGACCTTTCAATGCTCGGGCGAGACATGGATTCATGTATGACTGACTTGTTTTTGCCCTTCTTTTTCGTGCTCGCAAGCTTTGAAAGTATATCGGCTCGTGTGTTCTGTTCGCATGGTACGTGTGTGATTTATGCTCGGTCGAACTTTTTCATATGTTCGTTGAACAAGTTTAAATATTCAATGAGGCTGTTCTTCTTAACCTGGTATCCCCATTGAACTTGAGATGCGACAAGTTAGGAATCAGTGAAAATTTGTATCTCACGAGCACCCAAATCCTCGGTCAGTCTTAGACCTGCGAGTAGAGCCTCGTATTATGCATGATTGTTTGAGGTCAGAAATGAGAGAGTGAGAGAGTGTTCGATCACGATGCTTTCCTCGTTTTCGAGGAGGATTCCTGCTCCACTCCTAGTTGAGCTGGACGATCCATCCACAAAGATGGTCCACTTGTGCTCCTTCCTTGCGCGGGGCTTGTGAGTGATCATCTCTGTGACGAAGTCGGCCAGAGCTTGGGCCTTTAGAGCCTTCCTGCTTTTGTACTGGATGTCGAATTCCAAAAGTACCGAGGACTACTTTAGCATTCGACCTGCCATGTCTGGTCGGCCTAAGAGCTATCTCACAGACTGGTTTTTTCGTACGACGGTCGTGTATGCGAGGAAATAGTGTCTGAGCCTTCTCGCCGCGTTGATGGGGGTGTGATATGGTGGGAGAACTGACTTGGTTGTTTTGCGTTTGTGTTCGCAAATGTTGCGGTTTAGCAAGAGTCGCCATCGACTTTTCTTTTATCCAAAAGGAAAGGTGAAAAAGCACAGGAAAGACCTTTAGAGATGTTTTCTCGAGTTCAGGGGGTAGATTATGAAAAGGGAAGGTATTAGCATCCTTTTTATCCATGGTTTTCCATGGGCTCTTTGTTACTTGCTAGATCACTTTCTTTTGTTTTGAAATGTGCTTTGTGATGTGGGTTTTGAAAGTATTTTGAAAATGTGACTTTGTAATGATTCTCATCTCTATAAGAATGCGTAGAAATTGTTGTTTCGAAAATAGTTCAAAGAGATGTTTGTGAGATGTGTTTTTTGAAAGTGATTTTTGAAAATGGTTTTCTTTGTAATGACTCTTGTTTCTATAAGAACGTGTACACAGTGTTGTCTTTCGAAAATGTTTTCAAAATGAGAGTGTGGGTGTATAAAAATGTTTTTGTTATGAGCAAGCGAGCAACTAGGAGAAAATCTACCTACTCAAAAGGTCTTAGATGTTCTTTTCCTCCTCCTTTAGATGTTGCTATCTTACCATTGATTTGGTAAGAAGCCCCATTGTTAGATGTGTAGGGATGAACGTTGGGACGTTTGTATAGTCATAGAAGGCAACCTATGGGACGTTTTAGCAATGTCATTTAGGGACTAGATCGTTTATCGAAGGTAACATCGAGGGACTACGATCTTTTATCGAGGGTCTTTTACTAAAACGCCCATGTTCGAGGGACATGACTATTTTTCTAATAGGCAACAAAGTGAGATTACCCTAAGAGTGCATGTGTGCAAAGTGTGTTTGATTGCATGCATTTAGTCTTACTTTTTTAGGTTGTCTATTTGTTGTTTTCATGTCTTGCCATACACACCTTAATTACTAGCATTTACATTTGAAAGCGATAAATTACGGAAATGTAAAGTCCTACGCTATTACAATATTTTAGGGATGAGGTACATATTTATGAATGGAGATTGCAAATAAAATTAAATCCTAAGTTACTATTACAACCATATTGAAATGACAAATATAAAGAAAGAAAAATGACTTGTTTAGAAAATGGTTTTTTATCTTAATGAAAAAAAGAAATAAATAAATTAATAAAAGAAAATATTTTTATGTCTTTTTTATATTAAAAAAAGTGTTATTACTAAAAATGATAAAAAATGAAAATAAATGAAAGATAGAAACAGCGTACTGCTGCAAGCAAAACAACAAGGATCAAAAGTTCTGAAGCCAGACACGTTGTGACTCAGAAGGAAATGTCAGTGGGTATCAGAAGTTCTGGATTGGTAAACTCTGAGGTTCTGCAAGAAACGTTAGAGGGGAAACACATAAGTTCTGGATGGCGCGTGCTAAAGTTTTGAATGTGAGAGCAGTGAGAAAACCGTAGAAGCTTTGTGCGTGTGAAAACAGTAGGAAAAACTCATAAGTTCTGTATGGTGCTAAGACAGTGAACGAACAATCAGCAGTTCAGCGTGTTATCAACATATGAAAATCAGGAGTTCTAAGTGTTAAAACAGTGAGCAAATTATGGAAGTTCTGTGTATTATCAGCATATGAAAATCAGAAGTTCTACGTCACATTTCAAATCTTTCCTCAAACTAATCAGTACATCAGAAATTTATCCAGTTCTTAACCAAACAGCAAATCAGAAGGATAAAGGTACAACAGTTTATAGATGTTCTAATCCTAATCTTGAGCCTAGTCTTAGTCAAAAATTTATGATCCACAGTTCTTTTACTCATGCAGCGATATGGACAACATTAATATTATTATATTTACATGTTTAATGATGTTCTAAATGAAAGATGTGAAGTCAGAAAGACTTACCTTGAGTCTAGAGCGTGTGCTTAGGGGCTTGAATTGTTGCCTTCAGACGTTCTGGAGTCAACAAAAGTAACGGAAGAGAAAATGCAAAGTTCTTTGACTCAAAAGGAAGAACAAAGGTTTTTGTTTTCTGTTTGGGAATCCTGGATTTTTTATGAAGATTTCACAGTTTTTCTTTTCTCTCTTTTGACGATTCTCTCTCCAAAAGCCAGCCCCTTGCAAGTGTGATGGAGCAACTTATTTATAGGTGAACTTGTTGTGGTTTTAGGGGGAAAAACAAATGGGATTTAAACTTTTTTGGCACACTGTTCCATTGCTTTTTGATTACAGCTTTTTGTATTTGGTGAAAATACAGGATTTGGGAGAATGCAGGCGTGGACTGGATTAACTACTGGTTAGATTACTGCACTGTAGCAGTGCAGCAGGTTGTTTAAACGAGGTCTTGGGATTTTGTGATGTTCTGATCGCAAAAGATCAGAAATGTAACCTCCAAATGATGAAAGGGCGTGTTCTGACCGGAGAACATTGCTTCCATATGTTCTGATTGAAGCGTCATGTTCTGAACCGGAGAACATTGCTTCCATATGTTCTGATTGAAGCGTCATGTTCTGAACTTTGTTTGCAACTTCTGACTGCACTTGCGTAGAGGCTGGCTCAGAGGTTCTGAAGTATCATACTTAGAAAATTTTCTAAATGTTTAGAAATTTGATTTTTTTCAAAGTAATTCTGACTTCTGATTTTGATGAACTAGTTTCATGTCTTGATGAAATATAATTGTTGAAACTTTATTTTTGATTTAAAAGTCAAAGTTTTACCTTTTCAGTGTGCTTTTGACCATTTTGCCCTTGTAAGCGATTTTCTTGAAAAGGTGTAATTCAAGACTTGGAACTTGATAGAAGCAAACCTGAGAGTCCGGGATGACCCTTTGAGAAATGGGAGGGAAACTTTTGGGGTACAACAGTTGCCCTTGTTCAATCTTCTTAAGCCCGAGGATGTAGATTGGCTGATCTGCCTTTCGTGATCTGAAGATGGAAGATGATTGAACACTAGAGTGCCCATAAATTTGCACTCATATGAAGTAATACTGACCGGTGATGTCGGGAATGGGATTACAGATTCCATTTGGAAGGCGATAGGAAATCATTGGATATGGGCTTAAAGATGCCATCCATAAAAGATTGGTTGCATAAGAGATTCCTGGGTGAGAATTCATGTACCTGCTGTCGAGGAGGACTTCACCGAGGAATGCTGGTTTATATCCTGGGAAGTAAAGTCTACGAGCTTAGGTTGTCCATTACTCTACTGGGGAATTATCTCCTGACTGAGGAAGTGAAAGCAGAACGTATACCTGGTCAGGGTCCAGACTGCATAGCGACTCGCTGGGGAAATGTGAAATCGATCGTATCTGGCCAGATCCAGGCCTTACAGTGTTGTAAACTATTATCTGGAGAAAATAGAGAAGGAACCTGGATAGTAGGATTACTTCGAAATGAAAACCTGGGTAGTAGGGCTTGTGAGAAGAAACTTGGGTAGTAGGGTTACTTCGAAATGAAAGCCTGGGTAGTAGGGCTTGTGGGAAGGAACCTGGGTAGTAGGTGTGATACGGTGGGAAGAACTGACTGTGTTTTGGAATACTGGTTTGCATTTTGCGTTTTGTATTCGCAAAATGTCGCGGTAAGCAAGAGTCGCCACCGACTTTTATTTTATCCAACAAGGAAAGAAAAAAAGCACAGAAAAATTCCTTTTTCAAGATTTTCTAGGTACGGGGGGTAGATTATAGAAAGGGAAGGTATTAGCACCTTTTCTATCCGTAGTTATCTACGGGCTCTTAGGTACTTGCTCATCATTTTCAAAATGTTTTCTTTGTGCTTATGGGTTTTGAAAAGTTTGTTTTATCTTCGATTTAACTCTTGCTTCTATCCTCAAGAGTGTAATGAAGTGTTTTGAAAACCTTGTTTGAAAAGGAGTGTAAGTGTGAAAAATTTGTTTTGGATGAGAAAGTATCTAAGAACTATTTACCTACTCGAAAAAAAGAATCGCTCTATGCTAATTTCCTTTAGACAATGCTATCCCACTATTAGTGAGTAGGTAGCACCGTCATTGGAGTTTGAGGGTCAATTCAAATGAGGAACATACAGTCACTAAAGCAATGTTAGGACGCCTTAGCGGTAACCCTAATGTCTTAGATCATTTATTTGAGGCAACAATATCCGAGGCAACTGTTTCGAGGCAACTATGATCTTTTAGACAAGAGGACGACCTCTAAAACGACCTATACTCAATGACCGTGTACGAAGGCAACCAAGTGGGGTGTACCCTAAGAGTGCGCATGTGCGAGTGTGTTGTTTTCAGTTATTTTTATCTTTGCACGTGTTAAGGGTGATCTAATTTGATTTTAAGATTAAACATTCAGTCTTGTCATGCAAACCCTATTATCAAACATCTAACAGTTGTAATTTGCATAAATTAAAGGTGCGGAAATTAAATTACAAGGCGTCGGGTATTTACATCGCCAAAAGCAACCCTTTGAAAATAAAATAAAGCGGTAAAATAAGTAAAATGTCCTAATTACTATTACATACCGGAAATAGATACATCAATAATTAAATAAAAATAAAGCGCGGCGCGAAATTAAATCGAATGCGAATTAGGGTTTTGACCATTTCTTAAAAGAAAATGCTTTTTTGTTGTTTTTTATTTAAGAAAAGAAATTAAATCCTAAATTAAAAGCTAAATTAATTATTAAATTAATTAAATGAAAAAATAATTAATGACATATTTTTGGAGTTTTTGATATTTTAAGAAAGAAATTAAAAATAATTAAATTATGTTAAAACCTAATTAATTCTAATTGATTTTATTTATTTACAAAAATAAATTAAAGTTTCCTAGAAATTAAGACCTAATTAATTAATTAAAATTTATTAAAGAAAAATAAAGTTCTTAATTTTAATTGGACAAAATGATATTTTTGTGATTTTTTTGATAAAAAGAAAATTAATGATTGGTTAGTAAATTAATTAAAATATATAACTAAATTAATAAAAAGAAAATGTGAGAGAAAGAAGGAATTGGGCATGGAATTTGGAGGTGTAGATAGCAAGAGATTTGGCCCATTAAGCTGGTCCATTTGACTTTCTTGATTTGCTGCATATGCGTTGACTTGGCTCTTTGGTGGACCTCCAAAACTGACCACCAGATCTGGCCATCTGGCACGCTGATTGATGAGGGAGTATAGTGAACCTCCAGCTTGAACACGCACCTGATTCCCTGAAAATAATTGAGAAAATGCAATTTGCTGGAGGCAGGGATCGAACCCCTGACCTCTAGCCTTTGGGTCTTTAAGGCTTATGTGGTCACCACCACACCATGTTGTTTCAATTGTTAACACAATATTAATTAATAATAATATAAACAAACAAAATTCAATGGTCAGAACAAAGAAAAAGCGCGCGCTTTGTTTGAATGGGCAAGTGGGTGGACGACACGTCTTCGTCCCTGTCCTCTAAGAACTGTAATTTTACCTGCGGATTTTTATCCGCAGCAAAAGGCGCAGCTTCATTCCAAAATCCTCCTCAGGCTATGAAAACAATTTCTAAGGACATGGTTGAATTCGTCTCAAACCACTGATCATAACCATGGCCAATATTATGGCCAATTTTCCCTGAAACAAAAAACCCCAAAAAACAAGAACAAAACCCTAATAATGGTAGATCTTGCTACAAGTCAGATAAACAAAATCAAATGATGCCAAAAGCTTGTAAATGATGTGGTGATCACAAATATGTAACTAATTCATACTAACTATGCCTAATTTCAGATATACGGAATCAAGAACAGGGTCATGTTACGAAGGACTTACAGTGCTTATGGAAGCTTGAAAACGCCTGGTTGTGATTGGTTTTGCTTGTGAGGATGGCCAGGAAACGATTGAGACCAATGTCAAGCCTTGAAAATTCCTCTAGACCTGATTTAGATCTCCCACTTTTTTGTGATTTTTGCAACTTTCGTTCTGCCTCCACAATTGATTTCCAACCTCTCTTTTTGTCTGCACACGACCTTTATGTATTACTCAATGCATTAGGTCTGAATTGGCTGTCCAAATCTTCCTTTATTAAGGCTTTGATATTTGATTTGATCTCCATTTACAACCTTCCAATTTTGGCTTGATTTCAATCTTTATGTGCTCTAATGCCTTGATCCGAGTTTGGAAGGATGCAAGCTGTCTATTGAAACCTATAACCAATAAAAAAAATCTTTGGTTATCAATATTTTTGATTTTATGTGATTTTATGTGATTTTATTTGATTTAAAATGAATTAATTCAAATAAAAATCAAATTAAATAATAAAAACAAGATATGGACACTTGGACAAAGCTAGATCACGTGGGAAATAATGCAAACTCAAATCAAGTGAAAAAGAATGGGCCCATTTGGCAAAATTTGAAGTTTTTGGGATAGTTGACTTTTGGCAATTTTGCAAAAAAGTCCAACTTCAACAATGGATAACTTCTTCAATTTTGAAATTTTGGAGGTGTTCTTTGACTTTTTAGAAATCTTGAGGTGTCCTCTAATCAACCCTTTTTGTCTCATCTCATTTTGATACTCCATGATCAAGTTAGAAGGTTTGATAAAAAAGGTGTTTTTGTTGACTTTTCAAAATGACCTATAATGTCAAAATTCATAACTTCTTGTGAGTGCATAATTTGATCTTGGGATATGAAGATGGATTATAGGGAATTGCATCCTCTTCAAAATTATATTTGGATGGGTTATTTCTCATAAAGTATGAGAAAGTTATGCTTGGTCAAAGTTGGGTTGACTTTTCCTACAAAACCCTAATTTAGCAACTTTTGAATCTTGATGAATCATGATCAACCCTTGATAAAATGATGAAATATCCTTTAAAATGAGAATGTTGTCAAATACAGTCAAACCTCAAGATTTTTTGTCAACATTCTCATTTTGAAGGATAATTCATCATTTGATAAAGGGTTGATCATGATTCATCAAGGATTGCTTAAGATTCATCAAGATTCAAAAGTTGCTAAATTAGGGTTTTGCAGGAAAAGTCAACTTAACTTTGACCCAGCATAACTTTCTCATACTTCATGAGAAATGACCCATCCAAAGCTCAATTTGAAGAGGATGCAATTTCCTACAATCCATCTTCACACCCCAAGATCAAACAATGCTCTCACAATAAGTTACAAATTTAGACATTATAGGTCATTTTTGAAAGTCAACAAAACCACCTTTTTTTCCAAAGCTTATAACTTGAGCATGGAAGATCAAAATGCGATTAGAACAAAAGGGTGGATTAGAGGACATCTCAAGGTTTCTAAAAAGTCCAAGAACACTTCCAAAAGTTCAAAATTGAAGAAGTTATACATTGTTGAAGTTGAGCATTTTTCCAAAATTGCCAAAAGTCAACTATCCTTAAAACTCCAATTTTTGACAAAAGGGCCCACTTTTTTCCACTTGATTTGGTCTTGTCATGCCACACACGTGTCCCATCTTTAATTTCATGACCAAACATTTATTTTTCTATTTTATTCCATTTTTCTTGATTTAATTCATTATTAATCAATATTAAATCAAATAACATCTAAAAAATTATGTAAAGGGATTCTTGTGATTTGTACAGCTTGCAAATACCATGTGACACTTAATCAATTCGTATCAAGTCAAAACAAGCACAAAAAATCAGATTTGGCCTATTTTTGGAAAGCTTATCAATGGTGATCAAATCCAATATTCCCTCTTCAATGCACATGGATATTAGTCCAAATTTTGACCTAGACTCATTCCATTATATGCACACAAGCCTCACAAACCTAAAACACGCATAGAGCTCTGCAGAAATGGCCACACAACTTTAAGAAAAAAGCTTGAAAAGTGTGAGATCGAAAACAACCTTGGAGGCTAATTCAGACCAAAAGCTCAACGCTACTCTTTTCCTTGACACCCAGTGGAGCTACACCAATAAAAAACAAGCCCTAAGACAGCCTGAAACTCGTTGTAAGTCTCCATGAACATTGCTCTGGACATGGAATCGTGACTCAGTTTTCTTGCATCCTTTTGCAAAATTTCTTGCATATTCATACTGACCATTAAATTTCTAAGCAAACTGCATTGTTTAATTTTATTTTCAGACCCTGTATTACAATACCCGAGTCTAGGGTTTTGTTGTATTGTTTTTAGGCATTTTGTGTACAGGCAAAATCAAGGTGAATAATGGTTACAGGGATGACCAGGAGGAAGAGATGAGTACATTGGTACTCTTAGATTTCATTTATATGGCCTAAGGAGGGTTTTTGAAATGACCTACGAAACTTCCTGCGGATAAAAATCCACAGGTAAATAACCAGGGTTACGTTGAAGAAGAAGATGGCGTGTCCTTGTGCCATTGGTCCATTCGAATCAGTGGCGCGTTTTTTTTTATTTTTCAGGCTTAGTGCGTTGTTTCATATATTATATTTACTTCTTATTCTATTAACAATAATACAGTGTAGTTGGATTGGTGAGCGTGTGTTGCAAAACCCTTTGGGACCTGGGTTCGAATCCCAGGTCCCCCAAAACTTTATTTGATTTTGTTCTTCAGGTATTCATGTGCAATGCTCCCAGCGTGGTTCACCAAACGCCTCTAGATCTCAATTGCCAAGTGGCCCACCAGACAGATCCAATGATTAAGATTGAAGGAGCACCATGGACTAAATTCAACCAGCGCATATTGGAATGGAAAAGTCCAACAGGCTGGACGTTTGGGCCCCAAAAATTGCTGACTTACACTCAGATCAGCCCCCCCCCCCCTGAGTTTGCTCTTCTTTTATATTTTCTTTTCATTATTTTTTATATTTTTTATTATTATTATTATTTTAATTAATTAATTAACCAATTAACTTTTGATTTCATAAAATTAAAAAACAAAAAATTATTTTTATTAATTCCATTAATTTTATTATTTATTTTTGTAAATAAATTTTAATCAATTAATTTAGTTTTAATTAGGTATAATTTTAATATCTTTTGCATTAAATTAAAATCAATTTAGAATTAGGATTTTTATTAACTTTTTAATCACTTTTATTTTTTATTTCCTTAAATAATTAAAAAAAACAAAAATATCTTCTTTTCATTAATTAATTCAATTATTAATTTAGACAAATTTTTAATTCAAAAACAACAAAAATATGCTCTATTTAATAAAAAGGGTCAAAACCCTAAAAGCAATCCGATTTAATTTTCTCGCGCGCGAATAGTTTTTGATCCATATTTCAGTATTGTAACTGCTTCGGGGATGTAATAGTTTTAAATTAGGATTTTATTTATCGCTTTTATTTACTTTTCGTAATTTAATTTTAAAGGGTTTGTTTTTGGCGATGTAAATACCCGATGCCTTGTAATAACTTAGATTTATTTTCCGCAATTTAATTTCCGCAACCATTAACTGATAGATGTTTGAATAATAGGCAATGCATGACAAGATCAACTTTTAACCTAAAATCAACAGTAGCTCACCATAACATGTACAAAGATAATATAACTGAAAAACAATACACTCGCACATGCCACTCTTAGGGTACACCTCACTTGGTTGCCTCGAACGTGGTCATTGAGTATAGGAAGTTTTAGAGGTCTCCCTCTTGTCCAAAGATCATAAGTTTCCTCGAAACGGTTGCCTCGGATAAAATGATCTAGGATATTAGGGTTACCGCTAAGGCGTCCTAACATTGCTTTAGTGACCACACGTCCCTTAATCGAATTGACCCGAAAACTCCAACAACGATGCTACCTACTTATCAATAGTGGGATAGCATTGTCTAAAGGACACTTGCACAATTTAATTCCTTTTTGAGTAGGTAGATGTTCTTAAGTACTTGCTCCTTTTAAAAACAAAACCAAACTTTTCGCACTTACACCCCTTTCAAACAAAAAACTCTTTTCAAACCCACAATCACAAAGAAAAGAAAACTTTTGAAAACATAATGAGCAAGTACCTAAGAGCTCGTGGATAACCATGGATAGAAAGGGTGCTAACACCTTCCCTTTTTATAATCTACCTCCCGAACCCGAGAAATATCTCAAAAAGGAATTTTTTTGTGCTTTTGTCCTTTCCTTGTTGGATAAAATAAAAGACGCTGGCGACTCTTGCTTACCGCGACATTTTGCAAAAACAAACGCAAAACACGAACCAGCATTCCAAAAACAGTCAGTTATATTCCCACCGATCACAGAACTGGCGACTCTGTTGGGGATTCTATAAGTGAGGTGTACCTTAGGATTAGATCACTATGTTTTCAATTGTATGCTTTGTATGCTTTAATTTTGTAGGCTTGTATCGGAGTTCTATAGATCCTAACCCGGATCTGGGGATACCCTTTAGGTAAGTAGCAATAAACTGTGAGGGATCTGTATAGCGTAGACCGATACGGATGAAGCAGTAGCTACGTTGGTGTGGCACCTTAGTCTGTACCGATATCCCTTGTGTTGGAACGAGGAGAATATGGGTCTTCTAAGGAGTCATTAAGCACCAACTGACCTTAGAACCTTAAATTGACCAACTTGGCCATAGAACAGTAGCAGTATGCTACACTCATTGAGGCTAAACTCTCGTGATGATTCTGGCCGCAAGAAAAGGTTGCTAAACTGGAATTATGATCGATTGAGGGTAGTCAGTGATATTGAGATCCTCTAGAACCCGGTTACTATTTTTAGTACATGTCTTAATCAACTGAAACTGAAAGAGGGTAGTACCTAAGCTTCATGCCAGCCTGAAATCTAAGGGCTCTTTTGTGTGATTTGTGTGCCTTTACCATGTTTGCCTTTTATGGATACTTGTGGTGTGCCTTTACCATGACATCATGACATCATAACATTGCATACATTTTGCATAAGGACTAACCTATTTCAAATACAAGAGGGTTTCATCTTTGCTCTATTTTGTAGGTCATCATGATGCCCATGCGTAGGAATACTATCCGGATCAACTTTGTCCAAGTACCTACCCTGCTTAAAGATTTGGTTGTCAGGATTCCATACACTACTTCCTTCATTAGAAGGCATGGCTCTCTTCTCAGTTTGGTCACCTCGAAGTTGGACGAACAAATGATGAGTGTCATGGTCCAGTTCTATGATCCGCTACACCATTGCTTCACCTTTCAAGACTTACAGCTGGTTCCTACCCTGGAAGAGTTCTCTGAGCTGCTTGGTATCTCTGTCTTGGAACAGACTCCGTTTACTGGTTAGGAAAAGACTCCTAAGCCCGAAGAGATTGTTGTAGCCCTTTGTGATACGGTGGGAGAACTGACTTGAGGTTTTGCATTTTTTGTTCGCAAATGTTTCGGTTTAGCAAGAGTCGCCACCGACTTTTTATTTTATCCTAAGGAAACGTTAAAAAGCACAGGAAAAACCTTTGAGATGTTTTCTTGGGTTCGGGGAGTAGATTATAGAAAGGGAAGGTATTAGCACCCTTTCTATCCATGGTTATCTATAGGCTCTTAGTTACTTGCTTAGATCACTTGCCTTTGCTTTTCAATTGTTTGAAATGGTGCTTTGTATGTGGTTTTTGAAAATGTTTTGAAAAAGATGCCTTGTCTAGGCAACCATTGTAACAATTCTTGTTTGAATGTTTTACAAGGGTGTTTGTCTTTTTGAAAAGATGTTTCAATGTTTTTTAAAGTTGTTTTGGAAATTGTGTTTGTGAAGTGTGTTTTGAAAAATGGCAAGGATTGTTTTGCAAGATTGGTCAAGTAACCAAGAGCTATCTACTCTAAATTTCTCAAAGATCTTTCTCATGTTTTAACCCTTTTAACAGTGTTGTTTCACCATTGTATTTGGTGAACAACCTTGTGTTAGGATGTTAACGGGACGGGCGCGGGTCATCGTTTGAACCATAGAGGAAATAATGTCAAGTATCTTTGGCATTTTTCTTAAGGGACTTGATCATTTTAGGCAACTTGATAGCGTCATCGAGGGACTATGATCATTTGATTTGTTTTTGTTTTGCCAAAGACACTTAACATGCAACCATGGCCCATTTTTCGAAGGCAACAAGTGGAGTAACCCTAAGGGTGCAAGTGTGCATTGTGTTTGTTTTTCATGCATGTTTATCTTGGATTTAGGTCAAACTACTTGTTAATTGATTTTTGCCTACAAGCCCTAAGTCTCTAATCATGGCATAATTGAAAGCTTTTAAATGCGAGAATTTAAATGCTAAGCTATTACAACAATGATTATGGGGATGATGATACAAGTTTGAATTTGGGGGATATTTGACAAGGAAATAAAATCTAAATTATTACAACCATATCGAAAGTATAGGATACAAATATTTAATTGTACAATATTTAAGTGAATACAATAAATATACAAACACAAAAATGATTTTTGTTATGTATGTAAAAAGGTTTTCATGTTTGAAGTATAAACAAAATAAAAAAAAAGTCATATTTTGGTTATTTTTGTTGTTTAGGGCAAAACCCTAATTTTGAATAAATAGTATTTATTTATTAATTATGTACAATATATGTTAATTTATGCACAAAATAAAAAGTATATGGTGAAACAAGTATTTTTGATGTCAAATATTAAATAAAAATAAAATGTATTATTTTTGTATTTTTGCCCTAAATATTCAATAAAATAGGTGTAAGTATATATTATATATATTTAATAATGCTAAATATGTACAACAATATAATATTAATTATTTACAAAAATGTATATTTTTAGAAAATGTTTTCAAAATGTAAATAAAAAATAATAACTAAAAATAAATATTTTTTTGTATTATTTTCTAGGGTTTTAAAAAGAAAAGGAAATCTATTTATTTACATATACATATTTAATAAAACAAATAAATGCCAAATAAATGTAAAAAAAAATGTGGAAAAATATTTTTAATGTTTTTTATGTTTGAGCAAAAAATATAAAATTAGAATCAAAAAGAAAAATGCAAAAATGACAAATATTTCACACAATGGGCCAGGGGGTGCAAATGGAAAAAAGGGGTGCAAAAAGTAAGTTGACTCAGGCCCAGCCCAAGTCAACTTTGTCTTCAAGCTCCAGCAACCTTTGAACAACAAAAAACGCGCGTTTCCTTGCTTCATTCAAACTCCTGATTCCTTGATTTTTAGCCAAAACTCATAACATAAACAATGTAGAGCATCAAACCACGATTTCAAATATGTAAAAAACTTATCCTAACTCTAAGAAACCAGGGAGAATTTCTTCACCCCCAATTTCTGACCTAGTTTTTCTTCAATGTTCATGGTTAAAATTCTCACAGCATGCTTAATATAAATGAAAAGTGGGCACATGTATAGCTTTCGGGCTATGAGTAGAGCATGTTCCATTCACAAACCTAAGCCTAACTCTTCCTAGATTGAGAGATAGAAGTTCATAGATTACCTGTTTCAGCTTGAATCGTGTGCAGCAATGTGGCCAACTTCAATGGAGTTTGAGCTTCTGTATAGCTTGCCTGAAGTCCAAGGAAGCTTCTCCAACACCTAGCTTGCTTTGAATCACTCTGTATCGTGCTATAGAAGTCCACCTGCAAAACTGAAAACTGAAAATGGCAAGTGAGATTAGGGGTGTTACAGCTTGTGTTTAGGGCTTGGGATAGTTTGTGTGGATGGAATGGAATGTATTTGAACTGGTTTTAGCCAAAGTACACGAGTGGATTGAGCTGTGGACTTCAATCTGCAGGTGGTGCCCTGTTTTGCAGCAAAACTGTGATTTGGTGTATGAGGAGGTATCAGGGATGGAAGGGTCGTGCCTTAGGTCAGTTTGGATGTGTGAAAGCTGTGTACAAAGTTTGTTTTGGCTGGTGTTTACAGGAATGAAAGATGGAGAGTTTTTGCAATGTTTCTTTCACTTGAAGCAAGAAAGTGCAAGTTGTGATATAGGCCTGTCCAATACTCCCAAGCATGCTGCAGCATTTTCTCTTGATCAGTGGGATTTGTCTACCAAACTTTGCCTCAAAGATCTGGCCTGTACCTTAAGGATTTGGAACTTGACATAAAGTGTTACTTTTCAAAAATGGCATTCTACCTTTTTCCATTAAAGGGTTAATTTTGTGTGCAATGTCCAAATGAACAAAATAATGCATTAGCTCAGTGGATTTGCATTCAATTAAGGAGTGTAAAAGGGTTTAGAGGCCTGCAAGCTAGCACAAACTAAGCTGATTTGAAAAATGCCAATGTTATGAACATGCTTTGGCCATGAACAAAAGTGAGTTTTGGCCAACTTTTCAAATTCGATTCTCTCTAACCACAAGGGTGTTTGAGAAGTTATTGGACAATTTGGAAAGCTTGGAATGTGTACTACAATCCATCTTTGTAATGCAAATTGAAACTCCAAGTGGAACCATGTGAAAAGTGGCCAAGAAGTTGGACAAAAATCCTGCCTAGAATAGGGCAAAATTT
Source organism: Vicia faba (assembly GCA_948472305.1). NCBI lineage: Eukaryota > Viridiplantae > Streptophyta > Magnoliopsida > Fabales > Fabaceae > Vicia > Vicia faba. The sequence continues at coordinate 548,945,127 of OX451735.1, forward strand.
CTCTAAGTTAAAAATGTTTTGCACCCTTGTTCCAAAAATCATAACTTGAGATACAAGCTTCCTTTAAGAAAACTTTATGAATCAAAGTTGTATATTTTTAAATGGACTACAACTTTTATGTTTCAAGTTTTGTTTGAATCCATTTGTATCTTGGTGAATAAATGGGACAAAGTTAGGAAAAAATAAGGAAATTTCATAACTTAGAAAATTTCTAAGTTATGAAATTTCTTCATTTTAAACCCTAATTTGCAATTTTGGGTTTCTTGATGAACAAGTTTCATAATTGGACATGTCTTGATGAAAAATGAACCTTGGCACTTGATTTTGACCAAAAAGTCAAAGTTTGACTTTTCAGTATACAGTCAAATTTTGATAAGTTGACTGGAAAATTCATCTATCAATCCTGTGCATTTGAGATCTTTTGAACTTGTTGAATGGGTCAAGACAATGCCAATTAGTCCTTGAGTCCATATGTGAGCTTGGTTTGCCATTGGTTAGGTCAAACAGTCAAAAATTGCCTTTGTGTAGTCAAAACCCTAGAAATGACCATTTTGCCCTTTTGGTGATCTAATCAAATTTCTTGTGGAGTTGTGATCCAAACTTGATAAAATGATTCATATGAGTTCATAATGTTGATGTGGGTCAAAAATCATGAGGTTTGACTGTCAATTGGCCACAGTTGACTTTTTCCCCAATACAATTGATTTCTAGGTCAACTGTCCAATTGACTGGGCAAAGATTGGAATCAAGGCTTGAAACTTGGCATGGATAAACTTGTGAGTCCAACATGAAGCATGAAAGTCACTTTGGGCTTTTTAGGTCAAAACATCCATGTGCAAACTCAAACCCTGATTTGGGTCAACAGTGCAAGGAGGGGCCTTGAGCAGAGCAAACCATAACTTGATCTTGAGCTCCAAGAGTCTTGTGATGAGAAAATGTTGATGAAATGAGAGGGAAAATTTTGGGGTACAACAGTTGCCCCTGTTCAATCTTCTTGAACCTGAAGAGTTAGATTGGCAAGTTTGTCTTTCGCGTCTCGAAGGTAAAAGGAGATTGGACACTAGAGTGCCCGTATATTTGCACTCGTCAAAACATGGATGCGGGAATGGGCTTAGAGATGCCATTTGGAGATGGGATTAAAGATGCCATCTGGAGATGTGACAAAATCTTGTCAGGGGATGGGCTTAAAGATTCCATCTGGGGATGGGCTTAAAGATGCCATCTGGAGATGTGACAAAATCTTGTCAGGGGATGAGCTTAAAGATGCCATCTGGAATGTATGTTGTAGGTGGAAGAAATGAGTACCAGAAAGGTGTCCATGTTTTGGAACATCTCTGAACTGGGGGTCTGAATGAGCAATAGATTGACATCCATGTTTGGAGAATCCGTAAACTGTTTTTAGAAGTCTTGGATCTGAACAAGCGATGGGTTAACATCCGTATTTGGAGAACCCGTAAACTGTTTTCAGAAGTCTTGAAGTTGAATAAGCAATAGATCAGCATCCGTGTTGGGAAGCGTCCGTAAACTGTTTTCAAAAGTCTTGAATCTGAACAAGCGATAGATTGACATCCGTGTCTGGAAGCACCCGTAAACTGTTTTCAAAAGTTAAGGTTGAAGCTTATTAATCTTATCCTGAAAAGGGTAAAATATTAGCCGAAACACAAAGTTATGTTGCATGAAATGTATGATGCAATATATGTTATATCAATGTTTATGATATGAATGTAATGAATGTGCATGTAAGCTGATGAGCTGTCTTGCTGAGGATATATGAATCCTGGATGGCCGGAGATAACAGAATCTTGACTGCTGTCGGGGAAAGTAAATTCTTGACTGCTGTAGGGGATTGAAAATCCTTTGATCGTTGAAAATGAAAAGTCTCGGGACCACTGTTGGGGAATCAGGAGTTTGGGTTGTATGCCAATCTACTGGGGATTCAAGGACGAGAGTCTTCATTCTGTTAAAGGTCAGAAATTGGGAGCATACCAATCTTATGAGGTTTCAAGGATGAGAATCTTCATTCTGTTAACGATTAACTGCTATCTGGCCGATCTCCAGGCTTTCATAGAAACTTGTATTGCCATCTGGTCGTAATCCAGGCTTCACAATAACTTGTTGAGCTACTATCTGGTCAAATCTGGGCTTCACGGCTTGTGTTAAAGATATACCGCCATCTGGTCGATTCCAGGCTTCGTAGTATTCTTGGCTGCTGTCTGGTCGTAATCCAGGCTTCACAGAAACTTGTATTGCTATCTGGTCGTAATCCAGGCTTCACAATAACTTGTTGAGCTGCTATCCGGTCAAATTCGGGCTTCACGGCTTGTGTTAAAGATATACCACCATCTGGTCGATTCCAGGCTTCGTAGTATTCTTGGCTGCTGTCTGGTCGTAATCCAGGCTTCACAGAAACTTGTATTGCTATCTGGTCATAATCCAGGCTTCACAATAACTTGCTAAGCTGTTATCCAGTCAAATCTGGGCTTCACGGCTTGTTGGGGATTAAACTATTATCTGGTCGAATCCGGGCTTCATAGCTTGTTTTTTGGAGATACCACTATCTGGTCGTAATCCAGGCTTCGCGGTAGTCTGATATTGTTATCCGGTCGTAATCCGGGCTTCACAATATGATGTAGAGATCAAGATACTATCTGGTCAAATACGGGCTTCATAACTTGAATTTTGTGAGAATTTGATCTTTGGCGACCGTAACTTCCAACAGGTGATGAAGGAACTTTTGAACGACCGATCAATTTGAAATGTAATTTGTTTTGGAGAATAAATCCTTGACAAATGTTGGGGAAATAAACCCATAACCGAAGCTGGGGATAGAAAAATCCTTTGGTTATTGAGGGTGAGAAATCCTTGTTGACTGCTGATTGCTTGGGGAACAAGATCTTCAATTGTTGAGGGGTCTTAGGACCACTGCTGGGGATTGAAAATCCTTGGTGACTTGTGGGGGATGATAATTCTGATGATCTCTACTGGGGAGTTCAGAACCTGGGAGACTCATGCTGGAGGAGTGAGACTGAGAATCTTCAATCTGAAGGGAAGTATCTCTGTGGGGAGAATGTTCACTAGTCTGGTTCCGATGGGGATTGACAGCTTTGGAGGTTTTAGCTCCGCTGGGGATTGATAATTTTGGCTCCACTAGGGATCTTGAAACTTAACTCTGAGGGGAATTAGATTCTGGAAGGCTCTCTGGATGGGGAAATCAGCTTTGAGAAAGCTTTTGTTCTGCTGAGGATCCTGAAGTTTAACTCTGTTTGGGGAATTAAGTTCTGGATCTTAACTTTGTTGAGGAATTTGGATTTTAATTCCGCTGGGATTCCTTCTGAAAGGGCATCAAGATATCTATTTGTACCTTCAACCTATCAGCAATCATCTTTCTTTATTTGTAAGAAAATGATTATGTTCAAATGCATATGGCTATTTAACAAAACATTGGACGTTTCTCAGATAAAACATAAGTGTAAAAAAGCAAAAGGAACACAAAGCAAATTCTGTATTTGGAAAAATATTTGTATTAACTTTTTATGAGTATCTTTGTACAAAGGAGACAGGCATCCTAGTAAGAGGATGTTGTCGTAAAAAATTGAAAATTTTATACAAAAGAAAGATGGCTATGTGTAACAATTCCATGGGATTCCCATTCTGCTATAGCCTTCACAACTCTGAATATCTTGTCCATTCAATGCTTCGTCCGCCGATGATTGGATTGATCAGAAGCTCGGAGCTTGTTGATGAAGAGATTGTTCTTTAAAGTGATCCGACGAGACATAGTCATACGCTTTAATTCCCTAACTTTTGCCTGAATCGCCCTTTCGGGTTTTCGATCCACCGGGAAACCCTTTTTTGCCCAAGTCGCCCTTTCGGGTTTTCAACTTGCCGGGTGTACAGATTTTTTTGTTTTATCCCTAATTTTTGCCTGAACCGCCCTTTCGGGTTTTCGATTCACCGGGATGCCCATTTTTGCCCAAGTCGCCCTTTCGGGTTTTCGACTTGTCGGGTTATTTTACGCGTAGTATCTTTTGACTATGTCTGTGTTCGCAGGGTGTGGCAAATCGTCGCCGTCCATAGTGGTCAGAATCATTGCACCACTAGAAAAGATGCTCTTGATTACAAATGGTCCTTCGTAAGTAGGAGTCCATTTTCCCCTGGGATCATTTTGCGGCAAGATGATCCGCTTGATTACAAGATCTCCGACTTGATATACTTGACGTCTGACTTTCTTGTTGAAAGCCTTGATCATCCGTTTTTGGTACGTCTGACCATGTCAAACAGCAGTGAGTCGCTTCTCGTCGATCAAATTAAGTTGATCAAGTCGGGTCTGAATCCAATCGTTTTCACTCAAACCAGCGTCCTTCATAATCCTTAGAGAAGGAATCTGAACTTCCATGGGTAGGACAGCTTCCATGCCATATACCAAAGAAAATGGGGTTGCCCCTATTGAAGTACGTGTCGTGGTACGATATCCATGCAGAGCAAATGGTAACATCTCATGCCAGTCCTTGTAGGTGACTGTCATTTTCTGAATGATCTTCTTGATGTTTTTGTTCGCAGCTTCAACAGCACCGTTCATCTTCGGCCAATAGGGAGATGAATTGTGATGATAAATCTTGAACTGTTCGCATAGAGCGGTGATCATAGTATTGTTCAGATTTGTACCGTTGTCTGTGATGATCCTGTCGGGGACACCATACCGGCATATGAGGTTCTGCTTGATGAAGCGGGCAACCACATTTTTCGTAACAGCGGCAAAGGAGGCTGCTTCTACCCACTTGGTGAAATAATCAATGGCGGCCAGGATGAAGCGATGTCCATTGGATGCTGTGGGCTTGATCTCTCCAATCATGTCAATGCCCCATATTGCGAATGGCCAAGGAGCTGTCAGAACGTTGAGAGGAACAGGAGGAATATGAATCTTGTCGGTGTAGACTTGATATTTGTGGCAAGTACGGGAATGTTGATGGCAATCAGCTTCCATGGTAGACCAGTAATAGCCTGCCCTTAGAATCTTCTTAGCCATCGTATGTCCGCTCAAGTGGGTGCCAAATGTGCCGCTGTGTATCTCAGTCATGATCAACTCTGCTTCAGCTTTGTCCACACAACGAAGTAAAACACAATCGTGGTTGCGCTTATAAAGGATGCCATTGCTTAGGAAGAACTTGGCCACAAATCTCCTTAAGAACTTTTTGTCATTGACGGAAGCTCCTTCGGGATATTCTCTAGTCTGGAGATACCTTTTGATTTCATGAAACCAGGGTTGTTCCACTACTTCTTCGGTATTAATCTCATGACAATGCGCAGGTTCATCCATTCGCTCGATGGTGATTTGGGGAGCCTCGTTATCCCAGTTGAGTTTAAACATGGAAGACATTGTAGCCAGAGCATCTGCTAGCTGATTTTCTTCTCGCGGGAAATGCTCGAAAGTAATCTGCTCGAAATGAGGCAGCAATGTCAGGACATGTTCTTTGTATGGGATGAGATTAGGATGTTTGGTATCCCACTCTCCTTTGATTTGACTGATAACCAAAGCCGAATCCCCAAATACGATCAAAGATTTGATCCCCAAGTCTATAGCAGCCTTGAGACCAAAGATGCAAGCTTCATATTCGGCCATGTTGTTGGTGCAGCTGAAACAAAGTCGGGCAGTGAAAGGTGTATGGCAACCTTCCAGGGAAATGAGTACCGCACCGATACCGTTTCCAAGTGCATTTGAAGCACCATCAAAGTACAGGGTCCATCGGGATCCATTTTCAGGTCCGTCATACGGTCTGTTACCTTCAATGTTGTTCAAAGTCATGATGTCCTCGTCCCGGAAGTCGAATCTCATGGATTGATAATCTTCGATAGCTTGATGAGCTAGATGGTCAGCTAGTACACTCCCTTTTATAGCTTTTTGGGTAGTATACTGGATGTCATACTCAGTCAGGATCATTTGCCCTCTAGCGATTCTTCCAGATAAAGCAGGCTTCTCGAAGATATACTTGATCGGGTCCATTTTGGAAATCAGCAAAGTGGTATGAGTCTACATATACTGCCTTAGTCGGCGAGCAGCCCATACCAAAGCGCAGCAAGTTTTCTCGAGTAGTGAGTAGCGAGTCTCACAGTCGGTAAACTTTTTGCTAAGGTAATAAATGGCATGCTCCTTTTGACCAGACTCGTCATGTTGGCCCAGTACGCACCCCATTGAGTTGTCCAAAACAGTCAGATACATGATCAGCGGTCTTCCTTCGACGGGTGGCATCAGAATAGGAGGTTCTAGAAAATACTCCTTGATCTTATCAAAAGCAGTTTGACAATCATCGTTCCATTCGACTACCTGATCTTTCTTTAATAGTTTGAAAATTGGCTCACAGGTAGACGTCAGGTGAGAGATGAACCTGGCAATATAGTTCAAGCGTCCCAAGAATCCTCTAACCTCCTTTTCAGTACGGGGGGCAGGCATTTCTTGTATAGCTTTTACTTTTGCTGGATCGACCTCAATGCCTTTGTTGCTGACAATAAATCCCATAAGTTTACCAGACCTAACTCCAAAAGTGCACTTACTTGGATTCAGCCTGAGTTTGTACTCCTTCAACCTGGCAAACAGCTTCTGCAAATGTTCAAGGTGTTCTTCTTCTGTTTGTGATCGAGCTATCATGTTGTCTACGTAAACTTCAATCTCATGATGTATCATATCATGAAACAAAGCTACCATGGCGTGTTGATAAGTTGCCCCTGCGTTCTTCAGTCCAAACGGCATCACCTTGTAGCAGAAGGTGCCCCATTGAGTAACAAAGGTTTTTTTCTCCATGTCCTCGAGGGCCATTTTAATCTGGTCGTAACCCGAGAATCCGTCCATGAAAGAGAATACTTTGTGCTGAGCTGTGTTGTCAATCAAAATGTCGATATGTGGTAGCGGAAAATCATCTTTAGGGTTGGCCCTGTTTAAATCCCGAAAGTCCACACATATTCTGACCTTGCCGTCTTTTTTGGGAACGGGCACAATGTTAGCAACCCATTGTGGATAGGATGTAACAGCCAAAAAACCAGCGTTGAATTGCTTCATTACTTCAGCTTTAATCTTCTCAGACATGTCGGGCCTCATTCGGCGGACTTTTTGCTTGATCGATGGATAGTCCTCTCTTGTAGGGAGACGGTGAACCACGATGTTTGTGTCTAACCCTGGCATGTCTTCATAATATCAGGCGAAGATTTCAACATATTCATTCAACAGTTGTATTAAGCGCTCCTTGACACTTGGTTCCAGATTAGCACCCACTTGTACTTCTTTCCTGTCTTCCTCTGTTCCTAAGTTGACGGTTTCCAACAACTATTCATGAGGTAAGATGGCCCTCTCTTCTTGTTGTAGAAGTCTGGCTAGCTCTCCTGGTACTTCACAATTTTCGTCGTCTTCGCACTCAGCCTGATTGACCAAATCTTCAGAGTTATTGAAGGATACAACAGAATAGTCACCCATGGAATCCGGAGTGGATGGGTACCTGCATTTGTGAGTGTGGGTGTGTGTAAGGGATAGCCATCCTTAAACAAACAAAAATGCAAAAGGAAAGAAAATGAACACAACAGTTTATAAATGAAAAACGTCCAATGATTCATTAAACATGGCATATGATTATGAAGAGAATTAAATCCCTTACAAGTGGACCTATATGCCCCAAGCAAGGCATGAGGTGAAAAAGTGTGCAGATTGTTTTAGTAATTATTACAGACCAACAGGAAATGTTCGAAAGATAAATTATTGATTGATGAAAGTAATGGGAACGAAGTCTTTCGCCTCCCAGTTGTCCAGTCCCCCTTCAATGGTTGGGAAGATCCAATCTTCAATGTTACCCTCTTCGTCTTCGTCTTCCAAAGCATTGATTCCATGAGGAGAAATCTTGATGGGTGCCTTTTCAATTTTTGAGCGACGCATAGCCTTTTGCCCCGCAGCCGTAAACCCCAACCCAAACTTGTCTGTCTTGTGAGGAAAGTCAGGCAACTGTCCCCATGTTGAGCTTTTCCCCTCCTTCATTGCAGCCTTTGCGTCTTTCAGAGATGCCATCCTGGCCACCTGCTTGGGTACCTCAGCTACTGCCTTTGCTACAGCAACCTCGGGAGAAACTTCCTCGAAGTGTTGGAACGGTGTTTCGATGAATTCGCCATCCACTTCCACATACCAAAAGGAATTCAGATGACTGATCATGTACTCCTCCTCACCGTGTACAGTTATGATTTTTCCATTAACAGGGTATTTCAACATCTGATGTAGAGAGGAAGTGACTGCCCCAGCATTATGAATCCACGGCCTTCCTAGCAAGCAAGAGTAGGATGGGCGGATGTCCATTACATAGAATGTGGAGTGGAACACCTCAGTGCCTACCTTGATGGGAATGTCGACCTCCCCATTCACCATTCTTTTAGACCCGTCAAAGGCTCTGACAATGATATTACTTGGTTTCAGCTCCAAGCCTTCACAATCCAACCGGTCGAGAGCTTTCTTAGGCAGCACATTTAGAGAAGAACCAGTATTGACCAAGACATGGGCGAGAGTGGTTCCTCGGCATTCAACTGACACATGCAATGCGTCATTGTGCTTTCTTCACTTCGGTGTCAGGTCAGCATCAGAGAAACCTAGGCCGTTGTTGGCGGTAAGGCTGGCTACACAATCCTGAAATTGATCGGCTGAGGTTTCTTGGGGCACATGGGATGTCTTCAAAAACCTTATCAAGGCTTTGGCATGAGCCTCCGAACAAAGCAGCAAAGCTAACATGGAGATCTTCGAGGGGGTTTGCCCCAGTTGCTCCACCATATCATAATCACTCTTCTTGATTATTTTCAGAATCTCCTCCATTTCTTTCTTAGAGGTTTCAGGGATGACCAATGGCTGAGCCCTCGTCCTGACGAGCTCTTCTTGGATCCCTTTCCCCTTATCAGCAGCAGCAGGACAAGGGACAGCCACAAGAGTAACAGCTTCTTCAATCATTGGCGTTCTTGCAGATAGTTTTACCGGTGCGGGGGTAACCTTGGGAGCAGCTAAGGGTCCAAAGATTGCCTTTGGAGGGGCAATCTCTGGAGAGAAAATTCTTCCACTTCGGGTAATTTTGCTCGTACCGGCAATGTTTCCAATGTCGGCAGTTTCTTCGTCAGAGCTTTCTTCAGTTATCTCAATTTGCTTAACACCGTGGTAGTAGATTTCTCCACCATAATTCCACGGTATTGATTTGTCAGATTTGTATGGGACGGGCCCAGGCATGGTTATCTTCAAGGGTACAATCTTCGGAGTGGATGTAATCTTAACAGGCCTTTTGGGGACCTTGGAAAGATTGGCGGAAATGGTTATTATTGAAACTTCATTGATAGGAGTTGGAGTAACAGGAGTCTTTTCGAAAAGAATTTGTTGGTTGTCCATTAGGCGTTGGATGCCTATCCTCAGCAATGGACAGTCAATTGGTAGGGAGGAACAAAGGTAGCAATCTTCTTTACAACCTGGGAAAATCCCAGCCTTCAACAGATTCAACTTGATTGTCAGTAGTGGAGTTATTAGATCATCAACAGTAGAAACAAACAGATCTTCTTAAATAGCATGGACATTGCGACCATGCTTTGGCATTGGAGCGGAGATTACATTCGGCTTCTCGGGGGCATCGAACTCAACCTCTTTTGCGTCTATCAAATCCTGAATTTTATTCTTAAGCGCCCAGCAATCGTTGGTGTCATGCCCGGCGCTGTCAGAATGATAGGCACACTTTGCGTTGGGATGATAATGTGGGGAAGTGGTATTCACAACCTTTGGCGCCTCTCTAATACTGTTGAGATTCAACTTCAACAAATGGGGAAGAACTTGTGCAGGCGTCATGTTGATGCGGGTGAACTGCCGTTGTGGCCGTTCTACCCGTTGCTGGTTAGGTCTAGACTGATTGTTACGAGGCTGATCATTTGACGAATTTTGAATCATCACGGCCCCTACAGTTGGTCGGCGCTCAGTTCTTCTCGATCCTTTCTGAGAGTATATAACAGCTGCTTCCTTCTTAGCCAGGAATGGTTTTTTAACAGTTGTGGAGGCAGAGGCATCCCTTTGAATCTTCCCACTCTTAATACCAGCTTCCACCCTTTCGCCAGTCAGAATCAATTCAGTAAACCCTGTAGAAGATCTCCCGATCAAATGGTTGAAGAAAGGGCCAGATAGGGTCCCCAAGAACATATCAACTAGCTCCCTATCTGAAAGTGGTGGTTGTACCCTTCCGGCCAAGTCGCACCATTTCTGGGCGTATTCTTTGAATCCCTCATTTGAGGTCATCCCTATACTTTGTAGCTGAGTACGGGTTGGCGCCAAGTCGGCGTTGTATTGATACTGGCGATAGAAGGCAGCTTCCAAGTCTTCCCAGTTATGCACTTCTGACCTCTCAAGTTGGTAAAACCAATCTAGTTGTGTACCAGACAGGCTGTCCTGAAAGAAGTGTACCCAAAGATTTCTATCGGATCAATGAGGTTGAATTCTTCTGACATATGACCTCAGGTGCATCTTCGGGCAAGACAGACCGTCGTATTTTGCAAAAGTGGGCACCTTAAACTTTGGAGGGATCACAATTCCAGCAATCAATCCCAATTCTTCAAAATCTAACCCGGGAACCCTTTGCAGCTCCATAGCTGCCAGTCTATCCTCCAGGTTTTTGTATTTGTCGTCCGCTGGCGGGTATTGCTGCTCTGAATAATCTTCATCTTCCTCAACCTCTTCCTCTTCAGCCTCGGATTCAGAAGGTAATGCAGCTCCTTTTCATTTGCCGGTCCCCTCGTCAGATGTGGAGGGGAATTCAAGAACTCTCCTAGCTTCGTTCTCAAATATTCTTCCCAGTGTAGCTACCCCAACTCTTTTCTTCTTCTTATTTTCTTTTTCTTGCTCTTTATTCCCTAACAGTGCTTTAAGATCCTCCTGACCCTTTGCCAAGGTCATAAGGAGCTGTTGAAACTGCGAGTTTTGTGACTGCAGATCTCTGACCGTCAGCTCAATATCCATCTTACTGAAATAAACAGCAGAAAGATAAGGAAACCTGGTGTGAAGACCTGTTTATGCATATGATGAATGATATGTTTATTCATGTAATGCATTCAAGGATTTAGAAATTCAAAGTTGTTGCAAACAAAAAGAACACACGTCATATTAATAAGAAGAAATTTTGTCAGTACATAAATGCCCCATGGGCCAAATATTACAAAAACTTCTTAAGGTAAAAAGACGTTGCACATCCTCTTTGGTGCGATGTAAGTGTTGAGGGTCTCCTCCTCGTGAAGTCGGCGAGTAAGCTCCAAAACCTTCTTCTCACTGGCGTAGAAGCTGGCTTCAAAAGTATCCTTTTCTTCCTTGAGTTGGATCCAACTCTTCTGCATTTCCTCCCATGATGTTGGCATGTCAGGATGTAGGATGGTGTATGGAACCTCTCCTTCCTTAACAGGCTATTTGATCAAAGGGAGAATCTGAGGGTAAGGCATCATAAGACTCTGGGCGTGGGTTCGTACCCACTTGAGATAAGGCTCAAGAGGGATGGAGTTCTTGTGCCCCAGTGTCTTGCTATCTACCTTGTTAGGCATCCTCCAAGCTCTGATGAATCTTTGGCGAAGTCTTTGCGCATCGTTGTCGAAGTCAAAAACTAGGTCAGGAATCAGCATGTCATGAGGGTCATCCCTCCGTGCATATCCAAATTGTCTCAAAGCTAGACAAGGGTTGTAGGTAATGCGTCCCCTAATGCCAAGTAATGGAACATTAGGGAACTCACCACAACGATCGATGATGATGACATTTTCTCTGGACCGAGAACACCAATGTACATCAGAATGTGTGAGGGTCATCAATCATTGCGACCACCTCAAGCCTTGTTCATTCTTCAAAACTGATTGTGGAAGGTGAGAAATAAACCACCTTGCAAGGAGAGGAGTACAACACATGAGAACACCTCTCTTCCTCATTGTTTGTGTGTAAAATGAGTGGAGGATGTCCCCAAGTAAAGTAGGTATGGGATTCCTGGATAGGAAAATCTTGACAGCATTCACGTTTATAAGTTGGTCAGGATTTGGGAACAAGACCAACCCATAAATGAGGAGTGCCACAATCTCTTCAAAGGCTTGTAGATCCAAGGAATTCCAACACTCTTGTGCCTTCTCAAACAAGAACTTTGCCAAGAAGCCCTTGACACCACTTCTAGTTTCCCAATGCCCCTTGATGTCAGATGATTGCAAGTGTAGTGCTTGAGCAATATCTTCAGGTTTTGGTTCTTTTTCCGTACCGTTGTAGGGTAGTTGATCAAGAATAGGAATTCTCAGGAGTTGAGAAAATTCCTCCAAAGTAGGCACCAATTGGTAGTCGGGGAATGTGAAACAGTGGTGAAGGGGGTCAAAGAATTGGAACAACACTTTCACCATGTCTTCTTCAATGTTGGTGTTGACTAGGCTGATCAGTCTACCATGTCTTTCACTAAAGAGAGAGCTTTCTGGAATTCTGGATGTAAGCTCCTTGAGTTGAGGAGGGATTCTCACAAGGTTGACTTGGATAGTTTTCCTGCGAAGAATTTCCATGACCTACAAAACAAGAACAAAGATGAAGATCCAAATCCTTGAAATGGTTAGTGGATGCATATGATGCTTTATGATGTTCATGATGTATGCACAAACACATGTACAAGCAATTCACACAAAACCCTAGTTTCAGGCTTGCATGGGGTTTCATAGGTAAGTACCCTCTTAAGTTTAGTTGGCTTAAAAACCTGTCCTATAAATAGTAATCGGGTTCTAAGGAGCTCAATATCATTGGATTGTTTTCTATGTTCATTGTTTTGGTTTAGCCACTTAGCTAGCGACCAAAATATTCCTAGAAAACAACCCTCAATGAGTGTAGTATCGAGTATCTACCAACTTCGGACTGCACCAAAGCCGGTCATCTCACTACCCCTAATAAAAGGCCAAGATGGTCAAGTAAGGTTCTAGGTAATTAGTGCTTGGTGGCATCACTCAGCGGCCCCGTACTCTCCTTGATTGAACTCAAGGGTTACCGGTACTCACAAATATGTCGCACTAATATAGCTATTGCTTCAACCGTGTCGGTATACCCCGCACAGTTTCCACAATGTATTGCTATCTATGAATGTTTTCCCAAATCCGGGTGTAGGATTTCAAGCCCAAACAAGAGAACCAAAGTTTAAAGCAATCAAAGCAAACAATTAGTCATGCAAAAGGGTGATCTAGGCCCTAAGGTTACTCCACTTTTAAAGTTTTCCCCAGCAGAGTCTCCAGTTCTGTGATACGGTGGGAGAACTGACTTGAGGTTTTGCATTTTTTGTTCGCAAATGTTTCGGTTTAGCAAGAGTCGCCACCGACTTTTTATTTTATCCTAAGGAAAGGTTAAAAAGCACAGGAAAAACCTTTGAGATGTTTTCTTGGGTTCGGGGAGTAGATTATAGAAAGGGAAGGTATTAGCACCCTTTCTATCCATGGTTATCCATGGGCTCTTAGTTACTTGCTTAGAGCACTTGCCTTTGCTTTTCAATTGTTTGAAATGGTGCTTTGTGTGTGGTTTTTGAAAATGTTTTGAAAAAGATGCCTTGTCTAGGCAACCATTGTAATAATTCTTGTTTGAATGTTTTACAAGGGTGTTTGTCTTTTTGAAAAGATATTTCAATGTTTTTGAAAGTTGTTTTGGAAATCGTGTTTGTGAAGTGTGTTTTGAAAAATGGCAAGGATTGTTTTGTAAGATTGGTCAAGTAACCAAGAGCTATCTACTCTAAATTTCTCAAAGATCTTTCTCATGTTTTAACCCTTTTAACAGTATTGTTTCACCATTGTATTTGGTGAACAACCTTGTGTTAGGATGTTAACGGGACGGGCGCGGGTCATCGTTTGAACCATAGAGGCAATAGTGTCAAGTATCTTTGGCATTTTTCTTAAGGGACTTGATCATTTTAGGCAACTTGATAGCGTCATCGAGGGACTATGATCATTTGATTTGTTTTTGTTTTGCCAAAGACACTTAACATGCAACCATGGCCCATTTTTGAAGGCAACAAGTGGAGTAACCCTAAGGGTGCAAGTGTGCATTGTGTTTGTTTTTCATGCATGTGTATCTTGGATTTAGGTCAAACTACTTGTTAATTGATTTTTGCCTACAAGCCCTAAGTCTCTAATCATGGCATAATTGAAAGCTTTTAAATGCGAGAATTTAAATGCTAAGCTATTACAACAATGATTATGGGGATGGGGATACAAGTTTGAATTTGGGGGATATTTGACAAGGAAATAAAATCTAAATTATTACAACCATATCGAAAGTATAGGATACAAATATTTAATTGTACAATATTTAAGTGAATACAATAAATATACAAAATGTATTATGCACAAAAATGATTTTTGTTATGTATGTAAAAAGGTTTTCATGTTTGAAGTATAAACAAAATAAAAAAAAAGTCATATTTTGGTTATTTTTGTTGTTTAGGGCAAAACCCTAATTTTGAATAAATAGTATTTATTTATTAATTATGTACAATATATGTTAATTTATGCACAAAATAAAAAGTATATGGTGAAACAAGTATTTTTGATGTCAAAAATTAAATAAAAATAAAATGTATTATTTTTGTATTTTTGCCCTAAATATTCAATAAAATAGGTGTAAGTATATATTATATATTTAATAATGTTAAATATGTACAATAATATAATATTAATTATTTACAAAAATGTATATTTTTAGAAAATGTTTTCAAAATGTAAATAAAAAATAATAACTAAAAATAAATATTTTTTTGTATTATTTTCTAGGGTTTTAAAAAGAAAAGAAAATCTATTTATTTACATATACATATTTAATAAAACAAATAAATGCCAAATAAATGTTAAAAAAAATGTGGAAAAATATATTTAATGTTTTTTATGTTTGAGCAAAAAATATAAAATTAGAATCAAAAAGAAAAATGCAAAAATGACAAATATTTCACACAATGGGCCAGGGGTGTGCAAATGGAAAAAAGGGGTGCAAAAAGTAAGTTGACTCTGGCCCAGCCCAAGTCAACTTTGTCTTCAACCTCCAGCAACCTTTGAACAACAAAAAACGTGTGTTTCCTTGCTTCATTCAAACTCCTGATTCCTTGATTTTTAGCCAAAACTCATAACATAAACAATGTAGAGCATCAAACCACGATTTCAAATATGTAAAAAACTTGTCCTAACTCTAAGAAACTAGGGAGAATTTCTTCACCCCCAATTTCTGACCTAGTTTTTCTTCAATGTTCATGGTTAAAATTCTCACAGCATGCTTAATATAAATGAAAAGTGGGCACATGTATGGCTTCAGGGCTATGAGTAGAGCATGTTTCATTCACAAACCTAAGCCTAACTCTTCCTAGATTTAGAGATAGAAGTTCATAGATTACCTGTTTCAGCTTGAATCGTGTGCAGCAATGTGGCCAACTTCAATGGAGTTTGAGCTTCTGTATAGCTTGCCTGAAGTCCAAGGAAGCTTCTCCAACACCTAGCTTGCTTTGAATCACTCTGTATCGTGCTATAGAAGTCCACCTGCAAAACTGAAAACTGAAAATGGCAAGTGAGATTAGGGGTGTTACAGCTTGTGTTTAGGGTTTGGGATAGTTTGTGTGGATGGAATGGAATGTATTTGAACTGGTTTTAGCCAAAGTGCACGAGTGGATTGAGCTGTGGACTTCAATCTGCAGGGGGTGCCCTGTTTTGCAGCAAAACTGTGATTTGGTGTATGAGGAGGTATCAGGGATGGAAGGGTCGTGCCTTAGGTCAGTTTGGATGTGTGAAAGTTGTGTACAAAGTTTGTTTTGGCTGGTGTTTACAGGAATGAAAGATGGAGAGTTTTTGTAATGTTTCTTCCACTTGAAGCAAGAAAGTGCAAGTTGTGATATAGGCCTGTCCAATACTCCCAAGCATACTGCAGCATTTTCTCTTGATCAGTGGGATTTGTCTACCAAACTTTGCCTCAAAGATCTGGCATGTACCTCAAGGATTTGGAACTTGACATAAAGTGTTACTTTTCAAAAATGGCATTCTACCTTTTTCCATTTAAGGGTTAATTTTGTGTGCAATGTCCAAATGAACAAAATAATGCATTAGCTCAGTGGATTTGCATTCAATTAAGGAGTGTAAAAGGGTTTAGAGGCCTGCAAGCTAGCACAAACTAAGCTGATTTGAAAAATGCCAATGTTATGAACATGCTTTGGCCATGAACAAAAGTGAGTTTTGGCCAACTTTGCAAATTCGATTATCTCTAACCACAAGGGTGTTTGAGAAGTTATTGGACAATTTGGAAAGCTTGGAATGTGTACTACAATCCATCTTTGTAATGAAAATTGAAACTCCAAGTGGAACCATGTGAAAAGTGGCCAAGAAGTTGGACAAAAATCCTGCCTAGAATAGGGCAAAATTTCTCTAAGTTAAAAATGTTTTGCACCCTTATTTCAAAAATCATAACTTGAGATACAAGCTTCCTTTAAGAAAACTTTGTGAATCAAAGTTGTATATTTTTCAATGGACTACAACTTTCATGTTTCAAGTTTTGTTTTAATCCATTTGCATCTTGGTGAAAAAATGGGACAAGGTTAGGAAAAAATAAGGAAATTTCATAACTTAGAAAATTTCTAAGTTATGAAATTTCTTCATTTTAAACCCTAATTTGCAATTTTGGGTTTCTTGATGAAAAAGTTTCATAATTTGACATGTCTTGATGAAAAATGAACCTTGGCACTTGATTTTGACCAAAAAGTCAAAGTTTGACTTTTCAGTATACAGTCAAATTTTGATCAGTTGACTGGAAAATTCATCTATCAATCCTGTGCATTTGAGATCTTTTGAACTTGTTGAATGGGTCAAGATAATTCCATCGAGTCCTTGAGTCCATATGTGAGCTTGGTTTGCCATTAGTTAGGTCAAACAGTCAAAAATTGCCTTTGTGCAGTCAAAACCCTAAAAATTACCATTTTGCCCTTTTGGTGATCTGATCAAATTTCTTGTCGAGTTCTGATCCAAACTTGATCAAATGATTCATATGAGTTCATAATGTTGATGTGGGTCAAAAATCATGAGGTTTGACTATCAATTGGCCACAGTTGACTTTTTCCCCAATACAGCTGATTTCTAGGTCAACTGTCCAATTGATTGGGCAAAGATTGGAATCAAGGCTTGAAACTTGGCATGGATAAACTTGTTAGTCCAACATGAAGCATGAAAGTCACTTTGCGCTTTTTAGGTCAAAACATCCCTGTGCAAACTCAAACCCTGATTTGGGTCAACAGTGCAAGGAGGGGCCTTGAGCAGAGTAAACCATAACTTGATCTTGAGCTCCAAGAGTCTTGTGATGAGAAAATGTTGATGAAATGAGAGGGCAAATTTTGGGGTACAACACCCTTCACTTGACCAAAGAGGAGGTAATGGCTAACTGGGAGACTAGAAGTTGGGCTAAGGGTTTTCTGGCTAAGCTTTTGGTTGACAAAGCTAATTACTTCTGGGACAGCTTAGACTTCAAGGCGTACGAGGATATTCTGGCTCTTTTGATTTATGGTTTGGTATTATTTCCGAATCCTGACACTTTTGTTAACATTAATGCCATAAAGATCTTCATTTCATAGAATCCGGTACCCACTCTCTTGGGTGATATGCTTCATCAGCTCTATGCTCGTACTTCCCGAAAGCGGGGAACTTTGATGTGCTGTGTTCCTTTATTGTCGAGGTGGTTTATTTCGCACCTCCCTAAGTCCGTGCTGAAAAACAAAGAAGGAATGGGCTGGGCTTTTAGGGTGATGTCTCTTTCTAGTGATGACATTATCTGGACTCTCAAAGGTATGGATGAGGTGACTGTCATTGATCGCTGTGGAGAGTATCCTAATGTTCCATTGATCGGACTCCATGGAGGGATTTCTTATAACCCATGCTTAGCTCTCCATCAGTTTGGAAGAGCCAGAAGAGAAGGGCCTCATGAGATGTTAATGCCTCATATCATCTTTGATTTTCAGGGAGATAGCGACGAGCTGCGTCGTAAATTCATAAGGGCTTGGGATAGAGTTCACCGATCTGACCCACATGAGTTAGGACCTAAGACTTCTCTGCCAATGGAGCCATATCTCAGATGGGTCCGCATCCGTGCCCAGAAGTTAGGTATGCCATACGAAGCTGTCAGGCCTGTTACTCTTGAAGTTGCTAATGAGGAGGGGGTTCCTCCAACTATCCTCCAACCTTATATGCCAACTGATGTTGGGACACTGAAGAGGTCTTGGATGCAGTTGAGGGATGAACGGGATTCTTACAAGAGAGGTTCAATGAACAGGAGCAGAAGATCCAGAAGCTGACTAGACAGTTGGAGAACGAACGGATCCTGAATGATTATGTCTACACTGAGAAGAAGAGACCATGGGAGCATTGATGGACCTTTGATGATGTTCTTTTACAGTTTTTACCTACTTTTTAGTATTTCCATTTTTGTAACGCCTAAGGGAAATTTGTTGAACAATTTAAATTTCGAAGTTTAAATCTAATAAAGTGTGTTTCCTTTCTTGTTTACAAATTTGAATCTCGATTGTCTTTGAAATCATAAATCATGCGCATTTCATCCCATGCACTTCATAAACAGGTACCCATTACAGGTCTCTTATCTTCTTCGCTGTTTATTTCAGCAATCATCATGTCTATTGAACCTTCAACTGAGCAAGCTATCAAGGCCCTCCAGGCCCAGAATGCCCAATTTCAAGAGTTGTTCATGAATCTAGCTAAGGGTAAGCAGGACCTGAAGACTTTGATTCTGAAAGAGAAGAAGAAGAAGAAGAAGAAGAAGAAGAAGAAGAAGAGGACCGTCCTGTTCAATACTGGACGCAGGTTTGGAAACGGGCTGCAGAATGAAGTTGATTTGACCACCTCATCTGGAGGGAAAGATAGTCCACAAGAAAGGAGGGCTCATAGCCCTATGGTCTCCGACAACGAGACAGACTATGATGAAGAGCAGTATCCTCCTACTGAGGATAAGTACAAACAGCTGGAAGACCGTTTAAGCGCTATGGAGATACAGAAGGTGCCCGGTCTGGACTTCGGAGATCTAGGTCTATCCTCTGGGGTGGTGATTCCTCATAAATTCAAGGCACCTGCCTTTGCCAAGTATGACAGAGTTTCCTGTCCAAAGCTGCACCTCCGGTCATATGTGAGGAAGATCCAGCCTTACACTGCTGATAAGAACTTATGGATCCATTTCTTTCAAGACAGTCTCTCAGGGACTCAGCTTGAGTGGTTCTATCAGTTGGACGGAGCTAGTATCCGTAGCTGGGAAGATTTGGCTACTGCATTCTATAGGCAGTATCAGTACAACTCCGACATCGCTCCTACGCGTACCCAACTCCAGAGTATGTCAATAGGAATAGGTGAAGGATTTAAAGAGTACGCTCAAAAATGGAGAGACCTTGCTGGAAGGGTGCAACCACCTTTGGCTGATCGTGAGCTTATTGACATGTTTCTGGGACCCTGTCTGGTCCATTCTTTAACCATCTGATTGGAAGCTCTTCAGCTGGGTTTACAGATCTTATTTTGACTGGTGAGAGGATTGAAGCTGGTATTAAGATCGGGAAGATACAGAAAGGTGCCTCATCGAGAACCGAGAAGAATCCATTTAAGAAAGAGTCCAGTATTGTCTACAGTTTGAGAAGACAGAATAGACCTGAACACCACCAAGCTGTCAATGTGGTTGTTATTTCAAAACCTGCTGGTGCTCCTCAGCATCACAATCAACAAAAGGACGAGAGACCTCGAAGGCAATTCACTCATCTCAGCATGACTTTGTCTCAGATTCTGCCACAGTTGCTGAAGACCAATCTGGTGACTCTAAAAGAAGCTCCGAAGAATCCAAGTACCACATCACCAAAGTACAAACCTAATGCTCGCTGCGCTTTTAACTCTGATAGCTCGGGGCATAATACATATGATTGTTGGGTTTTGAGGAATAGGGTGCAAGACCTAATTGATGCAAAGGAGATTGAGTTTGAGGCGCCCGAGAGGCCTAATGTTGTGACTGCTCCCATGCCCAAACATGGAGTAAATGCTGTAGAGGAAGACTTGTTTGTAGTTTTCGTGGATGATATTGTTACCCCTCTGATGACTGTCAAGAAGAACTTGTTGCTAGCCGATTTATTTTCTGGTTGTGGCGAAGGTTGCCATATATGTTCTATTTTACCTACTGGTTGCCCATTTCTGAAGTCAGGTATCCAAAACCTGATGGATAATAAGGAAATCATGTTTGAGAAGATTGTTATTCCTCCCATTCCTACTGAAGAAGTTTCCATTATTACCATTTTCGACAATTCTTCCAAGGCTCCCTCGAGGAAGCCTGTTAGAATTACATCTGTTCCGAAGATCGCACCTGTAATCATCACTGTTCTGGGGCCCATCCCCTACACCTCTGACAAAGCTGTCCCTTGGCACTATGGGGCAAATGTTTATGTTCTTGGAGTTAAGCAAGAGTTGGATGTTGACACCGGCGTCAGCAACATTACTGGGCCTGCTAAAGTCACCCGCAGCGGTAGACTTTTCTCACCTGATATTGCTCCACCAACTGTCCGAAGACCTATTTTCATTACACCTGCAAGTGTGCCTAATGCCATTCCTGATCAAGTTCTTAGTCCTACCCCTATCGCCGAGTCATATAACGCTCGGGGCAAAGGGATCACCACTGATGTGCCTGCCCAGACGGAGGCACCGAAGACTATTACTGTTGAAGCTTCCAAACAGGGGATGGAAGAGATTTTGAAGATTATTAAGAAGAGTGATTATAACGTAGTTGAGCAGCTGAGGCAAACCCCATCCAAGATTTCTATGTTATCACTATTGTTGTGTTCAGAGGCCCATGCTAAGGCTCTGATTACCTTCCTGAAGTCTGCCCACGTGCCACAAGAGACATCAGTTGATCAGTTTACAGATTGTGTGGCTAATTTAACCGCTGATAATGGTTTGGGTTTCTCCGATGCTGATTTGACTGCCAAGGGGAAAAATCATAACGATGCCCTGCATGTCTCCATTGAATGCAGGGGCACTACTCTTGCACGTGTATTGGTTGATACTGGTTCCTCATTGAACGTATTGCCCAAGAAAGCTCTAGACTGGTTGGATTGCGAAGGGTTGGAGCTAAAGCCAAGTAACATCGTCGTCAGGGCCTTTGATGGGTCTAAAAGGATGGTGCATGGTGAAGTTGATATTCCAATTAAAGTTGGTTCTCGGGTCTTCAATTCTACATTCTACGTGATGGACATCCGACCATCCTATTGTTGTTTGCTGGGTCGTCCATGGATCCACAAAGCTGGAGCTGTAACCTCAACACTCCATCAGAAGCTGAAGTACCCGGTCAGGGGGAAGATTGTGACAGTATAAGGGGAGGAAGAGTACATGGTCAGCCACCTCAACTCGTTCAGATACGTAGAGATGGATGGGGAGTTCATTGAGACCCCATTTCAACACTTTGAAGAGGTTCCTCAGACATTGGCATCAACTGAGACTGTGGTTGAAGATTCTCCTATGAAGATGGCTTCCTTAAAGGATGCTCGGGCTGTTATTGAGAAGGGTGAGTGTGTAAATTGGGGCCGACTTCCTGCTTTCACTCAGAAGACTAACAAGTTTGGTTTGGGTTTCACTGTAGAAGCTCAAAGGGCTGTTCGTAATGCAAGGATTGGAAGACCTCTTGTGTTCATCAGCAACTCGGGAGTAAATGCCATTGAAGATGATGTGGAGGAGTCTGAATTCGACAGCTGGATCTATCCTACGACCAACGGTGGACCAAACAACTGGACAACAAAGGACTTCATCCCTATTACTTTTGTTACCCAGTAATGAACTCTTTGTTTTGAACTTGTACCAGACAATGTTTTGAAATTTTATGGCCCGGTGTCTTACCCGGGGCACCATGGCTTCATTTGTGAGGGCTTTTGTGTGCCATTTTCATATATCATTAATAAAAGCATTGGAAGTTTCTTGAATTTCAAATTTTGCGCTCCTTGTTTTTCTTTATTATATATTGTAAAACAACTATTTTACACACACTCACATATACAGGTCCACATCCACTCTGGATCTCACTGGTAACGACTCTGCTACTGCCAGTTATAACTTCGAAAATCCGATCAACTTAGCCGAATACGAAGGTGAAGATGATTGTGAAGTGCCTGGTGAACTTGCAAGACTGCTACTCCAGGAAGAGAGGGTCATTCAGCCACATGAAGAGTCGGTGGAAATGGTGAATCTGGGTATAGAGACAGACAAAAAGGAAGTCAAGATCGGTGCAAACTTGGAGCTTAGTGTGAAACAGCGGTTGATTCAGATGTTGCATGACTATGTTGAGATCTTTGCCTGGTCTTACGAAGATATGCCTGGTTTGGATACTGACATCGTGGTTCATCGCCTGCCTACTAAGGAGGATTGTCATCCGGTAAAACAGAAGGTTCGTCGTATGCGCCCAGAGATGTCCGAGAAAATCAAGGCTGAAGTTATGAAATAGTTTGACGCTGGCTTTCTAGCAGTTACTTCTTACCCTTAGTGGGTCGTCAATGTGGTTCCTGTGCCGAAGAAGGATGGGAAAGTTCGAATGTGTGTTGACTACAGGGATTTGAACAGGGAAAGCCCTAAGGATGACTTCCCTCTACCTCATATCGACGTTCTGGTTGACAATACTGCTCAGCACAAGGTATTCTCCTTCATGGACGGTTTCTCCGGTTATAATCAAATAAAAATGGCTCCTGAAGACATGGAGAAGACCACTTTTGTTACTCAGTGAGGTACCTTTTGCTACAAGGTCATGCCTTTTGGGTTGAAGAATGATAGGGCAACGTATCAGCGTGCCATGGTTGCTTTGTTTCATGACATGATCCATCATGAGATTGAAGTATATGTCAATAATATGATTGTGAGGTCCCAGACTGAGGAAGAACACCTTGACCATCTACAGAAGCTGTTTGACAGGTTGAAGTTGTACAAGCTAAGATTGAACCCGAACAAGTGCACCTTCGGGGTGAGGTCTGGAAAACTACTATGTTTCGTCGTGAGCAAAAAAGGTATTCAAGTGGACCCTGCCAAAGTGAAAGCCATACAAGAGATGCCAGCTCCCAAGACAGAAAAGGAGGTCAGAGGCTTTCTAGGAAGACTGAACTACATTGCCCGATTCATCTCTCACCTGACTGTTACTTGTGAGCCAATCTTCAAGTTACTGAATAAAGACCAAGTGGTATGTTGGAACAATGAATTCCAGGCCTCTTTCGAAAGAATCAAAGAGTATCTCCAAGAGCCACCCATTCTGATGCCACCAGTTAAAGGGAGACCTCTGATCTTATACTTGACAGTACTTGACAACTCAATGGGGTGTGTGCTGGGGCAGCATGATGAGTCTGGCCGAAAAGAGCATGCTATTTATTACCTTAGCAAAAAGTTTACCGACTGTGAGACCCGATACTCACTGCTTGAGAAAACTTGCTGCACTTTGGCATGGGCTGCTCGCTGGCTGAGACAGTATATGCTGACTCACACTACTTTGTTGATTTCAAAAATGGATCCAATCGAGTATATCTTCGAAAAGCCTGCCTTATCCGGAAGAATAGCAAGATGGCAGATGATCCTGACTGAGTATGACATCCAGTACACGACTCAAAAAGCAATCAAGGGAAGTGTATTGGCAGACCATTTGGCACACCAAGCAGTGGATGATTATCAGTCTATGAACTTTGAATTCCCGGACGAGAATATCATGCTGATAACTGATTGTGAGACACCTGGACCGGATGAAGGACCTGAGGAAGGATCCCGATGGTCTATGTACTTTGATGGAGCTTCAAACGCTTTGGGTAATGGCATTGGCGTTGTGATCATATCTCCTAAAGGCTCTCATACTCCGTTTACCGCCCGACTATGTTTCAACTGCACCAACAACATGGCAGAGTATGAAGCGTGCATCATGGGTCTTCGAGCTGCAATTGACCTAAGGATTAATTTTCTAAGTGTCTTCGGAGATTCCTCTCTCGTGATCAGTCAGATCAAAGGCGAGTGGGATACGAAACACCCAAATCTTATTCCTTACAAGGAGTATGTATTGACATTGCTTCCCCATTTCAAGGAGATAACCTTTGAACACTTCCCAAGAGAGGAGAATCAGTTGGCGGACGCGCTAGCTACGATGTCTTCTATGTTCAAAGTAAATTGGGACAACGAGGCTCCCCGGATCATTATTGAAAAATTGGACGAACCTGCACATTGCTGTGATCTTGAGACTGAAGAAGTAACAGAAAAGCCCTGGTATCATGAGGTGAAGAGGTACCTTGAAGCTCAGGAATACCCCGAGGGTGCATCTGTTAATGACAAGAAGTTTCTGAGGAGGTTCGTGGCGAAGTTCTTCATCATAAATGGCATTCTTTACAAGCGTAACCATGATTCAACCTTACTGCGTTGTGTGGATAAGAATGAAGCAGAAAGGATCATGGCAGAGCTGCATGAAGGTTGTTGTACCCCAAAATTTGCCCTCCCATATTCTCCAAGATTTGACAAAGTCAAGGTCACAAAATTCCCCCCAGGGTTATACAGCTCAACTGTCTCCTAGACAGTCAAGACTAGGGTTTGGGTTCTGATCAAGCAAATGAACTTTTCAATGGCCCAATCAAGTCTCATATGCCTACAAAGATGGTCAAGCATCCTCATGTCAAGTTTCAAGGCATCCAGCTCAAAATTGCACAGTCAAAACCCTAGATTGCACTACAGTCAACTGTAGGGGCAAAATGGTCATTTGACAGTCAAAAGTTCAAATTTTTGGTTAACATATCATTTTGAAGCCACAAACATCATTTGATCAATGCTTGATCATGATTCTCAAAATTTGGCTCAGAAATCATCAAAGATACAAAAGTTACTATATTTGGACAGCTGAAAAAGTCAACTGAAATTGACCAGGGCATAACTTTCACATGGATTATCAGAAAAATGCCATCCAAAGCTCATTTTGAAGAGAAAGACATTTCCTACAATTCATCTTCATGTTCCAAGTCCAAGAAATGCTCTCACAAAAAGTTATCAATTTCAACATTATAGGTCATTTTCAAAAGTCAACAAAAAGTGACTTTAAGTCAAAGGCCATAACTTGAGATTGGTAAACCAAAATGACATGGGACCAAAGGCATTGGTTAAAGGACTCAAAGACCTTTCCAAAATGTCCAAGAACATGTGAAAAGCTTAAAAATTGACCAAGTTATGCCTTGTGGAAGTTGGGAAATTTTTAGGAATTTTGAAAAGTCAACATTGATGCAAATGATCCAAAAATGCAAATGGGCCCATTTTTCTTCCAAGATTCTTCATGCCAAGCCTATGCACGACCACTAGGCCCAAAGGGAAGTATTTTCATATTTTTTAATTATTTATTTGAATTAATATTAATTTATATTCATTTAAATCATTTTAATACATGAAAAATATAAACCTAACCTAAAAAAATCTTTTTATGCATGATTTGGCCTCTATAATTCGTGCACATGCTGATTGGGAAGAATTGGATTGAATTGGATATGATTTGCACAAAACACATGAGAAAAAGATGCAAAAAGATTCTTAACAAAATCAAATATTCAAACATTGAATACCATGGATTTTATGCAGCTTTCTTAACCTAAATCATTCCTTACAAGTACTAGAACGTAAACCTAATGCTCTAGAGACGGCAAGCTGCGCCCCAAACTCCATTGCATATTGAAAATTTCTCATAAAATTCCAAAACTGAATTCAGTGTTCTAGGTCAATTCAAGGTGCCAAACCTATTCAAGAAGCTTCCTTGGCAATTCCTGAACGGATTCCACTCGAAACCAATAACCAAAGCTCCAGGAATTGGCAGATTGAATGTAAACTGCATCAAGAAAATTGCTTAATCGTGTTTTAATTTTGAAGCATAATCATTGCATTTTGTTTATAGATTATTACTCATGGATGATTTCTGATGCTAACTGCATAGTTCAATTTTGTTTTTGGGCTCCCAACGCGATTTCACCATGATTGAATGTTAGGGTTTACTGAGCTTCTGAATAGGGGTTTTGTAACGATGCAAAATTGGAACTCCAGACCACTGCCAATCAAACCAACGTGCTCAGACGAAGAATAATCGTCCATCGCGCTGGATTTATATGTAGAGGAGCGCTAATCGCTATTTTTTCAAAGAACCCCTTCTGCAACGTTTAGAAAACCGTGGCTGAAAGTTTGTGTTACAGGGGCGAGGGAGAAGACGAATGCGTGGCAGCGTATGATACGTTGTTTTGAATTTCGCGCGTTTAAATCTGTTAATGCGTTCTTTTCTTTCATTATATTTATCGTTTATTTATTTAACAAATGCAATGACTTGGCTCAGTGGCAGGTATAGAGGCGTGTAATCTCCAAGACCTGGGTTCGAACCCCAGGTCTACTTTACTTTCAATAATCTTTTTCAATATATATTCAGGTGCAGGCATGCCTTTGCAGATCACCCTATGCTCACCATCTCGAACGGCCACGTATCCCCTGAAGATGGAATCAATGGCCTGAGTCTGAAGAACACATAAACTCCAGTCAACGTGCTGGCACCCAAACGGAAAAGTCAATAAATTTCAAAGGCTTATTGGGCCATTTTGCTGAGACAACACCTCCTTATTTGGGGCCTGAACCCCCCCCTGGTTTGTTTTCTTTTCTTTTCTTTTTATTTATTTTAATTATTGTGTCATTTATTTTTATTGTTTTAACATAATTAATTTTCTTTTTTTCACAAAAATATAAAAACATTAAAAATACAGAAAAGACAAAAAAAAAAAAATAATTTGATTTTGATTACTTTCATAAATAAATTAGAATGTAAATTATTTAGTTTAATTAAGTTTTAATTTTAATTTCTTTTTAATAAAAATCAGAAAATGTAGAATTAGGTTAATTGACAATTTTAATATCTTTTTAATTTTTATCCTTTTCCTCACAATATTATTTATTTATTATTTATTTTCATAAATTTAAAAATTGTACATAAATAACTTAGATTTCAAATTAGGTTAAAAACATAATATTTTCATAATAAACCTAAAACATGTTAGAAATTAGGGTTTAGTTCTTTATTTTAATTGTAATTAAAAATCATTTTTCTTTTAAATCTAAGAAACACAAAATACCAAAAAAACATTTAATCATTTAATTTTAATTTCCTATTAATTTTTAATTGTTTGTAAAAGGGTCCAACGCCCGTTGTTTTAGTTTAATTGCGCATTTATATTTTTATCGTTTATCATAATTTTGTAATTACCCCGAAGCCATGTAATTTAAATTTCTTGCATTTTATTTACTCGCTTTATTTATTTTCCGCTAAATCGGGTCCTGGTTAATTTTGGCGATGTGGACCCGCGCCATTTGTAATAATTGTAGATTTATTTTCCCGCAAAATCTTAACTGTTAACAAATATGCATGCAAGAATGAATGACAAAAATAAAAACAAAACGTTAGATCACCAATAACCTGACAAGACAAAAATAAATGAATCTGACACACAAATCACACACCACCCCTAGGGTACGCCTCACTGTTGCCTTGCCTCGAAAGGTGATCGTCGAGTAGAGGATGTCTTAGTAAGTCCTCATGATCCGGGAACCTGGCATGAGGGTAGCTTCTAAGGTGTCTTCCCATTGCTCTGGTGATCACCATGTCCCGAACCTCGAATTGACCCGAACACCTCCAACGGTGGTGCTACCTACCTCTCAATGGTGGGATGGCATTACTTTAAAGGACATCTACACAGACGAATTCCTTAGGGTAGGTAGACGACTCTAGATACTTGCTCTGATTCCAAAACAAATCAAAAATACTTTTCACACCGACACCTTTTCAAAAAGCTTTCGAAAGCAATTTTTCAAACACTCTTGAGGACCGATACAAGAGTCGAACTGGAATTTTCAAAGAAACTTTTTAAAACCCACAGTTGAAAAGCAAACAAACCATTTTTGAAAACACATTGAGCAAGTATCTAAGAGCCCATGGATAACCATGGATAGAAAGGGTGCTAACACCTTCCCTTTCTATAATCTACCTCCCGAACCGAGAGCAATCTCTTTAAGGAATTTTTCTGTGCTTTTGTCCTTTCCATTTGGAGAAAATAAAAGACGGTGGCGACTCTTGCTTACCGCGACATTTCGCGAACCAGCGTTAAACAGTCAGTTCCAGATCCACCGATCACAGAACTGGCGACTCTGCTGGGGAGATTTTGACTTAAAGTGAGGTGTACCTTAGGACTAAGATCACTGTGTTTTCAATTGCTTTCTTTGCTTGCTTTAAATTGTAGGACTGTCTTGGGAGTTCTATAGATCCTAACCCGGATCTGGGGATACCTTCTTAGAAAGTAGCGACAAGGCTGTGAGGGAACTGTGCGGGGTATACCGACATGGTTGAAACAGTCTGCTACATTGATGTGGCACTTTGGTGTGTACCGGTAACCCTTGAGTTCAGTCAAGGAGAGTACGGGGCCTCCGCGTGGTGTCGTGAAGCATCAACAGACCTTAGGAACCTTAATTGAACTATCTTGGCCTCTTTAGGGTAGTGAGATAACTGACTTTGGTGCAGTCCGAGGTTGGTTGATACTCGATACTACGCTCAATTGAGGGTTGCTTTCCTGGAATATTTCGGTCGCCAGTTCAGTGGCTAAATCGAAACGATGAACAATGAAAGCAATCCCGTGATATTGAGAACCTTAGAACCCGGTTACTTTTGATTAGGACAGGTATGAACCAACCAACTTCAAGAGGGTACTACCCAGCCCCCATGCTGGCCTAAACCCTAGGGGCTTCTCTTGTGTGACTTGTGTGCCTTCATACTTGACTATCTGTATGCTTGTTACCTGACGCTTGTTTCTTGCAGGTTCTGTTTTAGTCCTTAATTGGGACTCATAACAGGGTACTAAATTTCTTGCAGGATTGTTTATAGTCCTTAATGGGGACTCATAACAGGGTTACTCACATTACCCCATGCATAGCATAACATCATACCATTACATGTATCCTGCATACATCCTGACTCATTTCAAGGATCTCAAGGGCTTGTGATGCAGGTCATGATGAATCAAACACCCAACAAGGGGCAAAGAGGATTTATTTTCCTCCAGCCAAGGGTGTCAGGGGCTATGACCCACCGGATATGGTGAGCCTTTGACCCTTGAAGAAGGATTTTCCACAACAGGAAGTTTCTTCAATCAAGTTACCGGTTTTCAACTCTAACAAGTTTCTCTGTTTACCCCGCGAGATCCTTGAAATCATTGCATGCATGCCATACATCTCATTGCATTACAGGTATCCTTTTGACAGGTTGCTTACCTTCCTCCGCTGTTTATTTCAGCCGATCGTCATGAATTCTGGATCATCAGCTGAACAGTCCATCAAGGATCTCCAGGCTCAGAACGCCCAGTTCCAAGAGCTGATCCTGAATTTGACCCAGGGGCAACAAGATCTGAAGGCTTTGCTTTTGAAGAAGGATAAGAAAAAGAAGAGGACTGTTCTGTTCAGCCCTAGACGCAGATTTGGGAATACACCACAAGTTGAAGCTGAGAGGACAACCCCATCTGTGGGGAAAAGCAGTCATCATGAGAGAGAGGTTCCCAGTCCAGTGGTCTCCGACAACGAGACAGATTTTGATGAAGAGCAGTACCCTCCTGCTGATGACAGATATAAACAACTGGAGGACAGAATGAAAGCTATGGAGGTTCAACAGGTACCTGGGCTGGATTTCGGAGATCTGTGTTTGTCAACTGGTGTGATTATCCCACATAAATTCAAAGCACCAACTTTCTCGAAGTATGACGGGGCGTCTTGTCCCAAGCTGCACTTAAGGTCCTATGTTCGGAAGATTCAGCCGTACTCTGCGGATAAGAATCTATGGATCCACTTCTTCCAGGAGAGTCTTTCAGGGACTCATCTCGAATGGTTCTATCAGCTGGATGGGACCAAGGTTCGTAACTGGGAGGAGTTGGCCACTGCTTTCTATAAGCAGTATCAGTATAATGCCGACCTTGCCCCTACGCGTACCCAACTCCAGGGTATGTCGTTAGGATCAAGTGAAGGTTTCAAAGAATATGCGCAGAAATGGAGGGATCTTGCTGGAAGGGTACAACCACCTTTGACTGATCGGGAACTTGTGGACATGTTCTTGGGGACCTTGTCTGGTCCATTTTATAACCACCTGATTGGAAATTCGTCTGCTGGATTCACAGATCTTATCTTGACTGGGGAGAGAATTGAAGCTGGCATCCGGTCTGGGAAAATTCAAGAGGCTATACCTTCTGATAAGAAGCCTTACACAGGAAAGAAGGAATCTAATGCTGCATACGGTCAAAAGAGTCGCCGTGATCAACATGCAGGGGCAGTCATGATCTCTGGTTCTGCACCACGCCGGCAACCACAAAGGGGAAATCAGCAAAGGCCGGACGGACCTAAAAGGCAATTCACCAACATTAACATGCCATGGTCACAAGCACTGCAACACATGTTGAAGATGAACCTGATTGCAGTGATCAACCCTCCTGCCAATCCTAAGACCTCCTCTCCTAGCTACAATCCAGAAGCCAGATGCACTTATCATTCCGATAGCCCGGGGCACGATACTGAGGACTGTTGGGCACTTAAGTACAAAATTCAGAACATGATCGATGCCAAAGAGATCGAGTTCGAGCCTGCTGAGACTCCCAACGTGATCAACGCTCCGTTGCCAAAACATGGCTAGGATTGAGAATTTTTTTTGTTCATTTGGATTCAAGTTGTATTTTTCCTTTCTTGTTCAGATAAACAATTATTATGTTAAACTCTTTTATTTCATGAATGCATTACACATGTCTGTCTTGATTTAATTATGTTTACTATGCTTAAAACCGCTTTCATATTTTTGCAATGGTCAACTCTTAATTGAAAATTCTAAACCTCTTGAGGGAGGATGACGAAAACGATACCACAATCTATAGTATGCTTTTGAACAAACCCCGCTGATGAGGTACAGGCATTGTTTCAATCCCTAAACACTGGAGTTATAAGGATGATAATCCCTCGTCAACCCATTCAAGCCAAAGAAGCAGGAGTTTTATTTTCGAAAGTCAAAACCCTTAATCATAACCTGGGGCAGGGTAGTCTCTCAGTTGATCCAAGTGCATAACGAATGGCACCGAAGAGATCTTTACAAAAACAAAAGACAGTGATGGTTCAGAACAATCATAAGGACAGGCAGTCACTATCAAAAACAAAATCATAAATGAAAAGCCCAAAAAGTCTAAACCTACAAAGGGGACTTATGAAACTGGGGCATCCCGCTGACTGTGATTCCAAAAAGGAAACAGTTCAGGCAAAAAAAAAGAAAGGGACAACAAAATCAAGAAAGAGGTCTCACAAACCCTCAACCAAAGCAAAAATGACTGCCTATTCAAAAGAAATCATCAACATCTGAACCATTATTGGAACATCAGAGCAAAGACTCAAACAAGGTCTAACGTATGATCAACTAGGTTTAGGTTTGGAGAACATCACGAAGAGCGGGTGGGTACAAATAATTTGAGCCTTTA
The DNA here is from genome assembly GCA_948472305.1 of Vicia faba. NCBI lineage: Eukaryota > Viridiplantae > Streptophyta > Magnoliopsida > Fabales > Fabaceae > Vicia > Vicia faba. The sequence goes on from OX451735.1 coordinate 548,976,698, forward strand.
TCCTTTGTTTCTTAAACCGTGAACCCGGCCACGATATAACCCTTAAAAGTCCTAGCTGAAGCATGGGTTAGTTCGAAAGCATACTGTTACGAAGGTATCCTGACTCCTGAAGGTTTGCTGTAAAATATTGAGTTGACATCGCACTATATTACAAAAAATGCATTTTCAAAATTCAAGACAGACATAGACTTGTGCATTCTTAAAATAACTTTGTTTGCATATGACTATTTGTTTGAACAGCAGGGAAATTCGCACGATGAACACCTTGTGAACAGAAGTACCTCCAATCAAGGGGCACAGTGGGAGCATTGCCCATTATCTGGGGCATGACAAAATACTTCCAACAGGGGCAACTCCCTATATTCTGAGAGCGTGGACATAGTCGGAAAAATACTGCGCATAATCAAAGACCCGCTAGGTTGACACACCTAGGCAAAAATAAGGGCTTCCCGGTGAACCAAAAGGGTTCGGGCAAAATGAAGGGATGAAACGAAAAAACATGTACACCCGGCAAGTCGAAAACCTGAAAAGGCGGCTTGGGCAAAAATGGGTATCCCGGTGGACTGAAAACCCGAAAGGGCGGTCCAGGCAAAAGTTAGGGATCAAAGCGTACGACTATGTTCCGGTATCTCGTCACTTGTCTACCCGAAGATTTGTCAATCACCCACACAGGTATCCTCTTCCCTCACCTCTGAAGCAGGGGCAATAATGAGTTATCCAGGCGATCCAGTTGCTCTGTCAACCAAAGTACAAAGATCAACATAAGGATGATTACCATCTACCTTTACAAATTCCAGATCGTGGGCTAGCGTCCGAGACCAAACAGGACAATCATCCACTTAATCAAAATCATGCAACCCAACACCGGTTTCTTCTCAACCTTCATATAAAGTCATACACAGACTCCTCCTCCACAAGATGACCTAACCCCGGTTCATCAAAAAGTTTTTACACGAACTTATCCAAGGTAACCTAACCCCGGTTCCCCCATAAGTTTTTACACGAACTTATCCAAGATGACCTAACCCCGGTTCATCGAGAAGTTTTTACACAAGCTTGTCCAAATAACCTAACCCCGGTTCCTCCAAAAATCTCACATGGATTTATCTCAAGATGACCTAACCCCGGTTCATCCAAAAGTTTTTACACGAACTTATCCAAGAAACCTAACCCCGGTTCCTCCAGAAGTCTTACATGGACCTAGCTCAAGATGACCTGACCCCGGTTCATCAAGTAGTTTTTACACAAACTCATCCCGAAGCAACCTTACCCCGGTTCATCCAGAAGTTTTACACGAACTTATCCCGAAGCAACCTAACCCCGGTCCCTCTAAAAATCTCACACGGATCTATCTCAAGGTAACCTAACCCCGGTTCCCCCAGAAATCTCACATGGACTCGTCTCCAGTAACCTTACCCCGGTTCGTCAAGAAATCTCACATGGATTTACCCCAAGGTAACCTAACCCCGGTTCCCCCAGAAGTCTCACATGGACTCACTTCCAGTAACCTTACCCCGGTTCGTCAAGAAATCTCACATGGATTTACCCCAAGGTAACCTAACCCCGGTCCCTCTAAAAGTCTCACATGGATTCATCAAAGAAAAGTTTTACATGAACTTACCTCACCAAGCAACCCTACACCGGTTCCCCCTATTCAAGATGCAGTTTTACATGGACTCATCATCAAAGAAACCCTACACAGGTTCTCCCTTTCCAAAAACGAAGTTTTACACGAACTCATCATCAAAGTAACCCTACCCAGGTTCCTTCTCCATTGTCAGATGCGGTTTTACACGAGCTCATCAGCAGGCAACCCTACATAGGTTCCCTCTTTCAACCTACAGCAATTACAGTTCAAACTTCCCCAGAAGAGTCCAATCCAGCTTCACCAGCAAAGTTGGAATCTATCTCCCCAAGCAATAAGCGTATCCCCAGTAGATTCTGGAAGCTTATCCTCCTCGCAGAGCACGAATGCGTCGCCCGGCTTTATTTAAAGAGTTATTTCCGTAACAGGATATAACTGGGTTATCCTCAGCCAAAAGCCACGGAAAGAGCGTCCTCGGCAAAGTACTTTCCTACCCCCAGCGAAGTCTATCAACACTTCCAGCACAACAAGGATATCCCCAGCATAACTCATCAACGGTATCCCCAGCGGAGTTGTCTTCATCAACTCAGCAAAGCATCGCTATCCCCACAGAGTAGCACTCCCCAGCATGGTCGCTAGAGGATCTTTTCTCCCGCAGAAATTATTTCATTTGCCAAGTTTATTCCTCAACGGAGTTGTCTCCTCCTACCGGTATCCTTGCAACGAATCATCCACAGCGGAAGCAAAATCTCTTCATCAGCCCAGGATATGACTTCCCGGCACCCGTCAAGAATTCATTTTCCTAGACAAAAACATACATGAATCATCACATACATCATTATAGCATGCATAACGTATTGCATCATACAAGTCTCCTTTATATTGATAACATCATTACTTGATCCATATCATGCATCGCATATAACTGACCTTTACCTTTCAGGAAAGATGCAGTTGAAATTCTCAAGCATATTTCAAGGATTTCTCTAGTCCAGTTAAATCGACTCCAAACAGATTTTTCTGATAAAGACTCAGTAGAAGTTATGGTCCCCTCTCCGACGGTGAGCGTGAGGTGGTAATTCCTTTTTCAAGATGTTTTCCTCTCCGACGATGAGCGTGAGGTGATATTCTTTTGTGGTTCCCTCTCCGACGGTGAGCGTGAGGTGGTAATTCCTTTTTCAAGATGTTTTCCTCTCCGACGATGAGCGTGAGGTGATATTCTTTTGTGGTTCCCTCTCCGACGGTGAGCGTGAGGTGGTAATTCCTTTTTCAAGATGTTTTCCTCTCCGACGATGAGCGTGAGGTGATATTCTTTTGTGGTCCCCTCTCCGACGGCGCGTGAGGTGGTAATTCCTTCTTCAGATGTTTCCCTCTCCGGCATGAGCGTGAGGTGATATTTCCTTCCAGATTATAATTTCCTATAGTTCCCTCTCCAACGGTGAGTGAGATGACTCCCTTTGAAATTATAATGTCCTTTGGTTCTCTTCCTGACACTACGAAGATGGTAATTCTCACCAAGATTTTCTCAACGAGCGTTGTTGAGGTTGAAATCATTCAGGATTCTCTTACCATTCATGCTAAGGCAGTAACCATCCCTGGTTCATTCATCAGCGTTTGAAGCTCCAGACTCAGCTCCTGTAACCAATCAGGACATATCTATATCAAGCATCTAAAATCAGCTCCTGCGACGTGTCAGGTACTCATTTTTCTGTTTTGCAGGTATGCAGGTTCTCGCTAAGGAATCTCCTACGCGATCAACGTCCAGATGGCATCTATAAGCCCATCATCCTATCCAGCAACCTCTAAAATGGCATCTATAAGCCCATTCTCTCATCATCATTGCTACTATGTGAGCGCAAATTTCTGGGCACCCTAGTGTCCAATCATCTTCTACCCTCGGATTACGAAAGGCCCGTCAGCCAATCTGCATCCTCAGGTCTAAGAAGATTGAACAGGGGCAACTGTTGTACCCCAAAATTTGCCCTCCCATATTCTCCAAGATTTGACAAAGTCAAGGTCACAAAATTCCCCCCAGGGTTATACAGCTCAACTGTCTCCTAGACAGTCAAGACTAGGGTTTGGGTTCTGATCAAGCAAATGAACTTTTCAATGGCCCAATCAAGTCTCATATGCCTACAAAGATGGTCAAGCATCCTCATGTCAAGTTTCAAGGCATCCAGCTCAAAATTGCACAGTCAAAACCCTAGATTGCACTACAGTCAACTGTAGGGGCAAAATGGTCATTTGACAGTCAAAAGTTCAAATTTTTGGTCAACATATCATTTTGAAGCCACAAACATCATTTGATCAATGCTTGATCATGATTCTCAAAATTTGGCTCAGAAATCATCAAAGATACAAAAGTTACTATATTTGGACAGCTGAAAAAGTCAACTGAAATTGACCAGGGCATAACTTTCACATGGATTATCAGAAAAATGCCATCCAAAGCTCATTTTGAAGAGAAAGACATTTCCTACAATTCATCTTCATGTTCCAAGTCCAAGAAATGCTCTCACAAAAAGTTATCAATTTCAACATTATAGGTCATTTTCAAAAGTCAACAAAAAGTGACTTTAAGTCAAAGGCCATAACTTGAGATTGGTAAACCAAAATGACATGGGACCAAAGGCATTGGTTAAAGGACTCAAAGACCTTTCCAAAATGTCCAAGAACATGTGAAAAGCTTAAAAATTGACCAAGTTATGCCTTGTGGAAGTTGGGAAATTTTTAGGAATTTTGAAAAGTCAACATTGATGCAAATGATCCAAAAATGCAAATGGGCCCATTTTTCTTCCAAGATTCTTCATGCCAAGCCTATGCACGACCACTAGGCCCAAAGGGAAGTATTTTCATATTTTTTAATTATTTATTTGAATTAATATTAATTTATATTCATTTAAATCATTTTAATACATGAAAAATATAAACCTAACCTAAAAAAATCTTTTTATGCATGATTTGGCCTCTATAATTCGTGCACATGCTGATTGGGAAGAATTGGATTGAATTGGATATGATTTGCACAAAACACATGAGAAAAAGATGCAAAAAGATTCTTAACAAAATCAAATATTCAAACATTGAATACCATGGATTTTATGCAGCTTTCTTAACCTAAATCATTCCTTACAAGTACTAGAACGTAAACCTAATGCTCTAGAGACGGCAAGCTGCGCCCCAAACTCCATTGCATATTGAAAATTTCTCATAAAATTCCAAAACTGAATTCAGTGTTCTAGGTCAATTCAAGGTGCCAAACCTATTCAAGAAGCTTCCTTGGCAATTCCTGAACGGATTCCACTCGAAACCAATAACCAAAGCTCCAGGAATTGGCAGATTGAATGTAAACTGCATCAAGAAAATTGCTTAATCGTGTTTTAATTTTGAAGCATAATCATTGCATTTTGTTTATAGATTATTACTCATGGATGATTTCTGATGCTAACTGCATAGTTCAATTTTGTTTTTGGGCTCCCAACGCGATTTCACCATGATTGAATGTTAGGGTTTACTGAGCTTCTGAATAGGGGTTTTGTAACGATGCAAAATTGGAACTCCAGACCACTGCCAATCAAACCAACGTGCTCAGACGAAGAATAATCGTCCATCGCGCTGGATTTATATGTAGAGGAGCGCTAATCGCTATTTTTTCAAAGAACCCCTTCTGCAACGTTTAGAAAACCGTGGCTGAAAGTTTGTGTTACAGGGGCGAGGGAGAAGACGAATGCGTGGCAGCGTATGATACGTTGTTTTGAATTTCGCGCGTTTAAATCTGTTAATGCGTTCTTTTCTTTCATTATATTTATCGTTTATTTATTTAACAAATGCAATGACTTGGCTCAGTGGCAGGTATAGAGGCGTGTAATCTCCAAGACCTGGGTTCGAACCCCAGGTCTACTTTACTTTCAATAATCTTTTTCAATATATATTCAGGTGCAGGCATGCCTTTGCAGATCACCCTATGCTCACCATCTCGAACGGCCACGTATCCCCTGAAGATGGAATCAATGGCCTGAGTCTGAAGAACACATAAACTCCAGTCAACGTGCTGGCACCCAAACGGAAAAGTCAATAAATTTCAAAGGCTTATTGGGCCATTTTGCTGAGACAACACCTCCTTATTTGGGGCCTGAACCCCCCCCTGGTTTGTTTTCTTTTCTTTTCTTTTTATTTATTTTAATTATTGTGTCATTTATTTTTATTGTTTTAACATAATTAATTTTCTTTTTTTCACAAAAATATAAAAACATTAAAAATACAGAAAAGACAAAAAAAAAAAATAATTTGATTTTGATTACTTTCATAAATAAATTAGAATGTAAATTATTTAGTTTAATTAAGTTTTAATTTTAATTTCTTTTTAATAAAAATCAGAAAATGTAGAATTAGGTTAATTGACAATTTTAATATCTTTTTAATTTTTATCCTTTTCCTCACAATATTATTTATTTATTATTTATTTTCATAAATTTAAAAATTGTACATAAATAACTTAGATTTCAAATTAGGTTAAAAACATAATATTTTCATAATAAACCTAAAACATGTTAGAAATTAGGGTTTAGTTCTTTATTTTAATTGTAATTAAAAATCATTTTTCTTTTAAATCTAAGAAACACAAAATACCAAAAAAACATTTAATCATTTAATTTTAATTTCCTATTAATTTTTAATTGTTTGTAAAAGGGTCCAACGCCCGTTGTTTTAGTTTAATTGCGCATTTATATTTTTATCGTTTATCATAATTTTGTAATTACCCCGAAGCCATGTAATTTAAATTTCTTGCATTTTATTTACTCGCTTTATTTATTTTCCGCTAAATCGGGTCCTGGTTAATTTTGGCGATGTGGACCCGCGCCATTTGTAATAATTGTAGATTTATTTTCCCGCAAAATCTTAACTGTTAACAAATATGCATGCAAGAATGAATGACAAAAATAAAAACAAAACGTTAGATCACCAATAACCTGACAAGACAAAAATAAATGAATCTGACACACAAATCACACACCACCCCTAGGGTACGCCTCACTGTTGCCTTGCCTCGAAAGGTGATCGTCGAGTAGAGGATGTCTTAGTAAGTCCTCATGATCCGGGAACCTGGCATGAGGGTAGCTTCTAAGGTGTCTTCCCATTGCTCTGGTGATCACCATGTCCCGAACCTCGAATTGACCCGAACACCTCCAACGGTGGTGCTACCTACCTCTCAATGGTGGGATGGCATTACTTTAAAGGACATCTACACAGACGAATTCCTTAGGGTAGGTAGACGACTCTAGATACTTGCTCTGATTCCAAAACAAATCAAAAATACTTTTCACACCGACACCTTTTCAAAAAGCTTTCGAAAGCAATTTTTCAAACACTCTTGAGGACCGATACAAGAGTCGAACTGGAATTTTCAAAGAAACTTTTTAAAACCCACAGTTGAAAAGCAAACAAACCATTTTTGAAAACACATTGAGCAAGTATCTAAGAGCCCATGGATAACCATGGATAGAAAGGGTGCTAACACCTTCCCTTTCTATAATCTACCTCCCGAACCGAGAGCAATCTCTTTAAGGAATTTTTCTGTGCTTTTGTCCTTTCCATTTGGAGAAAATAAAAGACGGTGGCGACTCTTGCTTACCGCGACATTTCGCGAACCAGCGTTAAACAGTCAGTTCCAGATCCACCGATCACAAAGGTACTTTCGGAACTCATTCCAGCGGACATACCATGGCAAAGAAAATCCTTTGGGCAGGATATTATTGGTCCACAATGGAAGCCGACTATTATCAGCATTCTCGGACATGTCACAAGTGCCAAGTCTATGCTGATAAGGTGCACATACCGCCAAATCCTCTGAATGTTTTGACAGCACCTTAGCCTTTTGCAATGTGGGGCATTGATATGATCGGCGAGATCAGACCTACGGCATCCAACGGGCATCGTTTCATCCTTGTAGCTATTGATTACTTTACAAAGTGGGTTGAAGCAGCTTCCTTTACTACCGTAACCAAGAACTTCGTGGCACGATTCATTCGACACAACCTGATATGTCGATACGGTGTACCAGAGAGGATCATTATGGACAATGGTACCAATCTCAACAACAAAGTGATCACTAAGCTCTGCGAGCAATTCAAGATACAGCATCATAACTCTTCTCCCTACCGGCCGAAGATGAATGGGGTTGTCGAAGCGGCAAATAAGAACATTAAGAAGATTGTGCTGAAGATGACAGTGACGTACAAAGACTGGCACGAGATGTTACTATTTGCTCTTCATGGGTACCGTACCTCAACTCGGACGTCAACAGGGGAAACACCCTATTCCTTGGTATATGGTATGGAGGCAGTCTTGCCTATTGAAGTTCAGATACCCTCTCTTCGGATAATGGAGGATGCAGGTTTGAGTGAAGATGACTGGATTCAGATCCGACTTGATCAACTGAATCTAATCGACGAAAAAAGACTTATTGCTGTTTGTCATGGTCAGACATACCAAAAACGAATGATCAAGGCATTTAACAAGAAAGTCAGACGACAAGAGTATCAAGTTGGGGACCTGATAATCAATCGCATTATTCTACCTCAAGGTGATCCCAGGGGCAAATGGACCCCTACTTACGAAGGGCCATTTGTGGTTAAGAACATTTTCTCAGGAGGAGCTATGATTCTAACCACCATGTATGGTGACGACCTTCCTCACCCCGTCAATGCAGACATAGTGAAAAGATACTACGCATAATTAAAGACCCGCTAGGTTGACTAGCCTAGGAAAAAATAAGGGCTTCCCGGCGAACCAAAAGGGTTCGGGCAAAAATAAGGGATGAAAATGAAAAAAATCTGTACACCCGGCAAGTCGAAAACCTGAAAAGGCGGCTTGGGCAAAAATGGGTATCCCGGTGGATTGAAAACCCGAAAGGGCGGTCCAGGCAAAAGTTAGGGATCAAAGCGTAATACTATGTCTCATTGGATCACCTCGCATCCAGACTTCGGTATCAAATATCAATCTCGAATGGCACCAATCAATCAGATTCATCTTCAACTAAGCAGCAAAGTGATGAGATGCTTGAAGATATAAAGGCAATAGTAGAGTTGGAACCTAGTGGGATTATTCACATAGCTATTTTGTTTTCTTTTCACAAATTGTAAATTCTATCTGTTCGGCAGCGTTTCTCTTACTAGGACGTCAGCCTCTTGTACAAAAACGCCTGTTTACAGGCAAACTTCAAAATCAATACAAATTCATTTTCAGACAAATTTCAAACTGTTTTTACTTTATCTGTTTTGTTTTGCAAAAAACGTCCAATGTTCATTTTTTATATATGCATTTGACACTAATTGCTGCTCATAAATATTTACATGCGAAACAAAGGATGAATTACGGGTAATAACAGAAGCAGGGGCAATAAGAATTGTCCTAACCGTCTAGTTGCTCTGTCCACCAAGGTACCAAGGTAGGTTCAGCTTAAGAATATAACCAAGATACCATCACTCCCCGCAGAGTAAGACAATAATGATAGCTCTCTCAGCTGAGACTTGCAACTATGTACAAATCAATAACACTCTCCCCAAGCAGAGTTCATCTACCATCAGCCCTGAAAAGGTTTGGTATCCCCAGAAGGTCTTAATAGTCCTCAGCGGAGTATAAAGACATTCCCCAACAAGTATAAGAATACCCCCGGAAGTCTTAACATTCCTCAACGAAGTATAAGAATGTTCTCCGGCGGAATACAAGATACCCCAGTGGAGTCATTTCCCTAACGCAGTCTAAAAAAGGCTTCCCCGCCAGAGTTAAATCATCTTACCCAGTAGATTCCGGAAGCTTATCCCTTGCAGAGCACAAATAAATCTCCCCAGCCAAATTCAGAAGGTTATCCTCACAAGAGTCTAACTGGGTTATCCTCAGCAAGTTGTAACTGAAAGATCATCCCCAGTGAAGTTCTTTCTATCCCCAGCGGAGTTCATCATTAAAATCCCCAACAGAACTTATCAACAGAATCCCCAGTGGAGTTATCGTTAAAATCTTCAGCAAAACGTCTCTTCCCCACAGAGTAATTCCCCTCGGAGTAATCTCTTAAGTAGTTTATTCCCCAACGGAGTTTTTCTCTCCTACAGGATTATCATCTTCGTTCATCATCCCCAGCGGAAACGAAGAATTCAACTCTATTCTCCAGCAGCTCCGAGATTTATTTTCCCCATCTAAAGCATCATATTCCCATACATCATGATGCATGCATATATGCATCATACGAACACAATCTCATTTATTTTGAGAACACCATTGCCTGATCCATATCATGCATTGCATATGACTGACCTTTACCTTTCAGGAAAGATACAGTTAAAGTTCTCAGCATTAGTTGAAGACCTGACCAATTCTTAAATCTCAATTGAATTATCCTCGGTTGAATTTCAGATAAGGTTCTAAATCTCGACAGTTTCCTCCGTCATAGTGTGGACAAGTTCTATAACCTCAACGGTATACTCCATTGAGCACGAGACAGTTCCTAGATCTTGATGAAGATGTTTCCCTACGTCATAGTGTGGACGAGTACTATAACCTCAACGGTATACTCCATTGAGCACAAGTCAGTTCCTAGATCTTGATGTTTTTCCTCCGTCATAGTGTGGACAAGTTCTATAACCTCAACGATATACTCCATTGAGCACGAGACAGTTCCTAGATCTTGATGAAGATGTTTCCCTACGTCATAGTGTGGACGAGTACTATAACCTCAATAGTATACTCCATTGAGCACGAGTCAGTTCCTAGATCTTGATGTTTTTCCTCCGTCATAGTGTGGACAAGTTCTATAACCTCAACGGTATACTCCATTGAGCACGAGACAGTTCCTAGATCTTGATGAAGATGTTTCCCTACGTCATAGTATGGACGAGTACTATAACCTCAACAGTATACTCCATTGAGCACGAGTCAGTTCCTAGACCTTGATGTTTTCCTCCATCATAGTGTGGACAAGTTCTATAACCTCAACGGTATACTCCATTGAGCACGAGACAGTTCCTAGATCTTGATGAAGATGTTTTCCTACGTCATATTATGGACGAGTACTATAACCTCAACGGTATACTCCATTGAGCACGAGTCAGTTCCTAGACCTTGATGTTTTCCTCTGTCATAGTGCGGACAAGTTCTATAACCTCAGCGGTATACTCCATTGAGCACGAGACAGTTCCTAGATCTTGATGAAGATGTTTCCTTATGTCATAGTATGGACGAGTACTATAACCTCAACGGTATACTCCATTGAGCACGAGTCAGTTCCTATATCTTGATGTTTTCCTCCGTCATAGTGTGGATGAGTTCTATAACCTCAACGGTATACTCCATTGAGCACGAGACAGTTCCTAGATCTTGACGAAGATGTTTCCCCCCAATTGAATTATGGACAGGTTTTTAAGACTCAGCCGAGGCATTCTCTCAGTTGAAGTACAAGCAAGTTCCTAAATCTCAACAAAAGTTAGACTTCCCCAGCGGAATCTTCTACAACAACAGGTATGCAAGTTCTCGCTAAGGAATCTCTTATGGGGTCGACATTCCTGCAGATGGCATCTGTAAGCCCATCCTACTACCAACAATCTCCAAATGGCATCTGTAAGCCCATTCCCGACATCACAATGTTGATACTACACCATGCGAGTGCAAATTTTTGGGCACTCTAGTGTTCAATTATCTTCCACCTTTGGATCACGAAAGGCTCGAAAGCCAATCTATATCCTCAGGTTTAAGAAAATTGAACAAGGGAAACTTTTGTACCCCAAAATTTGCCCTCCCATATTTCCCAAGACATTCCAAGAATAATCTTCAAGTTGCTCAAGTTGGCTCTAAGGTTGGATAGTCAAGTCACCTCCTAAGGCAGTCAAGTCAAAATTAGGGTTTCGTGTTGCATTAGGGTCCTTGCATCCAAATGACCTCAAGTTCTCCCCAATGTCCTAATATGCTCTCAAGTTCATCCATGTCAAATTTCAAGCCTTGCAGAGAAAGTTTGGTCAGTCAATTGCTCAAGAGACCCAAAAATTAACTGTGCTAGGGCAAAAGTCAATTGTGTCCTAAATACAGTCAAACCTCAATATTTTTTGTCAACATTATCATTTTGAAGGATAATTTATCATTTTATCAAGGGTTGATCATGATTCATCAAGGATTGCTTAAGATTCATCAAGATTCAAAAGTTGCTAAATTAGGGTTTTGTAAGAAAAGTCAACTCAACTTTGACCAAGCATAACTTTCTCATACTTCATGAGAAATGACCCATACAAAGCTCATTTTTAATAGGATTCCATTTCCTACAATCCATCTTCACACCCCAAGATCAAAAAATGCTCTCACAAGAAGTTACAAATTTAGACATTATAGGTCTTTTTGAAAGTCAACAAAAACACCTTTTTTTCAAAAGCTTATAACTTGAGCATGGAAGATTAAAATGAGATGAAACTAAAAGGGTTGGTTAGAGGACATCTCAAGGTTTCTAAAAAGTCCAAGAAAACTTCCAAAAGTTCAAAATTGAAGAAGTTATGCATTGTTGAAGTTAGGCATTTTTCCAAAATTGCCAAAAGTCAACTATCCTCAAAACTCCAATTTTTGACAAAAGGGCCCACTTTTTTCCACTTGATTTGGTCTTGTCATGCCACACAACAAGCACAAAAAATCAGATTTGGCCTATTTTTGGAAAGCTTATCAATGGTGATCAAATCCAATATTCCCTCTTTAATGCACATGGATATTGGTCCAAATTTTGACCTAGACTCATTCCATTATATGCACACAAGCCTCAAAAACCTAAAACACGCATAGAGCTCTGCAGAAACGGCCACACAACTTTGAGAAAAAAAACTTGAAAAGTGTGAGATCGAAAACAACCTTGGAGGCCAATTCAGACCAAAAGTTCAACGCTACTCTCTTCCTTGACACCCAGTGGAGCTACACCAATCAAAACCAAGCTCTAAGACATCCTGAAACTCGCTGTAAGTCTCCATGAACATTGCTCTGGACATGGAATCGTGACTCAGTTTTCTTGCATCCTTTTGCCAAATTTCTTGCATATTCATATTGACCATTAAATTTCTAAGCAAACTGCATTATTTAATTTTATTTCCAGACCCTGTATTGCAATACCCGAGTCTAGAGTTTTGTTGTATTATTTTTAGGCATTTTGTGTACAGGCAAAATCAAGGTGAATAATGGTTACAGGGATGACTAGGAGGAAGAGACGAGTACATTGGTACTCTTGGATTTCATTTATATAGCCTAAGGAGGGTTTGTGAAATGACATACGAAACTTCCTGCGGATAAAAATCCACAGGTAAATAACCAGGGTTACGTTGAAGAAGAAGATGGCGTGTCCTTGTGCCATTGGTCCATTCGAATCAGTGGCGCGCTTTTTTTATTTTTCAGGCTTAGTGCGTTGTTTCATATATTATATTTACTTCTTATTCTATTAACAATAATGCAGTGTAGTTGGATTGGTGAGCGTGCGTTGAAAAACCCTTTGGGACCTGGGTTCGAATCCCAGGTCCCCCAAAACTTTATTTGATTTTGTTCTTCAGGTATTCATGTGCAATACTCCCAGCGTGGTTCACCAAACGCCTCTAGATCTCAATTTCCAAGTGGCCCACCAGACAAATCCAGTGTTTAAGATTGAAGGAGCACCATGGACTAAAGTCAACCAACACATATTGGAATGGAAAAGTCCAACAGGCTGGACGTTTGGGCCCCAAAAATTGCTAACTTACACTCAGATCAGCCCCCCCCCCCCTGAGTTTGCTCTTCTTTTATATTTTCTTTTCATTATTTTTTATATTTTTTATTATTATTATTATTTTAATTAATTAATTAACCAATTAACTTTTTATTTCATAAAATCAGAAAACAAAAAAATATTTTTATTAATTCCATTAATTTTATTATTTATTTTTGTAAATAAATTTTAATCAATTAATTTAGTTTTAATTAGGTATAATTTTAATATCTTTTGCATTAAATTAAAATCAATTTAGAATTAGGATTTTTATTAACTTTTTAATTACTTTTATTTTTTATTTCCTTAAATAATAAAAAAAACAAAAATATCTTCTTTTCATTAATTAATTCAATTATTAATTTAGACAAATTTTTAATTCAAAAACAACAAAAATATGCTCTATTTAATAAAAAAGGTCAAAACCCTAAAAGCAATTCGATTTAATTTTCTCGCGCGCGAATAATTTTTTATCCATATTTCAGTATTGTAACTGCTTTGGGGATGTAATAGTTTTAAATTAGGATTTTATTTATCGCTTTTATTTACTTTCCGCAATTTAATTTTAAAGGGTTTGTTTTTGGCGATGTAAATACCCGACGCCTTGTAATAGCTTAGATTTATTTTCCGCAATTTAATTTCCGAACCATTAACTGATAGATGTTTGAATAATAGGCAATGCATGACAAGATCAACTTTTAACCTAAAATCAACAGTAGCTCACCATAACATGTACAAAGATAATATAACTGAAAAACAATACACTCGCACATGCCACTCTTAGGGTACACCTCACTTGGCTGCCTCGAACGTGGTCATTGAGTATAGGAAGTTTTAGAGGTCGACCTCTTGTCCAAAGATCATAAGTTGCCTCGAAACGGTTGCCTCGGATAAAATGATCTAGGATATTAGGGTTACCGCTAAGGCATCCTAACATTGCTTTAGTGACCACACGTCCCTTAATCGAATTGACCTGAAAACTCCGACGACGATGCTACCTACTTATCAATAGTGGGATAGCATTGTCTAAAGGACACTTGCATAATTTAATTCCTTTTTGAGTAGGTAGATGTTCTTAAGTACTTTCTCCTTTTAAAAACAAAACCAAACTTTTCGCACTTACACCCCTTTCAAACAAAAAACTCTTTTCAAACCCACAATCACAAAGTAAAGCAAACTTTTGAAAACATAATGAGCAAGTACCTAAGAGCCCGTGGATAACCATGGATAGAAAGGGTGCTAACACCTTCCCTTTTTATAATCTACCTCCCGAAGCCGAGAAATATCTCAAAAAGGAATTTTTCTGTGCTTTTGTCCTTTCCATGTTGGATAAAATAAAAGACGGTGGCGACTCTTGCTTACCGCGACATTTTGCGAAAACAAACGCAAAATGCAAACCAGCATTCCAAAAACAGTCAGTTCTATTCCCACCGATCACAGTTACTTTGAAAAGAAAGCCTGGATAGTAGGGCTTGTGAGAAGGAACCTGGGTAGTAAGGTTACTTTGAAAAGAAAGCCTGGGTAGTAGGGCTTGTGAGAAGGAACCTGGGTAGTAAGGTTACTTCGAAAAGAAATCCTTGGTAGTAGGGCTTGTGAGAAGGAACCTGGGTAGTGAGGTTACTTCGTTTGATCATGTGGATTAGTTGGCCCATTTGGTTTCGGGAACTAATTTTTCCTTGGTTGCCTGCAAATGTATAACTGCTGGAATTGTTGGTGATAACTGTCTTTCCTGAAAAGATAACAGGGTTAGTTATATGTGATGCATGAAATGCATTGTGAGATGACGTTCTCAAAATAAGCGAGATTATGTCGTATATGACATGTATGTGCATGTCATGATGTATGAGCATGAGATGTTAGTTGCGACACATCCGAGTCTAGGAAGATAAATCCCCGACTGCTGCTGGAGAAAATAGAATTTCTTGACTGTTGTAGAGAAACATGGCTCTTCTACTTCCGCCGGAGATGACGAAAGGAAGTGACTGTACTTCATGCCTGTTTGAGAATAACTCGACGGGGAATAACTTAGGGGGGAAGAGATGTTATGTTGATAGACCTGCCATCCTAGAGGAAATTAACTCAGCTGGGGATGAAATTTACTGACTCACCCGCGATTATGAACCTTGGCTGGGGATAGTGAATGGAAATAATTGTGCCAGAGATTTATTCCTCTGGTGTTTGTGGATATTTTTCCAAGGAGAGACCATGTATGAGAGTAACTCTACGGGAGGAGTGACTTTGTTGGAAGTGGACTTCCGTAGCTTAAGTAATGGGCTCTGTTGGGGATTGAACTCCTGTATCCAGAAAGATAAACTCTACTTGGGGAGTTAGAATTTATGATGATCTGCTCGCGATTATGAAGTTCGACTGGGGGACAAAGGTGTCAGGTTTCTGGACGACCCTTGCTGGGGAGATTACTTCTCGTTATGAGAGAGCTGATATCAAGGCTTTGGTTACCTCTACTCTGCGGGAAATGCATGTTGCAAGGTCACATGTATTGATGACTATGCTCCAAAGTTGTCTTTGCCCTGGTACCTGCTAGACAAGGTAACTGTCGGGCTTGACATTTCTTACTTTTGCCCCTGTTTCTGGAGTTACGAGTAATTGTCTTTTGTTCCCTATGCAAATATTTGTGAACAACAATCATATTCAAGTGCATATGTTAAGAATAAACCATTGGACGTTCTTGCAAAAACAAAACAGAAAAAGGAAAACAAATAGTTTTGTAAAAATGACTTGTATTAATTTTAATGTTGGCCTATAACAGGCGTTTTTGTACAAGGAAACTGACGCTCTAGTAAGAGAACGCCGCCGTAAAAATGAAAGATATACAGTATTGTGTACAACAAAAAGAAAACAGTTATGTGCAACAATCCCATTGGGTTTCAAGTCCGCTATTGCCACTATGCCTTCGAGCGTCTCCTCACCTTGCTTCTTGTCCGAAGCTGATTAGATTGATTGATGCCGTTTGAGTTTGATAGTTGATACTGAGGTCAGATCGCAGAGTGATCCAATGGGACATAATGATATGCTTTTCATCCCTAACATTTTCTTGGACCTCCCTTTCGGGTTTTCGGTCCACCGGGATACCCCTTTTTGCCCAAGTCGCCTTTTCAGGTTTTCAACTTGCCGGGTGTACAGATTTTTTTAATTTTCATCCCTTATTTTTGCCTGAACCCTTTTGGTTCGCCGGGAAACCCTTATTTTTGCCTAGGCTAGTCAACCTAGCGGGTCTTTTATCATGCGTAGTATCTTTTTACTATGTCTGCATCCACCCGAGAAAATGTTTTTTACCACAAATTGCCCTTCGTATGTGGGAGTCCATTTGCCCCTGGGGTCACCTTGCGGTAGTATGATGCGCTTGATCACCAAATCCCCGACTTGATACTCTTAGCATCTGACCTTCTTGTTGAAAGCCTTGATCATTCGCTTTTGATACGTCTGACCGTGACAGATAGCAGTAAGTCTCTTTTCATCGATTAGATTTAACTGATCAAGCCGGGTTCGGATCCAGTCGTGTTCGTTCAAACCCGTATCCTTCATAATCCTGAGAGAAGGTATCTGGACTTCGATGGGTAGGACTGCCTCCATGCCATATACCAGAGAGTAGGGTGTTGCCCCTGTCGACGTCCGTGTTGAGGTACGGTACCCATGAAGATCAAAGGGTAACATCTCATTCCAGTCTTTGTATGTCACCGTCATCTTCTGTACAATCTTCTTGATGTTCTTGTTAGCTGCTTCAACAGCGCCATTCATCTTCGGCCGGTAGGGAGAAGAGTTGTGATGTTGTATCTTAAATTGTTTACAGAGCTCGATGATCATTGTGTTGTTGAGATTCGTACCATTGTCAGTAATAATTCTCTCTGGCACACCGTATCGACAGATTAGATTATGTCAGATAAACCACGCCACAATGTTCTTGGTTATTATGGAAAAAGAGGCTGCTTCAACCTACTTTGTGAGGTAATCAATGGCTACTAGAATGAAGCGATGTCCATTAGAAGCGCTGGGACTCATTTCTCCGATCATGTCGATGCCCAACATTGCAAAGGGCCACGGAGCTGTCAAGACGTTCAAGGGAACCGGAGGCACATGCACCTTATCAGCGTAGATTTGGAATTTATAACAAGTTCGAGAGTGCTGATAACAATCGGCTTCCATAGTGGATAAGTAGTATCCTGCCCATAGGATCTTCTTAGCCATGGTGTGTCCACTAGAATGGGTTCCGAAGGTGCCTTCATGTAGATCTGTCATGATCCTCTCTGCTTCACCCTTGTCTACACACCGCAGTAAGGTAGCGTCATGGTTGCGTGTATAGAGGATTCCATTAATGAGGAAGAACTTTGCAGCGAATCTTCTCAGAAACTTCTAATCATTGACAGATTCCCCTTCGGGATACTCTTGATCCTCGAGATACCTTTTGACTTCGTGAAACCAAAGTTTATCTGTTACCTCCTCAGTATCAATCTCGCAGAAGTGTGCTGGTTCATTCAACCTTTCAATGGTGATTCGGGGAGCTTCGTTGTCCCACCGGATTTTGAACATAGAAGACATGGTGTCTAACGCGTCTGCTAACTGATTCTCCTCTCGTGGAAAGTGTTCAAAGGTTACTTCTTTAAAGTGTGGGAGCAATGTCAGTACATGCTCTTTGTATGGGATGAGATTCGGGTGCTTTGTATCACACTCGCCTTTGATCTGACTTATCACCAAAGCGGAATCCCCGAATACACTCAAGAACTTGATCCTTACGTCGATAGCGGCTCGAAGACCCATAATACATGCTTCATACTCCGCCATGTTGTTGGTGCAGTTGAAACATAATCGAGCAGTGAACGGAGTATGACAACCCTCGAGAGATATGATTACAGCGCCAATGCTGTTACCCATTGCGTTTGAGGCTCCATCAAAATACATAGACCATCAGGATCCTTCCTCGGGTCCTTCATCTGGTCCGGGTTCTTCGTAGTCAGTCACCAGCATAATGTTCTCGTCCGGGAACTCAAAATTCATGGACTGGTAGTCATCCACGGCCTGATGAGCTAAATGATCAGCCAATACACTTCCCTTGATTGCTTTCTGGGTTGTATACTGTATATCGTATTCAGTTAAGACCATTTCCATCTTTCTATCCTTCTGGAGAGAGCGGGCTTCTTGAAAATGTACTTGATTGGATCCATATTTGATATCAACAAGGTAGTGTGAGTCAGCATATACTGTCTCAGTCGGCGAGCAGCCCATGCCAAAGCACAACAAGTTTTCTCGAGCAGTGAGTGTTGTACCCCAAAATTTGTCCTCCCATTCTTCTTCAAGATTTGCTAAGAGCATGCTTCAAAATCTCCCAAGGGTTGCACAGTCCAATTGCCTCCTAACAGTCAAAAATTAGGGTTTTGGTTCTGGCAAAGAAGTTGAAGTTTCCAAGGGTACAAACAAGTCCCACATGCCTACATACATTGTCAAGCATCCATATGCTAAGTTTCAAGGCTCACATCACAAAATTGCACAGTCAAAAACCCTAATTGCTCAACAGTCAACTGCAGGGGCAAAATGGTCATTTGACAGTCAAAAGTCAAGATTTTTGGTCAAACATTTTGAAGCCACAAACATCATTTGATCAATGCTTGATCATGATTCTCAAGGCATGGCTCAAAAAGTCTCAAGATGCAAAAGTTTCTATTTTTGGACAGTTGAAAAAGTCAACTACAAATTGACCAGGGCATAACTTCCACATGGTTTATCAGAAAAATTCCATCCAAATCTCATTTTGAAAAGAATGACATTTCCTACAACTCATCTTCACACTTCAAGTCCAAGAAATTCTCTCACAAAAAGTTATCAATCTCAACATTATAGGTCATTTTCAAAAGTCAACAAAAAGGCACTTTAAGTCAAGGACCATAACTTGATATTGGTAAATCAAAATGACATGGGACCAAAGACATTGGTTATAGGACTTCAAGCCCTTTCCAAAATGTCAAAGAACATAATCAAAGCTTAAAAATTGAGCAAGATATGCCTTGTGGAAGTTGGGAAATTTTTGGGAATTTTGAAAAGTCAACTTTGCTTCAAATGCCTCAAAATTGCTAATGGGCCTCAATTTCTTCCATGAATCATCACCCAAAGGCCATGCACGATCCATTGACATCCAAGGGAGTTATTTTATCATTTTTGATTAATTATTTGAATTATTATTATTATTAATTCATTTAATTAAAATAAAATATGACAAAAATAGCAAATCATGTTTTCCAAATCTTTTTATACAGCATATTCACTCTTTATGAGCTCAAGATTTCGTGCACACTCAAAAGGGAAAGAATCTTCAATGATTGGCATAAGATTGGTATGGAAAAGATTGAAAAAAGATGCTTGAAAATCAAATATTGAAAGGCATTAAAACATGGATCATGGGCTTTGTTTTTGACCTAGAATAATTCCTCATACATATGCAAACAAAACCCTAAGGCTAGAAACAAGAAAGCTGCGCAGGAATTGAGAGAACAAATTTGCATTTTTCACACAAAAACTTCAAAAAAAATTTCATAGATAGAGCTCCTTTCAAGGCCTAAAAAGGATTCCAAACAATTGTTGGGACCTTCCTGAACGTGATTCAACACCTTTCCAAGCCCCATACATCCAGAATTGGTATAACCGAGTCGCCCTGTTCATAAACTTACTCATATTCGTATTTGCATTTTCATACGTTATTCATGACTTTTAATGTATGATTTATACTAACATGATGATTCTAAAGCTAATGGCACAATTCAATTGAAGAATGGCTGCCTGTAGGAGAATCCACCATGGACATTTTTTAGGGTTTCAGGGACCTTGAATTAGGGTCTTACACATATGGTAAAATTGACCATCCACACCTATGCCATTGGACTCAGGACCTCAAAACGAATTGAACTCACTATTTGCGCCCAATTTATATTGCTCCATAGCCTAATCGCTATTTTTGCAGGTTTGACTTAGTGGGGGTTCAAAACCCCCGTTATTTGCTTTTAGTTGCAGAAAAAAGAAGAAGATGATGCTTGCGTGTCTGGACGTGAATGGGAGATTCAAATCTTCGCGCTAAATTTTTATTTTACACCAATAACATTTGTTTTCATATACATTGATCAGGTTCCACTAAGTTAACAAATGAACGCACTAGCTCCATTGGCAAACGCGCTGGCATACAGGTATTGGGACCTGGGTTCGACTCCCAGGTCCCTCACTTCTCCAATATTATTTTGCTCAATACGTTCTTGTGCAGTATACTCTCAAGGGAACATCATACAACCACACCATCTGGCTTGCCACGCGCCTGGAAATTCCAATCTGAAGGCCACCAAAGGGGCTCATCATACACGCCAATCAATGGGTCCACATGCAAGTACAGAAAAGTCCACAAAGGCCTTGAATTTAGTGGGCCAAATGCTCCATACACCTCCTCAATTGGGTCAACACCCCCCTATGTTTGCATTTTCTTTCTCTCTTTTTATTCTTTTCTTTTATTTATTTTAATTATGTTAATTGTTTTATTTAATTCATAATATAAATTTTATAACACAAAAAACCAGAAAAATCATAAAACAAAAAAATATGTTTTACTAATATTAATTTCTATTAATTTTGTAAATAAATTCTAATAACCAAATTAGTTTAATTTTAGGTTTAATTTTAATGTTTTTTTTCTTAAATAAATAAAATACATAAAAATTAGGTTTAGCATTTTCATTCCTTCTTTTTTCCTCAATAAATAATTTTTATTCTTATTATTATTAACCATTAATTATTTTGTAAGTAAATATGTATATTAAATAATTAGTAAATTAGGTCAAACTTGAATCTTTTTCTTTAATAATTAAAAATGCTTAGAATTGGGGTTTCAATTCCAATTAATTTTCTTTATTTCCATTAAATACAAAAACATCAAAAAATAAGTCCCTTTCTTTACTTAATCATTAATTAATTTGTAATTTTAATTTAATTTCCTTAAAGGGTCCAACGCCCTCGCACTCGATTCTAATTTCTTTTCGCATTTATTTTTATTTCTTTTGTGGATATAATGTATTTGCCCCAAGGCCTTGTAATAGATAATTAGGACATTTACTTTCCGCACTTTTATTCAAAATCGGGTTTTGTTAATTTGGCGATGTATGGACCCGCGCCTTGTAATAGCGTAGGACCTTTATTTTTCCGCATTTTAATTCCCGCACCCTTAACTGCTAATAATCACATGAAAGAATGTATGCCCAAATAAAATCAAAGCGTAGCTCACTCAATACATGACAAGATAAATTATAACTGAAAATGACACACAATTTACACACCACTCTTAGGGTACGCCTCACTGTTGCCTTGCCCCTCGAAATGTGGTCGTCGAGTATAGGACGTTTTAGTAAGTCCTCATGTCCATGAACATGGTATGGGGGTAGCTTCTAAGGTGTCCTACTATTTCTCTGGTGACCACACTGTCCCTAAATCGAATTGACCCGAACACCTCCAACGGTGGTGCTACCTACCTCTCAATGGTGGGATTGCACTACCTTAAGGACATTTACACAGACTAATTCCTTAGGGTAGGTAGATGACTTGTAGATACTTGCTCTAATTCAAAACAAATCAAAAACTTCTTTTCACACCGACACTTTGCAAAAAGCTTTCAAAAACAACTTTTCAAACACTCTTGAGGACTGATACAAGAGTCAAACTGAAATTTTAAACGAAACTTTTTCAAACCCACTCACTTTGAAAAGCAAACAAACATTTTGAAAACACAAATGAGCAAGTATCTAAGAGCCCATGGATAACCATGGATAGAAAGGGTGCTAACACCTTCCCTTTCTATAAATCTACCTCCCGAACCGAGAGCATATCTCATAAGGAATTTTTCTGTGCTTTTGTCCTTTCCTTGTTGGAGAAAATAAAAGACGGTGGCGACTCTTGCTTCTGCGACATTTCGCGAACCAGCGTTAAACAGTAAGTTCCAGATCCACCGATCACAGAACTGGCGACTCTGCTGGGGAATCTTATAAAGTGAGGTGTACCTTAGGATAGTTCATAACTGTGTTTTCAATTGTTTTGACTTGTTTGCTTTAAATTGTGGGTTGCATCGGAGTTACATAGATCCTAACCCGGATCTGGGGATACCCTGTTTAGGTAGCATAAGCTGTGAGGGACCTGTCCAGCATAGACCGACATGGGTGAAACAGTGGCTACGTTGGTGTGGCGCCTTGGTCTGTACCGATATCCCTTGTGTTGCAACGAGGAGAATATGGGTCTTCTGAGGAGTCATTAAGCACCAACAGACCTTAGAACCTTAAATGACACAACTTGGCCAATAGAACAGTAGCAGTATGCTACGCCCATTGAGGCTAAACTCTCGTGATGGTTCTGGCCGCAAGAAAAGATTGCGATGCTGGAGTTATGACCGATTGAGGGTAGTCAATGATATTTTGATCCTCTAAGAACCCGGTTACTTTTGATAGGACAGGTATGAACCAACAAACTGAAAGAGGGTAATACCTAGACCCATGCTGGCCTAAACTTTAAGGGCTTGTCTTGTGTGACTTGTGTGCCTTATCATGTTTGCCTTTGTAAATATTTGTGGTGTGCTTTATCATAACATCATGCCATCATGAGCATTGCATGCATCCTGCATAAGGACTGACCATTTCAAAGACAAGAGGGTTTCACCTTTGCTCTGTTTTGTAGGATATCATGATGCCTATGCGAAGGAATACTATCCGGTTCTGTTAGAACAAAGTTTGAATCTACTACCCTATGTTTATGTTTTGATGATAACAAAGTGAAAAGATATATTATGTATATGATTCATGTATGAACTATCTGCTGCCTAAAATTATTATGTTCTGACTTGCAGATACTCTGATTGATATAAGCAAGATCACATCTAATCAGCATCAGAATTTTGGTTCCTGACATCAGCATCAGAAGTTGCCATTTCAGAATGTCAAAATCATATGACTAACTCACGTATATGCTGAAGTCTGATGAACAGAACTGCGCTCAACACTCTGATAAAGAAACACAACAGTTCATCAGCAGCTAAGCAGAGTCAGAATGAGCCAAGCCAGAACTTGCATTAAGTAAGCAACGGTACTGTGCATTGAAAGCAAATTAATACCAACGGCCTCATTCCAGACAAGATCTGCTCGATAAGGAAAGTTTGTTATTAGCATTGAATCAAGAATATTGCTCCAACGTTCATCATCTCAGTGCTATATAAACAAGACTTTGAAGATTGAATTGGCTAATGCTCTCCAAATCTTTACACGCATAAAAGCTGATCAAAATCTTCCCTCTCTTAGTTTTGCTAAACACTACACATTCTGATATTCAATCATTGTTTAGCATTCTAGTTTCTAAGCTTTAAGTTGTGTATACATCACAGTTGTGATACAGTTTTGTAGAAAAAATTCACACACTTAGTTTTATCTTCTTTGTAAGAAAGTGTTTCCTTGACAAACCGGGTTGTGGTTTGCATCAAGAAGGCTTTAGCAGTGTTAAAGCAGTCTGTAATATTCAGTTGAATATAGTGGATTAAGACCTCGTTGGAGAGAGGCGAAATCACCTTGACGGGTGGACTGGAGTAGTTTGAGATCAAACGAACCAGGATAAAAATATCTTGTTCATTGCATTAGATTTCAGATTTACAATTCAACCCCCCCTTCTTCTGTTTTTCACTACTTCAATTGGCATCAGAGCGCCTGGTTCTGAGCTAAAACACTTAACCGTGTCAATACAAGATCCAGCGTCAGAAAAACACAATGGCAGGAAACGTGTCTCACACCAGCAATGACAACAATGAAGACAGAGACAGATTCAGCGGCAAACCTCCAGTCTTTGATGGAGAAAACTTTGATTACTGGAAAGACAGAATTGAAAGCTTCTTTCTGGCACATGATGTTGATCTGTGGGATATGGTGACAGATGGATACACGCACCTTGTGAATGCAAGCAGTCAGAAGGTTGATAGAAAAACAATGTCTGACCAACAAAAGCGTGACTTCAAGAATCACCACAAGGCCAGAACCATCCTCCTCAGCGCCATCTCCTATACTGAATATGAAAAGATCTCCAACAGAGACACAACAAAGAACATTTTTGACTCACTCAGAATGACGCATGAGGGCAACGTTCAGGTCAAAGAAACTAAAGCTCTGGCGCTCATTCAGAAGTATGAGGCGTTCAAAATGGAAGAATCTGAATCCATTGAAACAATGTTCTCAAGATTCCAGATTCTGGTAGCTGGTCTCAAGGTTCTGGACAAAGGATACTCTACTGCTGACCATGTCAAGAAAATCATCAGAAGTTTACCCAAGCAGTGGAGACCAATGGTTATAGCTCTGAAGCTAGCTAAAGATCTCAACAAAATCACTCTGGAGGAACTTATCAGCTCCCTCAGAAGTCATGAGATAGAGCTAGAAGCTGACGAGCCTCAGAAGCAAGGTAAGCCTTTAGCATTAAAATCTAACAAAAAATTTGAGTCTAAAGTTTTGCAGGCAGTTGAAGAAACATCTGATGGATCCTCATCAGAAGAAGACGAACTCTCCCTCCTCTCCAGAAGAGTAAATCAACTGTGGAAGCAAAGACAAAGGAAGTTCAGGAATCCTAGAAGATCTGATCAGAACGAGTCTTCTTCTAGATACAGAAGGACAGATTCTTCCTCTGGATACAGAAGATCTGAAGGCTCCTCAAGCAGCAAAAATCCAAACACCAAGGACATCATCTGCTATGAGTGCAATGAGCAAGGACACTATAAGAGTGACTGCCCAAAGCTTCAGAGGGAAAAGCCCAAAAAGAAGTTTGGAAGAGAGAAGAAGAAAAGTCTCATGGCTACATGGGATGACTCTGACTCGTCTGAAGCTGACTCAGAATCAGATGATGAGAGGGCAAACATAGCTCTCATGGCTAATATCTCAGAAGATAGTGAAGCTTCTGAATCAGACTCAGAATCAGATACTGAAGAGGTATTTCCTAACTTTGCCGTTAACTTTACAAAGGCTGAACTTGCTGAAAGCCTTAATGAGATTCTGGAACGGTATCAGCAAATTAGAGTTAAATTCAGAGACTTGAAAAGGAATCTTGAATCTGACTCTAATAAGACTGAGAGTCTCAAATTGGAGAGTTCTGAGCTGAGAAATAAGATTTCAAAATTAGAAAACACTATACAAAACTCTCAGAAGGAACCAATTTCTGAAACTCCCAGCAACGCTGATGAGATCATCAAGGAGTATGATCACAGTTTCCAGAAGTTCCTCGCTAAAAGCATAGATAGAAGCAAAATGGCTTCAATGATCTATGGAGTTAGCAGAAACGGCAGGAAAGGAATAGGATACCAAGGTAAGGTTCCTACACCAAAGAATGTCATGGACTTAACCATTAAACACACTCCTCTGAATTCACATTTTGTGTATGGTCACACACATGATATTAAATACACTAGCAGTAAGCACTCTGTGAAACCAAAATTCAACCAGAGTTTTGGTAAAACTAATAAATCAGGACCCAAGAAAATCTGGGTACCTAAGGATAAAATAATACATGTTGCAGATATCTTTAGCAGCAAGTCAGAAACACCAGTCATGGTACCTGGACTCTGGCTGCTCACGACACATGACGGGAAGAAGGCATATGTTCCAAAGCCTGGAACTTAAGCCTGGAGGCCACGTTGGCTTTGGAGGAAATCAGAGGGGAAAGATAATTGGCTCTGGAACTGTAGGTAATGGAAATCTTCCCTCTATTAATAATGTTCTTCTAGTAGATGGATTGATGCATAATCTGTTATCCATAAGTCAATTAAGTGATAACGGTTATGATATAATCTTTAATCAAAAATCATGTAAAGCTGTTAGTCAGAAAGATGGGACTATCCTGTTTAATGGTAAGAGGAAAAACAACATTTACAAAATCAAACTTTCTGAATTAAAAAGTCATAATGTAAAATGTCTTCTGTCTGTTAACAATGAGCAGTGGATCTGGCACAGAAGATTGGGGCATGTTAGTATGAGAAGAATATCTCAGATTAACAAACTCAATCTGGTCAGAGGACTTCCTAATTTGAAGTTCAATTCAGATGCTCTGTGTGAAGCATGTCAGAAAGGCAAGTTTGCAAAACCTTCTTTTAAATCCAAAAATGTTGTTTCTACCTCTAAGCCATTAGAACTTCTGCACATTGACTTATTTGGACCAGTTAAAACTGCTTCAGTCAGTGGTAAGAAGTATGGGTTAGTAATCGTAGATGACTATAGCAGATGGACATGGGTAAAGTTCTTAAGACACAAGGACGAGTCACACTCTGTGTTTGTTACCCTCTGTAACCAAGTTCAGAATGAAAAGGATCTTAGAATCGTTAAAGTCAGAAGTGATCATGGTGGAGAATTTAAAAACAAAGATTTTGAGTCATTCTTTAATGACAGAGGCATTCTGCATGATTTCTCTTGTCCTAGAACTCCCTAACAAAATGGAGTTGTAGAACGAAAGAACAGAACATTGCAAGAAATGGCCAGAACCATGATCAATGAGACAAACGTTGCTAAGACCTTCTGGGCAGAGGCAATAAACACAGCGTGCTACATTCAGAATAGAATCTCAATAAGACCTATTCTGGAAAAGACTCCATATGAATTGTGGAAGAACAGAAAGCCCAACATTTCATATTTTCATCCATTTGGATGTACTTGCTTTATATTAAATACAAAGAATTATTTGGACAAGTTTGACTCTAAAGCACAGAAGTGTATTATGTTAGGATACTCTGAACGCTCAAGAGGGTACAGAGTATACAATACAGAAACACAGATTGTGGAAGAATCAATCAGTGTTCGTTTTGATGATAAGCTTGACTCTGAAAAGTCAAAGCAGAATGAAGTTTTTGCAGGTATGGAAATTGAATTTATAGGTTCTGAAGACAAGTCATCAGAAGCTCTCAATACAGACACTCCTTCAACGTCTGAAAGGAGCACTGCTAGCAATCCTACAACAGCTGTTGATCAACCTCAGAAGAGATTACCCAGAAGCAGCTTGGATCACCCAGAAGAGACTATCTTAGGAAGAAAGGAAGATCCAATCAGAACAAGAGCAAGCTTCAGAAACTCTGAAGAAACTCTCATGGGACTTGTGTCTCTGATTGAACCTTCTTCTATTGATGAAGCACTTCTGGATAATGACTGGATTCTGGCAATGCAAGAAGAGCTTAATCAATTCACCAGAAACGACGTATGGGATCTCGTTCCCAGACCAAAAGGATTCAACATCATTGGAACAAGATGGGTGTTCAGAAACAAGCTAAATGAACAAGGTGAAGTCATCAGAAACAAGGCACGACTGGTTGCACAAGGTTATAGTCAGCAAGAGGGGATAGACTATACAGAAACCTTTGCCCCAGTCGCCAGGTTAGAATCTATCAGACTTTTAATTTCATTTGCTGTTAATAGAGGCATCACTCTGTATCAGATGGATGTCAAAAGTGCATTCTTAAATGGTTATATAGAAGAAGAAGTCTATGTACACCAACCCCCTGGGTTTGAAAATACAAAACATCCAGAACATGTTTTCAAACTAAAGAAGTCACTATATGGTCTGAAACAAGCTCCCAGAGCTTGGTATGAAAGGCTGAGTAACTTTCTATTAGAAAATGAATTCACCAGAGGGAAAGTGGACACTACTCTATTCTGTAAATCAGTTAAGAATGACATCTTAGTCTGTCAAATTTATGTTGATGATATTATTTTTGGTTCTACTAATCCTTCTCTTGGAAGAAAATTTGCTAAGTGTATGCAGGCAGAATTTGAGATGAGCCTCATGGGGGAACTGAAATTCTTTCTAGGAATTCAGATCAATCAAACTCCGGAGGGAACTTACATTCATCAGAGCAAATACATCAGAGATCTTCTGAAGAAATTTGACCTCTCAGAATGTAAGCCATCAAAGATTCCAATGCATCCCACGTGCATTCTGGAAAGAGAAGAGGTAAGCAAAAATGTAGAACAGAAAGTCTACAGAGGTATGATTGGTTCTCTCCTCTATCTGACTGCTTCAAGACCTGACATATTATTCAGTGTTTGTATCTGTGCTAGATTCCAATCAGATCCTAGAGAATCTGACTTAACAGCTGTTAAGCGAATTTTCAAGTATCTGAAAGGTACTACTAATCTGGGTTTGTTTTATAGAAAATCTAGTGATTACAGCTTAGTAGGCTACTGCGATGCTGATTTTGCTGGAGACAGAGTGGAACGTAAAAGTACTTCTGGAAGCTGCCAGTTTCTGGGAGAAAATCTGATCTCTTGGTCCAGCAAAAGGCAATCAACAATTGCGCTATCAACAGCAGAAGCTGAGTACATAGCAGCAGCAGGATGTAGCACACAAATGCTCTGGATGAAAAGTCAGCTTGAAGACTTCCAGATTTTTGAGAGTAACATTCCTATACTCTGTGATAATACTTCTGCTATTTGCTTAAATAGAACATGCAGATTGTATCAGATGCAAGTCTAAAGATCTGAGAGTCTAAGCTCAAAGACAGACGTGCTGATCACTACATCAAACAAGTGTCATCCAATCATCAGCAAATCTCTGAAGCAGAACGCGTGCACGCTTCTGAGAAGGCAAAGCGCTGATTGGGTGCATTGAGGCACATGTCTGGTAACCATTTTTAAGTATCTTTCTCAAATCCCCCAAAATCAGCAAGCATTTAATAAAAGTAATCATGCTTTTAAATTGCAATCATGATTTTTCTCTTTCTTAAAAACGTTTATTTTTTTCAAAATATCCTGAAACTCTATTTAAACACATTAATCTCTCATTCTAATTCTTTACAGTTTCTCACTTATTCTCAAGCATTCTCTGCATTTTTCTGTGTTCATCTCTTGCAAAACCTTTTTTCTCAGCTTCCTCTCAAAACCTTTTAGTGTGAACATGGCAACCTCCAGTAGTGCTTCTGCAGGTCATCAGAAGAAAGTATCATCTGAACAGTATCAAGTGCCATTCAGAACACTCCTCACTCCTGTGAAGAATCTTGAAGTGCTCTCTGAATTGATCGTTGATTTTGGAAGCTTGAAGGAGAACGGTTTTGACCTAACAGAAGAAGTTAGGGCACAGAAGTGGGAAAGGTATTTTGACAGGTTGGTTGGAACAACATTCCCTATGTTAGTCAAGGAATTCTGGATTCATGCCAAGGCTTCAACGCATCTAGTCACCTCCTTTGTTATGGGGAAGAAGATTGTGATCACTGAGGATCACATTGCAAGGTTAATCGGTTACAGTGGCGGTGGCATCCGCTGTGTGGACATGGCTGAAAGATGTGCTGATGTGGGCGTGATAGCTGCAAGGATTTTCACCCATGGGGTGCCCAGCAGCAAGATCAAAGATCTGAAGGATCATTACAGAGTGTGGGCTAAGATAATTCTGGGGTGCTTCAACCATAGGAAGCCAACTAGTTCACCTGATTACATAAATGTGGATCAGCAGTTTCTGATCTACTTTATTGATCAGAAGGTAAAAATCAACTTGGCTCATTTTCTGTTCAACCACCTCAGAACAAGTGTGAAGGAAACCAGGGAAGAAGAAAGAACAAAGAGGGATTGGATACCCTTTGGAAGGTTGATATCAGATATTCTGACAGAGAATAGGCTGATAGAGCATCTGATAGAAGCTCAAGAGCTAAGAACCATTGAACCAACAATTGGAAAGCCTCTGAACGCAAAGAACTTGAAGAAAATGAAGTTGATAGAGAATATCCAAAAGGAACCCAGAGCTAATCCTATTGCTGATATCACCAGCAGAAGAGTTCCTCTGAGTGACTTTCCTTTATTTTCTGAGATAGAATCCAAACCAGAGGTAGTACTCAGATACTTGGATGCATGCAAGGCAGATGATACAGATCCAAATCTGATTATCAAAGCTCTGCATCAACCTCAACAAGAAGTGACTCTGAAGAAGACGAAGAAGAGGAAGGCACCTTCAGAAGGATCATCCCAGCAGACACCCAAGAAAAGAGGTAATTTATCTGCTGCTTCTGTTTTAAATTCTTCTACTATTCCAGCATCTATTCCTCCTCAAACCTCTCATAGAATTTTAATCCCCATCCCTACCATAGATGAAACTGAACCAGAAGATGACCCTTCTGAGGCATTAAAACTCAGAAGACCCAGAACCAAACATCCCAAACCAACAATCTCAACAACATCAGCAATTGACAAAGTGTTGTCTGACATTGATCAACACACTTCTGATCAACCAAACTCTGAACCACAAATCGTCCCTCCTCCACAACCAGAACAACAGCAATCTGCTGAAGAACCAGAACAACAACCACTCTCATCAATTCCAGAAGAACCCCTTATCCCTGAACAACCAGAAATTCCAACAACTTCTCCTCAACCAGCAATTCCGTCTCCCTCTCCTCAACCATAAATTCATCCACCATCACCTCAACCAGAGTTTCATCACTCTGAAACTCCTTCTCCTCAACCATCTGAACCTCATTCACCTCAACCATCACCTTTGGAAATACAGCTGCCAGGTGGAACAACAATCACCTTGGCACAGCTGCCATCCTCGCCAGAATCTACACCACCAAATACTCCCAAAACACCAAGCAGTCCAATCATAATTTCTGATTCTCCCACTCCATCTCCAAAACAAACAGCTGCCAAGCCAACCACAGAAAACCCCAGCAGGACCTTCATAGACTTAACCAGTCTTGACCGTCTTGCTGATCTGAAACATAAAACAGCCATCCCTAAACCAAAACAACCAGATGTTGGCTCTGGTATTATGAATTTTGAAACAGGTGTGCAGCAATGGATTGCTTCTTTGAAGCAAGTCTGTCCTGGAATGATTGACCCAGCTGCTTATGATCAGCTCTGGTCACAATTCAGACTTTGGGTACGTGCTGAAGATCTCAAGTTGCAGGATATCAACTATGAGCAGGCACAACAGAATTTCAGCAAGCTTCTAAATGAAGTTGGAAGTCAGCTACTGAAAGAAGACGTGCTCCCTCTGGATAGTGAACCTTGGTCTGAGAAACAGCAAGCTTCAAAGGTGCAACCAGAAGAAGACAAGACCATTCAAGCTGAAGCAAGTCAAGCAGAAGATGTTGCAGAAAGCTCTCAGAAGCTTCCTGCTTCTGATGCTTCTCAAGCTGCCTTGGACAGGCAGACTCTGGAAGAACTGAAGCTGAATGACATGCGTCTGCAGCAAAGGATGGATGAAAACGACCAGAAGATGAAAGAAAGAATGGATGTGCAAGATAGCAAGATTGACACTGTTGTCAGCATGGTGCACAAGCAGAATGAGACTGCTGATCAGATCAAAGCCATGCTGGAGAACCTGTTCACACGCTTGCCTCCTCAACCTTAGTTTTTTCATTCATGTCTTTTTCATGTTTTCTTTAATTTTCTGATGTACTGTTTTGAATATGTTTTGTTTGATTCTGAACCCTTTTAATATGACAAGTTTTTCTGATTTTAATTGTTTTAGCACTCACATACACTTTTTGATTGCTGACAAAAAGGGGGAGAACAAGAATGATATTTTAAACAATAACGGTTAACTAAGACAAAAATTCTCAAACATTCTAACTCTATTACTTGAAAATGTTTTTTCTTGTTTTGCTAAAAGTCTACAGGTACAAGGAAGCTCCTGGACACTCTGAAGACTAAAAGCTATGAAGCCCTGATCACTATGAAGCTCTGATACCACATAAACTGGATCAAGCGCCTACCACTGCGCTAAAAGCAATTGCTTGTAGCCAAGGTGCTACTCTATTTCCTTATAGCGAATCCAACAAGGGGCCTACCTGGACCACCTAACACACCTGTGTAGGTGCCCATGGGGGGATGTTAAGCCCTTCGAATCCCTAAGGTTGACGTTGGATTACTTGAAAATGTTTTTTCTTGTTTTGCTAAAAGTCTACAGGTACAAGGAAGCTCCTGGACACTCTGAAGACTAAAAGCTATGAAGCCCTGATCACTATGAAGCTCTGATCCGCTCTGAGACTCTGATCCAAAGCAAAGCTCTGACAAGAAAAGCTCTGATATGCTGATCTGAAGCTCTGCTCTGATATGCTGATCTAAAGCTTCTGATAGTCAAAGACTCTGATACTCTGATGTTCAAAGAAAGGCAAAAAGATCTGCTCCTGAAGAACACTTGTAATCAAAGGGAAGTAATAAGCTCAGGGGGAGTATCTCTCAACTCTGATATCTTTCTACTCCTTATCTTTTTACCTCTTACTCTGATGCATCTCTCTGATACCTTTTCACGTTATTTTCATTTAAAAATATCCGGTTTTTGTCATCATCAAAAAGGGGGAGATTGTTAGAACAAAGTTTGAATCTACTACCCTATGTTTATGTTTTGATGATAACAAAGTGAAAAGATATATTATGTATATGATTCATGTATGAACTATCTGCTGCCTAAAATTATTATGTTCTGATTTGCAGATACTCTGATTGATATAAGCAAGATCACATCTAATTAGCATCAGAATTTTGGTTCCTGACATCAGCATCAGAAGTTGCCATTTCAGAATGTCAGAATCAGATGACTAACTCACGTATATGCTGAAGTCTGATGAACAGAACTGCGCTCAACACTCTGATAAAGAAACACAACAGTTCATCAGCAGCTAAGCAGAGTCAGAATGAGCCAAGCCAGAACTTGCATTAAGTAAGCAACGGTACTGTGCATTGAAAGCAAATTAATAACAACGGCCTCATTCCAGACAAGATCTGCTCGATAAGGAAAGTTTGTTATTAGCATTGAATCAAGAATATTGCTCCAACGTTCATCATCTCAGTGCTATATAAACAAGACTTTGAAGATTGAATTGGCTAATGCTCTCCAAATCTTTACACGCATAAAAGCTGATCAAAATCTTCCCTCTCTTAGTTTTGATAAACACTACACATTCTGATATTCAATCATTGTTTAGCATTCTAGTTTCTAAGCTTTAAGTTGTGTATACATCACAGTTGTGATACAGTTTTGTAGAAAACATTCACACACTTAGTTTTATCTTCTTTGTAAGAAAGTGTTTCCTTGACAAACCGGGTTGTGGTTTGCATCAAGAAGGCTTTAGCAGTGTTAAAGCAGTCTGTAATATTCAGTTGAATATAGTGGATTAAGACCTCGTTGGAGAGAGGCGAAATCACCTTGACGGGTGGACTGGAGTAGTTTGAGATCAAACGAACCAGGATAAAAATATCTTGTTCATTGCATTAGATTTCAGTTTTACAATTCAACCCCCCCTTCTTGTGTTTTTCACTACTTCAGATTCAACTTTGTTCACCCACCTGAGTTACTTGAAGAATTGGTTAGCAGAATTCCAAACACCACTTCCTTCATCCAGAGGCATGGTTCTCTTCTCAGTTTAGTCACTGCAAAGCGGGATCAGCAGTTGATGAGTGTCCTGACCCAGTTCTACGACCCTCTGTACCAGTGCTTCACCTTTCAAGACTTCCAGCTGGTCCCTACCCTGGAAGAGTTCTCTGATTTGCTTGGTATCCCTATCTTGGATCAGACTCCCTTCACTGGTTGGGAAAAGACTCTTAGGCTTGAGGAGGTTGCTGCAGCTCTTCCCTTGACCCATCAAGAAGTAATGGACAACTGGGTGACTAGAAGCGGAGTTAAGGGTTTCTTGGCCAAGTTTCTGATTGGTAAAGCTAACAGTTTCTGGAGTGACTTGGACTTTAGGGCATATGAAGACATCTTGGCTCTCTTAATCTATGGGCTAGTCTTGTTTCCTAATCCTAACAACTTCATCAATGTTACCGCCATAAGGATCTTCATGTCTCAGAATCATGTGCCCACTCTCTTGGGTGACATCCTGCAACAACTTTATGCTCGTACTGCCCGAAGACGAGGAACTTTGTGGTGTTGTATCCCTTTGTTGGTGAGGTGGTTTATTTCGCACCTCCCTAAGTTCGTGCTGAAGAACCAAGAAGGAAGAGGTTGGGCTCATAGGTTAATGTCTCTCACTGATAAGGACATCATTTGGACTCTCAGGGGTTTGGATGAGATAGCTGTTATTGATCGTTGCGGAGAATACCCTAATGTTACTTTGATTGGTACTCAAGGAGGAATCTCTTACAATCCATGTCTAGCGCTCCGTCAGTTTGGAAGAGCCAGAAGAGCAGGGCCTCATGAGATGTCGGTGCCTCACATCAGTTTTGAGTTTCAGGTGGATAGTGACGAGTTGCGTCGTAGGTTCATCAAGGCTTGGGACATAGTTCATAAAGCTGACCCACAAGAGTTGGGGCCAAAGACTTCTCTACCTATGGAAGCCTACTACAAATGGGTTCGCATCCGTGCTCAGAAGTTAGGTATTCCGTACGAAGCTGTCAGACCTATCATTCTTGAGTATCCTGACAAAGATGGGGTTCCCCCAACTGTTCTCCCTCCTCAGATACCTACTGATTATGAGACATTAAAGAGGTCTTGGTCGCAACTGCGAGAAGAACGGGATTCTTATCGGGAAAAGTTCAACGAGCAGGAATTGGAGATCCAGAGGCTGACAAAGCAGTTGGAGAATGAGCGAGCTCTGAATGACTACATCCGTACTGAGAAGAGGAGACCCTGGGATCAATGATGAGCTTTGGATGTTCTTTTACAGTTTTATTTCCCTTTTCAGTATTTCCATTTTTATGTAACACTTAAAGGCAACCTGTTGAACAATTTAAATTTCAAAGTTGAATCTAATGAAGTGTGTTCCTTTTTGTTTACAAAGTTGATTCCCGATTGTCTTTGAAAACATAAATCATACGCATTCCATTCATCATGTGCATAGCAGGTATTCTTCTTTTCAGGTTGCTTACTGTTCTTTGCTGTTTATTTCAGCATCATGAACCCTGAATCATCAACCGAGATGTCTATCAAGGCCCTTCAGGCGCAGAACGCACAATTTCAAGAGCTGATCATGGGTCTGGCCCATGGTCAAGAAGAGCTGAAGGCTTTGCTCCTGAAGAAGGAGAAGAAGAAAAAGAGAACTGTTCTTTTCAACTCGGGCCGGAGATTTGGTAACACTCTGCAGAATGAGGAAGCTGGTTCTTCTGTAGGCAAAGACAGTCCCCAGGGGGGAAATGCTCCAAGTCCGGTAGTCTCTGACAATGAGACTGACTTTAATGAGGAACAGTATCCTCCAGCTGAAGACCAGTATAAGCAGTTAGAAGACCGTCTAAACGCCATGGAGATCCAACAAGTGCCTGGTTTGGATTTCGGAGACTTGGGTTTGTCTACTGGTGTGATCATCCCTCACAAGTTTAAAGCACCATCTTTCACCAAGTATGACGGGGCGTCTTGCCCTAAGCTACACCTCAGATCTTATGTGCGGAAGATTCAGCCGTATACAGTGGACAAGAACTTGTGGATCCACTTCTTCCAGGAGAGTCTTTCAGGGACTCATCTCGAATGGTTCTATCAGCTGGATGGAACCAAAGTTCGTAACTGGGAGGAGTTGGCTACTGCTTTTTACAAGCAGTATCAATATAATGCCGACCTTGCTCCTACACGTACCCAACTCCAGGGTATGTCGCTAGGATCAGGCGAAGGTTTTAAAGAGTATGCACAGAAGTGGAGGGATCTGGCTGGCAGGGTGCAGCCTCCGTTAACAGACCGTGAGTTGGTAGATATGTTCTTGGGGACCCTATCCGGGCCGTTTTTCAATCATCTTATTGGCAATTCATCTGCAGGGTTCACTGACCTTATTCTGACTGGGGAGAGGATAGAGGCTGGAATGAAGTCCGGTAAAATTCAGAAAGGTGCGTCTTCGAGTTCAGAGAAGAAACCTTTTAAAAAGGAGGCCAGTGCTGTGTATGGGCCTAGAAGGCAAGATAAACCAGAGCGCCGCCAGTCTGTCAACACGGTGGTTATTGCTAAGCCTGCTGTCGCTCCTCGGCAAACCAATCAACAAAGGGGTGAAAGACCCAGAAGAGAGTTTACCCGGCTGAGTATGACCTTGTCACAAATCTTGCCGCAGCTGTTATCCACCAACTTAGTGACTGTCAGAGAGGCCCCGAAGGTCGTGAATACTGCCTCTCCTAAGTATAATCCAAACGCCCGTTGCGCGTATCACTCTGATAGCCCTGGACATTCTACTGATGATTGTTGGGCACTGAGGAATAAGGTTCAGGACCTTATTGATGCTAAGGAGGTTCAGTTTGAGGCGCCCGAGAAGCCTAATGTGGTGACTGCTCCCATGCCTAACCATGGAGTAAATGCTATTGGGGATGAAGATGAAGTGGAAGAATCTGAGTTCAACAGCTGGATATACCCAACAACCGAAGATGGACCTAGAAACTGGACTTCCAAAGACTGCATGCCTGTTACTTTTGTCACGCAGTAATGAACTTCTTTGTTTTGGATTTGTAATAATCAATAATTCTAAACTTTATGGCCCGGTGTCTTACCCGGGGCACCGTGGTTTTATTTGTGAGGGCTTTTACTTGTCATTTCCATATATCATGAATAAAAGCATTGGGCGTTTTTCACATTTCAAATCTTGCGCTCCCTTTCTTTCTTTCTTTATATATTGCAAAACAGCTATATTTACACACACTCACTCATACAGGTTTCAATCCACTCTGGATCTCACTGGTAACGACTCTGCTACTACCAGTTATGACTTCGAAAATCCGATCAACTTATCCGAAGACGAAGGTGAAGATGATTGTGAAGTGCCTGGCGAGCTTGCAAGACTGTTACTCCAGGAAGAGAGGGCAATTCAACCACATGAAGAGCCAGTGGAAACAATAAATCTGGGTACTGAGACAGACAGAAAGGAGGTTAAGATTGGTGTCAATCTGGAGCTCAGCGTGAAGCAACGGTTGACTCAGATGCTACATGATTATGTGGAGATCTTTGCCTGGTCCTACGAAGACATGCCTGAGTTGGATACCGACATCGTAGTCCATCATCTACCTACCAAGGAAGACTGCCCTCCGGTTAAGCAAAAGGTCCGCCGTATGCGTCCAGAGATGTCCGAGAAGATCAAAGCTGAGGTTATGAAGCAATTTGACGCCGGATTTCTTGCAGTGACTTCTTACCCTCAATGGGTTGCTAATGTGGTGCCGGTACCGAAGAAGGACGGTAAA
Source organism: Vicia faba (assembly GCA_948472305.1). Lineage (NCBI taxonomy): Eukaryota > Viridiplantae > Streptophyta > Magnoliopsida > Fabales > Fabaceae > Vicia > Vicia faba. Next base: position 549,014,136 of record OX451735.1, read on the forward strand.
GTCAGAATGTGTGTTGACTACAGGGATCTGAATAGGGCCAGCCCCAAGGATGACTTTCCCCTACCTCACATTGATGTCTTGGTTGACAATACTGCTCAGCATAAGGTGTTTTCCTTCATGGATGGTTTTTCAGGGTATAATCAGATCAAGATGGCTCCTGAAGACATGGAAAAGACTACCTTTGTTACTCAGTGGGGCACCTTCTGCTACAAGGTCATGCCATTCGGGTTGAAAAATGCTGGGGCAACCTACCAACGTGCCATGGTCGCTTTATTTCATGACATGATCCATCATGAGATTGAAGTGTATGTCGACGACATGATTGCAAGGTCTCAAACAGAGGAGGAACACCTTGATCATCTGCAGAAACTGTTTGACCGTCTGAAACTGTATAAGTTGAGGTTGAACCCGAACAAGTGCACCTTCGGGGTTAGATCTGGAAAGTTGCTAGGCTTCGTCGTAAGCGACAAGGGTATTCAAGTGGACCCTGCCAAGGTTAAAGCCATTTAAGAGATGCCAGTTCCTAAGACAGAGAAGGAGGTCAGAGGCTTTTTAGGACGTCTGAATTACATTGCTCGCTTCATCTCGCATCTAACTGCTACCTGTGAGCCAATCTTCAAGCTGCTGAAGAAAGATCAGGTAGTACGTTGGAATGATGAATGTCAGGCCGCCTTTGACAGAATCAAAGAGTATCTCCAAGAACCACCCATTCTTATGCCGCCGGTTGAAGGGAGACCTCTGATACTATATCTAACAGTACTTGACAACTCAATGGGGTGTGTGCTGGGGCAGCATGACGAGTCTGGCCGAAAAGAGCATGCCATTTATTACCTTAGCAAAAAGTTTACCGACTGTGAGACCCGATACTCACTGCTTGAGAAAACTTGCTTCACTTTGGTATGGGCTGCTCGCCGGCTGAGACAGTATATGCTGACTCACACCACCTTGTTGATTTCAAAGATGGATCCTATAAAGTACATATTTGAAAAGCCTGCTCTGTCTGGGAGAATAGCAAGATGGCAGATGATCTTGACAGAATACGACATCCAGTACACGACCCAGAAAGCTATCAAAGGGAGTATATTAGTAGACCACTTGGAACATCAGGCCGTAGACGACTATCAGTCAATGAACTTTGAGTTTCCGGACGAGAGCATCATGATTGTGACTGATTGTGAAGTACCTGGACCGGATGAAGGACCTGAGGAAGGATCCCGATGGTCTATGCACTTTGACGGAGCCTCCAACGCTTTGGGTAACGGTATCGGCGCTGTGATCATATCCCCTCAAGGCACTCATACTCCACTCACTGCCCGGCTATGTTTCAACTGCACCAACAACATGGCGGAGTATGAGGCATGCATCATGGGTCTCCAAGCTGCGATTGACTTAAGGATCAAGTTTCTGAGTGTCTTCAGAGATTCCGCTCTCGTGATCAATCAGATCAAAGGGGAGTGGGACACGAAACATCCGAATCTTATTCCTTACAGAGAATGTGTGTTGACATTGATCCCCCATTTCACAGAGATAACTTTTGAACATTTCCCAAGAGAGGAGAATCAGTTGGCGGACGCGTTAGCTACGATGTCTTCCATGTTCAAAGTCAAATGGGACAATGAGGCTCCCCGGGTCATTATCTGGAAACTGGACGAACCGGCATACTGTTGTGATCTCGAGGCTGAGGTAGTGACTGAGAAACCTTGGTACCATGAGGTGAAGAGATACTTGGAAGCTCAGGAATACCCTGAAGGTGCATCTCTCAACAATAAGAAGTTTCTGAGAAGGTTCGCTGCAAAGTTCTTTCTTAGCAATGGCATCCTGTACAAGCGAAACCATGATTCGACCTTACTGCGTTGTGTGGATAAGACTGAAGCAGAAAGGATCATGGCAGAGCTACATGAAGGTACCTTTGGAACACATTCCAGTGGACACACTATGGCAAAGAAAATCCTTCGGGCAGGGTATTTATGGTCCACAATGGAAGCCGACTGTTACCAACATTCTCGGACATGTCACAAATGCCAGATTTATGCAGACAAGGTGCACATTCCTCCAGTTCCTCTGAATGTCCTGACTGCACCTTGGCCTTTTGCAATGTGGGGTATAGATATGATCGGTGAGATTAAACCTACGGCATCCAACGGGCATCGCTTCATCCTGGTAGCAATTGATTACTTCACGAAGTGGGTTGAGGCAGCTTCCTACGCCACTGTAACCAAGAATGTCGTGGCACGGTTCATTCGGCATAACCTGATCTGTCGATACGGCGTCCCAGAAAGGATCATTACAGACAACGGTACCAATCTCAATAACAAGATGATCACTGAGCTCTGCGAACAATTCAAGATACAGCACCACAACTCTTCTCCTTACCGGCCGAAGATGAATGGGGCTGTAGAAGCAGCGAATAAGAATATCAAAAAGATTGTGCAGAAGATGACAGTGACTTATAAAGATTGGCACGAGATGTTACCGTTTTCTCTACATGGGTACTGTACCTCAGCAAGGACGTCAACCGGGGCAACTCCTTTCTCCTTGGTCTACGGCATGGAAGCAGTCTTACCAATCGAAGTGCAAATACCCTCTCTCCGGATAATGAAAGATGCAGATCTGAACGAAGATGATTGGATCCAGACACGACTTGATCAATTAAATCTAATTGACGAAAAGAGACTCACTGCTATTTGTCATGGTCAGACGTACCAAAAACGGATGATCAGGGCATTCAACAAAAAGGTCAGACCACAAGAATATCAAGTTGGGGATCTGGTAATCAAATGTATCATCCTTCCTCAGAGTGATCCAAGGGGCAAATGGACCCCTACGTACGAAGGGCCATTTGTGGTTAAACATGTGTTCTCAGGAGGAGCCATGATTCTAACCACCATGGATGGTGACGACCTTCCTCACCCCGCTAATGCAGACATAGTAAAAAGATACTACGCATGATAAAAGACCCGCTAGGTTGACATACCTAGGCAAAAATTAGGGCTTCCCGGCGAACCAAAAGGGTTCGGGCAAAATGAGGGATGAAATAAAAAAATTTGTACACCCGGCAAGTCGAAAACCTGAAAAGGCGGCTTGGGCAAAAATGGGTATCCCGGTGGACTGAAAACCCGAAAGGGCGGTCCAGGCAAAAGTTAGGGATAAAGCGTAATACTATGTCTCATTGGATCACTTCGCATCCAGAATCCGGTATCAACATCAAGTTCAGACGGCATCAATCAATCAGCTTCATCTTCAGCTAGGTCATCAAGTGATGAGACGCTCGAAGATATAAAGGCGATAGCAGAGTTGGAACCCAGTGGGATTATTCTCTTCACATAGCTGTTTTGTTTCCCCTTGTACAAATTGTATAAACTCTTTTGTTCGGCGGCGTTCTCCTACTGGGACGTCAGCCTCTTGTACATAAAACGCCTATTTACAGGCAAATTCAAAAAAATCAATACAAATACACTTTTCAAATCAATTGCTAATTGTTTTTTCCGTTTTCTGTTTTGATTTGCGAAGAACGTCCAAGGTTCAATTTGTGATATATGCATTTGACAGTAATTGCTAACTCATAAAAATTTGCATACGAAACAAAGGATTAATTACAGGTAACATTAGAAACAGGGGCAATAATGAGTGGTCTAAGCGATCTAATTGTTCTGTCCACCAAGGTACCAAGGTAAGTTCGGCTGAAGAACATAATCAGTATATCTTAATTCCCCAGAGAGTGAGTCAGCAAGTCAATGCACTCTCCCCAAGCAAAGTTATACAATCAGCCTTAAGGAAGTTGGGTATCCCCCGCAGATCTCAACATTCCCCAGCACAATATACGGACATTCTTAACAAGCATCCCCGGCAGTCTTGATCTAAAATTGTTCCCCGGCGGTATACCAGGCATTCAGTGGAGTCACTCCCAGTACATCTCAAAATTTCCCCAGGAGAGTCCAGTATAGTTCAAGATTTCCCCAGGAAGTTTGAATCCATCTCCCCAGCAGGAAGCTTATCCCCAGTAGATTCGGGAAGCTTGCCACCCGCAGAGCACGAACGCGTCCCCCGGCTTTATTCAAAGGTTATTTCCCCACCAGGATATAACTGGGTTATCCTCAGCCAAAAGCCACGGAAAGATCGTCCTCGGCGAAGTCTTCATATCCCCAGCGGAGTCTATTAACACTTCCAACATAACAATGCTATCCCCAGCAAAGTTATCATCAACATCCCAGCAAAGTACTTCTCTTCCCACAGAGTATTGTTCCCCAGCAAGATGGCTAGAGTAATTTTCTCCCTGCAGAGTAGTCCATTCGCCAAGTTTATTCCCCGACGGAGTTATCTTCTCCTACCGGTATTCTTGCAACTATCATCCCCAGCGGAAACAACAAAGCGCTATTTTCCAACATCAGCCCAGGATGTGACTTCCCAGCATTCGTCAAGGATTTACTTTCCTAGACAAAAGCATACATTCATAAACATTGCATTTCCATACATTATAGCATGCATATACGCATCATGAACATACAATCTCATTTATGTTGAGAACATCATTGCTTGATCCATATCATGCATTGCATATGACTGACCTTTACCTTTCAGGAAGGATCTAGTTAAGTTCTCAGTTATATCCAAAACCTTCTCTGGTTCAGTCAAATCGACCCTAAGATCTCCCTGATTCTTATTCCAGTTGAAGATTCCAAGACCTTGCGTGGTTCAGTTAAATCGACTCCTAAAGATTTTTCTGATGTCGATCCAGTCAAAGGCCTTCTCTGGTTCAGTCAGATCGACCCTAAGATCTCCCTGATTCTTATTCCAGTTGAAGATTCCAAGATCTTGCCTGGTTCATTTAAATCGATTCCTAAAGATTTTTCTGATGCCGATCCAGTCAAAGGCCTTCTCTGGTTCAGTCAGATCGACCCTAAGATCTCCCTGATTCTTATTCCAGTTGAAGATTCCAAGACCTTGCCTGGTTCAGTTAAATCGACTCCTAAAGATTTTTCTGATGCCGATCCAGTCAAAGGCCTCCTCTGGTTCAGTCAGATCGACCCTAAGATCTCCCTGATTCTTATTCCAGTTGAAGATTCCAAGACCTTGCATGGTTCAGTTAAATCGACTCCTAAAGATTTTTCTGATGCCGATCCAGTCAAAGGCCTTCTCTGGTTCAGTCAGATCGACCCTAAGATCTCCCTGATTCTTATTCCAGTTGAAGATTCCAAGACCTTGCCTGGTTCAGTTAAATCGATTCCTAAAGATTTTTCTGATGCCGATCCAGTCAAAGGCCTTCTCTGGTTCAGTCAGATCGACCCTAAGATCTCCCTGATTCTTATTCCAGTTGAAGATTCCAAGACCTTGCCTGGTTCAGTTAAATCGACTCCTAAAGATTTTTCTGATGTCGATCCAGTCAAAGGCCTTCTCTGGTTCAGTCAGATCGACCCTAAGATCTCCCTGATTCTTATTCCAGTTGAAGATTCCAAGACCTTGCCTGGTTCAGTTAAATCGACTCCTAAAGATTTTTCTGATGTCGATCCAGTCAAAGGCCTTCTCTAGTTCAGTCAGATCGACCCTAAGATCTCCCTGATTCTTATTCCAGTTGAAGATTCCAAGACCTTGCCTGGTTCAGTTAAATCGACTCCTAAAGATTTTTCTGATGCCGATCCAGTCAAAGGCCTTCTCTGGTTCAGTCAGATCGACGCTAAGATCTCCCTGATTCTTATTCCAGTTGAAGATTCCAAGACCTTGCCTGTTTCAGTTAAATCGACTCCTAAAGATTTTTTCTGATGCCGATCCAGTCAAAGGCCTTCTCTGGTCCAGTTAAATCTATTCCTAAAGATTTTCCTGATGAAGACTCAGTAGAAGACATCCAAGATTCTCTCATCGTTACTGTTGAGGTAGTAATCGCCCAAGGTTCTCTCACCATCCCGTTGAGGTAGTAACCATCCCTGATTCATTCATCACCTTTTGAAGCTCCAGACTCGATTCCTGTATCTCGCCAGGGCACGACTGAAGAGGTTGAAGATTCGATTCCTGTAACCAACCAGGGAGCGTCTATATAAAGAGTTTGAAGACCAACTCCTGTAACAGGTCAGGTAATCATCTTTCTTTTTTCAGGTACGCAAGTTCTCGCTAAGGAATCTCTCACGCGATCAACACCAACATGGCATCTATAAGCCCATCCTCCTAGCCACCAATCTCCAAATGGCATCTATAAGCCCATTCCCACCATCACACTGCCAACATGTGAGCGCAAATTTCTGGGCACTCTAGTGTTCAATCATCTTCCACCTTCGGATTACGAAAGGCCCGCCAGCCAATCTACATCCTCAGGTCTAAGAAGATTGAACAGGGGAAACTGTTGTACCCCAAAATTTGCCCTCCCATTCTTCTTCAAGATTTGCTAAGAGCATGCTTCAAAATCTCCCAAGGGTTGCACAGTCCAATTGCCTCCTAACAGTCAAAAATTAGGGTTTTGGTTCTGGCAAAGAAGTTGAAGTTTCCAAGGGTACAAACAAGTCCCACATGCCTACATACATTGTCAAGCATCCATATGCTAAGTTTCAAGGCTCACAGCACAAAATTGCAGAGTCAAAAACCCTAATTGCTCAACAGTCAACTGCAGGGGCAAAATGGTCATTTGACAGTCAAAAGTCAATATTTTTGGTCAAACATCTTATTTTGAAGCCACAAACATCATTTGATCAATGCTTGATCATGATTCTCAAGGCATGGCTCAAAAAGTCTCAAGATGCAAAAGTTTCTATTTTTGGACAATTGAAAAAGTCAACTACAAATTGACCAGGGCATAACTTCCACATGGTTTATCAGAAAAATTCCATCCAAAGCTCATTTTGAAGAGAATGAAATTTCCTACAACTCATCTTCACATTTCAAGTCCAAGAAATTCTCTCACAAAAAGTTATCAATCTCAACATTATAGGTCATTTTCAAAAGTCAACAAAAAGGCACTTTAAGTCAAGGACCATAACTTGAGATTGGTAAATCAAAATGACATGGGACCAAAGACATTGGTTATAGGACTTCAAGACCTTTCCAAAATGTCAAAGAACATGATCAAAGCTTAAAAATTGAGCAAGATATGCCTTGTGGAAGTTGGGAAATTTTTGGGAATTTTGAAAAGTCAACTTTGCTTCAAATGCCTCAAAATTGCTAATGGACCTCAATTTCTTCCATGAATCATCACCCAAAGGCCATGCACGACCCATTGAAATCCAAGGGAGTTATTTCATCATTTTTGATTAATTATTTGAATTATTATTATTATTAATTAATTTAATTAAAATAAAATATGACAAAAATAGCAAATCATGTTTTCCAAATCTTTTTATACGGCATATTCACTCTTTATGAGCTCAAGATTTCGTGCACACTCAAAAGGGAAAGAATCTTCAATGATTGGCATAAGATTGGTATGGAAAAGATTGAAAAAAGATGTTTGAAAATCAAATATTGAAAGGCATTAAAACATGGATCATGGGCTTTGTTTTTGACCTAGAATAATTCCTCATACATATGCAAACAGAACCCTAAGGCTAGAAACAAGAAAGCTGCGCAGGAATTGAGAGAACAAATTTGCATTTTTCACACAAAAACTTCAAAACTGTTTTCATAGATAGAGCTCCTTTCAAGGCCTAAAAAGGATTCCAAACAATTGCTGGGACCTTCCTGAACGTGATTCAACACCTTTCCAAGCCCCATACATCCAGAATTGGTATAACCGAGTCGCCCTGTTCATAAACTTACTCATATTCGTATTTGCATTTTCATACGTTATTCATGACTTTTAATGTGTGATTTATACTAACATGATGATTCTAAAGCTAATGGCACAATTCAATTGAAGAATGGCTGCCTGTAGGAGAATCCACCATGGACATTTTTTAGGGTTTCAGGGACCTTGAATTAGGGTCTTACACATATGGTAAAATTGACCATCCACACCTATGCCATTGGACTCAGGACCTCAAAACGAATTGAACTCACTATTCGCGCCCAATTTATATTGCTCCATAGCCTAATCGCTATTTTTGCAGGTTTGACTTAGTGGGGGTTCAAAACCCCCGCTATTTGCTTTTAGTTGCAGAAAAAAGAAGAAGATGATGCTTGCGTGTCTGGACGTGAATGGGAGATTCAAATCTTCGCGCTAAATTTTTATTTTACACCAATAGCATTTGTTTTCATATACATTGATCAGGTTCCACTAAGTTAACAAATGAACGCACTAGCTCCATTGGCAAACGCGCTGGCATACAGGTATTGGGACCTGGGTTCGATTCCCAGGTCCCTCACTTCTCCAATATTATTTTGCTCAATACGTTCCTGTGCAGTATACTCTCAAGGGAACATCATACAACCACACCATCTGGCTTGCCACGCGCCTGGAAATTCCAATCTGAAGGCCACCAAAGGGGCTCATCATACACGCCAGTCAATGGGTCCACATGCAAGTACAGAAAAGTCCACAAAGGCCTTGAATTTAGTGGGCCAAATGCTCCATACACCTCCTCAATTGGGTCAACACCCCCCTATGTTTGCATTTTCTTTCTCTCTTTTTATTCTTTTCTTTTATTTATTTTAATTATGTTAATTGTTTTATTTAATTCATAATATAAATTTTATAACACAAAAAACCAGAAAAATCATAAAACAAAAAAATATGTTTTACTAATATTAATTTCTATTAATTTTGTAAATAAATTCTAATAACCAAATTAGTTTAATTTTAGGTTTAATTTTAATGTTTTTTTTCTTAAATAAATAAAATACATAAAAATTCTAATGTTTTTTTAACCTCTTTTTTGTCTATCTCTGTGCCCAAGTTTATTGTCTCAACTGGCTCTTCATGAGGCTGTATAGCCCTCTCTTCCTATTGTAGCAATCTAGCAAGTTCTCCAGGTACCTCACAATCATCCTCACCTTCGTCCTCGGCTTGGTTGATCGGATTTTCAAAGTCATAACTGGCAATAGCAGGATTTTTATCAATGGGATCCAGAGTGGATATGGATCTGTAGTTTGATACGTGAGTGTGTGTAAGAGCATAGTTGTATTTATAAAGCAAAGGCAAAAAAGAAAAATAGAGAGTGCAAAATTTGTATGCAAAGAACGTCCAATGCGTCATTGATGATATATGAGATGACATATAATAACCCTCACAGATAGAACCATTGTGCCTCGGGTAAGACACAAGGCCATAAAAAGTTTAAATTGTTCATTACAAACTCGGAAAACAAGTAAGACAATCACTATAGAATAAAAGAGACTGGTATGAAATCTCTGGTCGTCCAATTTCTGTCCACTGTTGGTAGTTGGGTAAATCCAGTTGTCAATATCAAAGTCTTCCTCACTGTCTTCAATAGCATTGACCCCTCGACTTCTGATGCATAGGGGAGGTCCTCCAACTCGAGCGCGTCGAACGGCCCTCTGAGCCCCTGAAGTAAAGCCTAAGCCAAACTTGTCAGTTTTGTGAATAAATTCAGGGAGCTTTCCCCAATTGGTATTCCTGCTTTCTTTAACTACTGCTCTAGCATCTTTGAGAGAAGCCATCTTCAAAGGAGGTTTGGTGCCGGTAGTGGTCTCAGTTGACACCAAAATCTGGGGAACCACTTCAAATTTTTGACAGGGAGTCTCTATAAATTCTCCGTCCATCTCTACGTACCTGAAGGAGTTCAGGTGGCTCACCATATACTCCTCTTCGCCGTGCACAATGATTATCTTCCCCTTCACTAGATACTTCAACATTTGGTGTAGTGTAGAAGTAACAGTCTTAGCCTCGTGGATCCAAGGACGACCTAACAAACAAGAGTATGATGGCCTGATGTCCATCACATAAAAGGTGGACTCAAAAGTCTGAGAGCCTATCTTGACAGGGATGTCCACTTCCCCATGCACCATTCTTTTCGACCCGTCAAAAGCCTTTACCATAATGTTACTAGGCTTTAAAGTTAATCCCTTGCAATCCAATCGGTCCAACGCCTTCTTGGGCAGACCATTCAGCAGAGACCCAGTGTCCACCAACACATGAGCCATAGTGGTTCCCCTACATTCAATCGAGACATGCAGAGCATTATTATGCTTTCTTCCCTTCGGTGTTAAGTCTCCATCTGAAAAACCCAGCCCATTGTCGGCAGTCAGGCTAGCCATACAATCTTTAAATTGATCAGCTGAAGTCTCTTGTGGCACATGTGCAGTTTTGAGGAATGCAATCAAAGCCTTCGCATGGGCCTCAGAGCACAACAGCAGGGATAACATGGATATCTTTGAGGGGGTCTTCCCCAGCTGTTCGACCATATTGTAGTCACTATTTTTGATTATTTTCAATATTTCCTCTATCTCTTGCTTAGAGGCTTCCACAACAATCTTTCTAGGTGCCTCGGTCCGGGCAGGCTCACCTGCAACTTCTTTGCCTCGAGTCCTAGATGACTTATCGGCAGGGGTACCAGCTGGAGTAAGAACAGGAATAGTAATTAAAGTACTGGCGGGTGCAGAAGATGAAATAACGACAGGCTTAGTGACAGTCTTCGGGGAGATCTCGGGAGAGAAAACCCTTCCACTTCTAGTAACCTTGCTGGTCCCGATAATGTTACCAACATCAGGATCGACTTCTTCGGTCTTCAAGTTTTGTTTAACTCCATGATAGTAAACATCGGCGCCATAATGCCAAGGGATAACTTTGTCCAAGGCGTACAGAATAGGACCAGGACATGTGATTATTAGTGGAGCGATTCTCGTAGCGGGTGTAATCCTAACAGGTCTTCTCGAGGAGGCCTTGGAAGGATTGGCGGAAATGGTTATAATAGCAATGTCTTCAGATGGAACAACGGGAACCAGAGTTTTCTCAAACAAAATTTCTTTGTTGTCCATCAGGCGTTGAACACCCGACCTCAGCAAATGGCAACCAGAAGGTAGAAATGAACACATGTGGTAACCTTCACCACAACCCGAAAATAAATCGGCCAACATCAAATTCTTCTTAACAATCATAAGGGGCGTAGAAACTTCGTCCACTGAGGTTATGAATAGATCAGTATCAATGGCGTTAACTCCATGGTTGTGCTTAGGCATGGGAGCAGTTATGACATTGGGCTTCTCTGGAGCATCGGACTCAATCTCCTTGGCTTTAATTAAATCTTGTACTTTATTTCTTAGTGCCCAACAGTCATTTGTGTCATGACCAGGACTCCAAGAATGATAGGCGCACTGAGCGTTCGGATTGTATCGAGGAGAGGAGGTATTAGGATTCTTGGGAGCCTCTTTCAAAGTTGTCAAGTTAAATCTCAGCAGATGGGGTAGAACCTCTGTTAATGTCATGTTGATCCGGGTAAACTGCCTTTGTGGTCTTTCTACCCTTTGCTGATTGTTGCATTGTGGGGTAGCCGCAAGCCTAGGTATTATTACAGCACTTATCGTCGGACGGTATCCTGCTCTGCTCTAATCTCTCGGGTTATAAATGGCATTGGCCTCCTTCTTACCAGTGAAGGGTTTCTTCATTGTGCTCAAGGATGCATCTCTTTGAATTTTGCCACTTTTTATACCGGCTTCGACCCGCTCGCTGATCATGATTAGTTCAGTAAATCTAGCTGAGGAACTTCTGATCAGGTGGTTAAAGAATGGACCTGATAATGTGCCTAGGAACATATCCACTAATTCTCTGTCAGATAGAGGGGGTAGGACTCTTTCTGCGAGATCCCTCCATTTCTGAGCATAGGTTTTGAAACCTTCACCTGCACCCATAGACATGCTTTGCAATTGCGTCCGAGTTGGAGCTAAGTCAGCAATATACTGGTATTGTTTGTAGAAGGAGGCATCCAAATCTTCCCAATTGCGAATATTGGTCCCTTCCAATTGATAGAACCAATCCAACTGCGTCCCTGACAAGCTCTCTTGGAAGAAATGCACCCACAGATTCTTATCAGCCGTATGGGGTTAAATCTTTCTGACGTATGACCTTAAATGCAACTTCATGCAAGAGACACTGTCATATTTAGCAAAAGTGGGGACCTTAAACTTCTATGAGATGACAACCCCTGAAACAAGTCCTAACTCTTCAAAATCCAGTCCTGGTACCCTCTGGACCTCCATAGCATTCACACGATCCTCTAGCTCCTTGTATTTATTATCAGCAGGAGGATACTGTTCCTCAGAGTAGTCAGGTTCTTCCTCTTCTTTGGATGCTAGGTTGTTGTTCACTTCCTTGGTCTTGTCTTCTTGATTATCTACTTCACCCGATGATGTTGCAAAGTCCAAAGTCCGTCTGGCTTATCCTTTGAACCTTCTTCCCATGATCACAATACCGGTTGGTTTCTTCGCTTTCTTCTTCTTCTCTTTGGCCAGTAGAATCTTCAACTCCTCTTGTCCTTTTGTCAAGGTCAAGAGCATTTGTTGAAATTGGACGTTCTGCGCCTGAAGATCTTTCACTGTCTGTTTAATATCCATCTCACTGAAATAAACAGTAGAAGGATAAGGAGACCTGTTGTAAGAAACCTGTATGATGTTATGATGAATGAAGATGCAATATGCAAATGATTTCAAGGAAATTAGAGATTTAACTTTGTTCAAACCAAAAGGAACACACGTTATATTAAATCCAATTTTGAGTACATCATGCCTCTTTGGGCTTACAATGAAAGAAACAAAATACAACAAAAGCTCCTAAGACAGAAAGGTCGAACGCATCCTCTTTGGAGCGATGTAGGCGTTCAGATTCCGCTCTTCATGGAGCTGCTTGGTGAGTTCCAGAGCCTTCTTCTCACAGGCGTAAAATTGGGCTTCAAAGGTGTCTCACTATTCCTTCAACTGAACCCAAGCTTTCTGCAAGTCCTCGAGAGAGGTAGGCATGTCAGGATGAAGGACAGTGTATGAGACGTCTCCTTCAACAACAGGCTCTATGATAACAGGGAGTATGGAAGGGTAAGGCATCACGAGTCTCTGAGCACGAGCCTATACCCACCTAAGGTAAGGCTCGAGAGGGATAGAGTTTTTGTGTCCCAAAGTCCTACTGTCTGCCTTGTTCACCATTCTCCAAGCTCGTGTAAACCTCTGGCAGTAACCTTGGTCTTCTTGGTCATAGTCGAACACCAGACCTTGAATGAGAATCTCATGAGGATCGTCTCTTCGGGCATACCCAAACTGTCGAAGAGCTAAGCAGGGATTGTAGGTGATACCTCCCCTAATACCAAGCAAAGGGATGTTATGGAATTTCCCACAACAGTCAATGATAGAGACGTCTTCCAAGGATCTTGAACACCAATGGATGTCAGAATGGGTGAGGGACATCATCCTTTGAGACCATGTCAGTATTTGCTCGTTCTTCAATGCTGATTGAGGTAGGTGTGAAGTGAACCACTTAGCGAGTAGGGGAATGCAACACAAAAGAGTACCTCTCTTCTTCATGGTGCGGGTATGAAGGCAATGCAAAATGTCTCCCAGTAAGGTAGGTATGGGATTGCGAGAGAGAAAGACTTTGATGGCATTAACATCTATGAATTGGTATGAGTTGGGGAACATAACCAAACCATAAATGAGAAGATCCAGGACGTCCTCAAAATCTTGGAAATCCATGTCATCCAGGACGTCCTCAAAAGCTAGGAAACCTTTAACCCCACTTCTTGTCTCCCAATTAGCTATGATGTCAGCTCTTTTCAGATGCAAAGCCTCGGCGATGACTTCGGGCTTTGGAATCCCTTCTAGACCGGTGAACGATATCTGATCAAGCACGGGCACCCCTAAGAGTAGAGAAAACTCTTCTAGTGTAGGTACTAACTGATAGTCTGGGAAAGTGAAACAATGATGTACGGGATCAAATAATTGGAACAACACACACATCATCTTTTCATGACCTACAAAACAAAAACAAAGATAAGTTTCTAAATCCTTGAAATGGTTAGTGAGCATGCTCATGATGCTTATGATGTTTATGATGTTATGTACAAGTAAATATATACACACAAAGCAAACAAATCCCTATGTTTTAGGCTTGCATGAGGTTTTATAGGTAAGTACCCTCTTGAAGTTTAGTTGGCTTAACCTGTCCTAGTAATAGTGATCGGGTTCTAAAGGATCTCAATATCACCGACCTTTCTCTTAGGCATTGGCTCAGCATAATCAATATTTTCTTGCGGCCGAGATATCCCAAAAGTCCAACCTCAATGAGTGTAGTATCGAGTATCAACCAATTTTCAGCTCTACACTGAAACCGGTTATCTCACTACGTCCTAATGGGCAAGTTTTTTCAATTAAGGTTCTAAAGTCAATTAGTGCTTTATGACACCGCTCAGTGGCCCCGTATTCTCCTCGATTCACCACGAGGGATACCGGTACCCACAAATGCATCACACTAACGTAGCCATTGTTTCAACCATATTGGTCTATGCCATACAGTTTCCACAATCTATTGCTATTTACCTAAAGAGGTGTCCCAGATCCGGGTGGAGGATCAAAGAAAGCCCAAACAAAGAACAAAATGTAAAGCGTACAAGTCAAACAAAGAAAGCAAGTAAAGGTGATCTAACCCTAAGGTAACCCCACTTTCAAGTATTCCCCAGCAGAGTCGCCAGTTCTGTGATACGGTGGGAGAACTGACTTGGTTGTTTTGCGTTTGTGTTCACAAATGTTGCGGTTTAGCAAGAGTCGTCACCGACTTTTCTTTTATCTAAAAGGAAAGGTGAAAAAGCACAGGAAAGACCTTTAGAGATGTTTTCTTGAGTTCGGGGGGTAGATTATGAAAAGGGAAGGTATTAGCACCCTTTTCATCCATGGTTTTCCATGGGCTCTTTGTTACTTGCTAGATCACTTGCTTTTATTTTGAAATGTGCTTTGTGATGTGGATTTTGAAATTATTTTGAAAATGTGACTTTGTAATGATTCTCATCTCTATAAGAATGCGTAGAAAGTGTTGTTTTGAAAATAGTTCAAAGAGATGTTTGTGAGATGTGTTTGTTGAAAGTGGTTTTTGAAAAGGGTTTTCTTTGTAATGGCTCTCGTTTCTATAAGAACGCGTACAAAGTGTTATCTTTCAAAAATGTTTTCAAAATGAGAGTGTGGGTGTATAAAAATGTTTTTTTTATGAGCAAGCGAGCAACTAGGAGCAAATCTACCTACTCAAAAGGTCTTAGATGTTCTTTTCCTCCTCCTTTAGATGTTGCTATCTTACCATTGTTTAGTAAGAAGCCCCATCGTTGGATGTGAAGGGACAAACATTGGGACGTTTGTATAGTCATAGAAGACAACCTATGGGACGTTTTAGCAATGTCGTTTAGGGACTAGATCGTTTATCGAAGGCAACATCGAGGGACTACGATCTTTTATCGAGGGTCTTTTGCTAAAACGCCCATGTTCAAGGGACATGACTATTTTTCTGATAGGAAACAAAGTGATATTACCCTAAGGGTGCATGTGTGCAAAGTGTGTTTGATTGCATGCATTTAGTCTTGCTTTTTTAGGTTGTCTATTTGTTGTTTTCATGTATTGCGATACACACCTTAATTACTAGCATTTACATTTGAAAGCGATAAATTGCGGAAATGTAAAGTCCTACGCTATTACAATATTTTAGGAATGGGGGTACATATTTATGAATGGGGATTGCAAATAAAATTAAATCCTAAGTTACTATTACAACCATATTGAAATGTACAATATAAAGAAAGAAAAAGGACTTGTTTAGAAAATGGTTTTTTATCTTAATGAAAAAAAGAAATAAATAAATTAATAAAACAAAATATTTTTATGTCTTTTTTATATTAAAAAAAGGGTTATTACTAAAAATGATAAAAAAGGAAAATAAATGAAAGATAGAAACAGCGTACTGCTGCAAGCAAAACAACGAGGATCAGAAGTTCTGAAGCCAAACGCGCTGTGACTCAGAAGGAAACGTCAGTGGGTATCAGAAGTTCTGGATTGGTAAACTCTGAGGTCCTGTAAAAAATGTTAGAGGGGAAACACAGAAGTTATAGATGGTGCGTACTAAAGTTCTGAATGTGAGAGCAGTGAGAAAACCTTAGAAGCTTTGTGCGTGTGAAAACAGTAGGAAGAACTCAGAAGTTCTGTATGGTGCTAAGACAGTGAACGAACAATCAGCAGTTCAACGTGTTATCAGCATATGAAAATCAGGAGTTCTAAGTGTTAAAACAGTGAGCGAATTATGGAAGTTCTGTGTATTATCAGCATGTGAAAATCAGAAGTTCTACGTCACGTTTCAAATCTTTCCTCAAACTAATCAGCACATCAGTAATTTATTCAGTTCTTAACCAAACAACAAATCAGAAGGATAAAAGCACAACAAATTATAGAAGTTCTAATCTTAATCCTGAGCCTAGCCTTAGTCAAAAAGTTCTGATCCACAGTTCTTTTACTCATGCAGCGATATGGACAATATTAATATGATTATATTTACATATTTAATGATGTTCTAAATGAAAGATGTGAAGTCAAAAAGACTTACCTTGAGTCTATAGCGTGTGCTTAGGGGCTTGAACTGTTTCCTACATATGTTCTAGAGTCAGCAAAAGTAACGGAAGAGAAAATGCCAAGTTCTTTGACTCAAAAGGAACAAAGGTTTTTGTTTTCTATTTGGGAATTCTGGATTTTTTATGAAGATTTCACAGTTTTTCTTTTCTCTCTTTTGACGATTCTCTCTCCAAAAGCCATCCCCTTGCAAGTGTGATGGAGCAACTTATTTATAGGTGAATTTGTTGTGGTTTTGGGGGGGGAAAACAAATGGGATTTAAACTTTTTTGGCACACTGTTCCAATGCTTTTTGTATTTGGTGCAAATACAGGATTTGGGAGAATGCAAGCGTGGACTGGATTAATTGCTGGTTAGAGTACTGTACTGTAGCAGTGCAGCAGGTTGTTTAAACGAGGTCTTGGGATTTGGTGATGTTCTGATCGCAAAAGATCATAAATGTAACCTCTAAATGTTGAGAGGGCATGTTCTGACCGGAGAACATTGCTTCCATATATTCTGATTGAAGCGTCATGTTCTGAACTAGAGAACATTGCTTCCATATGTTCTGATTGAAGCGTCATGTTCTGAACCGGAGAACATTACTTCCATATGTTCTAATTGAAGCGTCATGTTCTGAACCATGTTTACAACTTCTGACTGCACTTGCGTAGAGGCTGGCTTATAGGTTCTGAAGTATCATACTTAGAAAAATTTCTAAATGTTTAGAAATTTGATTTTTCAAAGTAATTCTGACTTCTAATTTTGATGAACTAGTTTCATGTCTTGATGAAATATAATTGTTGAAACTTGATTTTGATTTAAAAGTCAAAGTTTGACCTTTTCAGTGTGCTTTTGACCATTTTTCCCTTGTGAGTGATTTTCTTGAAAAGGTGTAATTCAAGACTTGGAACTTGATAGAAGCAAACCTGAGAGTCCGGGATGACCCTTTGAGAAATGGGAGGGCAAATTTTGGGGTACAACAGGGGGCCAAAGCCACCTTCTCGATTTGTTGGTATCTGACCTCGGGTCCCTGAAGCGTTTTTCTTGTGAAATACACGGGTTTTTGACCGTCGGGAGTCTCGTGAATGAGGGCCACACTGACGGCTTCGACGGAGACGGCCAGATATAGAAATAACGTCTCCCCGTCTAGTGGTCGTAATAGTATGGGCAGCTGTGAAAGGCTCTTCTTGAGATGGAGGAGGGCTCGATTGCATTCCTCGGTCCACTCGAAGCTGCCTCCTTGCGCAGGAGTTTGAAAAATGGAAGGGCGTGTTGAGCTGATTTCGCAATGAAATGGGAGAGCGAGGCGAGCATACCATTCAGGACTTGTATGGATGTTTTTGAATTAGGTGTAGGGAGGTCGTAGAACGCCCGAAACTTTTCGGGGTTGGCTTCGATTCCTCGTTCTGTTAGGTAAAAACCAAGGAACTTTCCCGCCTTAACCCTGAAGGTGCATTTCTCGGGGTTGAACCTCATTCTACATTGCCTTGCTTGGGAAAAGACTTTTCTGAGATGAGTAGCATGGTCAGTGTCTACTCGAGATTTGACGATCATGTCGTACATGTATACCTTGAGCATATCTTCGATATCATCACGGAAGACTTTGTTCATCATTTGCCGGTATGTTGCTCCTACATTTTCAGACGAAGGGCATTATGTTGTAGTAATAATTGCCCGAGATGGTCATGAAGGCAATACAATGTTTGTCGCTCATTGCCATTGAGATTTGGTTATATCCCGAATAGGAGTCCATGAAAGAAATTTTTTTATAGTTGATCGAGTTGTCGATCAACATGTCAATATTAGGCATGGGGAATGCATCTTTGGGGCATGCCCGGTAAGATCGGTATAGTCAACGCACATACGCCATTTTCCATTATTCTTTTTAACGAGCACAACATTTAACAACCAGGTTGAATATCGGGCTTCAGAAATAAAATTATCCTATAGGAGGTCTTTTACATCTTTTTCAGCAGCTTTCGTTTTCTCGGGGGACTGCCTATGCCTACATTGTAATACTTCCCTAGCGGATGGATCAATGGTGAGTTAATGACATGCGACCTCGGGGTCAAGACTAGGCATCTCCGCAGCGCTCCACACGAACATGTTTGCATTCTCCCTCAAGTGAGCCTTGATATGCTTCCTCTCTAGGTCAGGGAGTCCAGTACTGATCTTCACCCCTTTGTCCGGATCTTCATCGAGAGGGATGAGCTCGAAGTCCCCATCCGGAATTGGTCGGAGAAGCCCCTGCTCGCCGTTGGGCACTTCGTCTTGGTCGAAGCGGGTGTCTAACTAGATTTATTCGACCTTTAGAGGAGTACTCTGTACTTATGCCTTGATGGGTTGTGGCTCTAACTGTTGTGGCTCTAGTCACGCTGTTGCAGCTCTCTTGGCGGGCCGTGCCCTAGTGTCAATCGTGCTTTGTCCCTTGGCCGCCGAATTGAAGCATCTTCGGGCAGCTGCTAGGTTGCCCTGGATGGTGGCAACGCGTGCCTTTTTTGTGTAGAACTTCATCTTCATATGGACGGTGGAGGGTACCGCGGCCAGCTCTGCTAGTGTCAGTCTCCCAAGGATGCAGTTGTAGAGAGACGGGCAATCGATGACCAGGAAGGGCACCTTGACTTTCCTGGTGGCGGTATCTTCGCCGAAGGTGACCATGAGCTCCATGTACCCCCATGGCTTGGAGGTCGATCCGTTAAAGCCCTGCAGGTCAGACCCCACATATGGTGAAAGGTGAGAGTCGTCGATCTGCAGGGTTCTGAAAAGATGGTTGTACATCATGTTGACGGAACTTCCCTCGTCGACCAAGACGTGATGAACATCAAAGTTATCCATTCTCGCCCTGATCAGAAGAGGGATGGCTGAATTGGGGGCCCCTCCCGGTAACTCCTCGAGGTAAAAGGTGATTGGCTCCAATCTGCCCTTAACCTTCTCGAAAGTCACCGTTTATGGGGGGCTGCATCGACCAGCTCGTCCAACTTCCTCTTTGCTGAACTTATAGTTATGTCATTAAATCCTCCACCATTTATGACCATGGCGGAGGGGAAGCTTTTCCACCAGCTGTGCATGGACAAAGGCTCTTCCATATGCTCGGGGACTTAGAAGTCCTCCGGTCTCGTAATGGAGAATACAGTCTGGATGGAGACCGACTCGTCAGATGGTCGGGCATCCTCCTCTATCTCCCTTGTTTCGCGGGCATCTCAATGGGGGGCTTCGCCGCGCCGATATTACCCGAGTCTTCCCCCTTTTATGAGGGTCTCAATAGCATCCTTGAGATGGACACAATCTTCAGTCAAGTGTCCATGGATTCGATGATATTGGAAGTATTTGACGCCGTCGTCCTTGAAATCTGTGTTCATACACTCTGCCAAAATGCGCTCGAAGGAAGTCGTTAGCAGAGTGTAAATAAACCGCCCCGAGGGTCCTCTTTGCCCACGAGGGTCTCGGGGTTTGTCATCCCTCCTCTTCTTGCTAGTTCGTAGAGGAGGGCCGGAGTCTTGTTGTCACGGATTGCTGGTTGATCCATGATTTCTGGGGTCCCGGGCTCTATTGGCCACTTCCCTCTCCTTGTAGTCCATGTATGCTCTGGCTTTCTTGAGGAGGGCATTGAATGTCCGGGGTGGTTCGATGCCAACGGTCTTTATGAATTTCGTGCCCGAGAGGAGTCCCCTCTCGAGCAGATATCTCTTCATGTGATCGGTGCAGGGGACCTGGATGGCCTCCCAGTAGAACCGATCAATAAATTCCCTCAGGGTCTCGTCGTGTCTCTGGATGATAGCCTTGAGGGATGCTTCAGCCTTTAGGTGTTGATGTGAAGCAGTAAACGCACTGATGAATTTGTTCTTTAAATTTTTCCAGGAGGTGATTGACCCCAGGGCGAGACTCTTGTACCAGTCCATCGTAGTTTTCCTCAAAGTCGTGGGGAACAACCAACATTTTATTGGTCCCCCGACATTATGATAATGCAGCATTGCCTCGAACCCGTCTATGTGGTCGACTGGGTCGGAAATGTCGTCGTACTCCTTCAGATGGGGAGGCTTCTCCATGCCCGGGGGATGGGTTCCTCCATGATGGCTTCCGATAAGGGACCACGGGGGTCGTCTTCGTCACTCCTATCTGGCGAGTGAGAAGGAGATCTATTGTAGTGGTGGTTATGGCGGCCCTGGTCGCGTGGAGCGTTCCTCGGGCAGTACGACCGCTCGTTATTTCCCATGCTTCTATCTCAAGGGGGTCTTTGCTCTTGACGCGAGGGGATGTGATCATGTATCCCTGTGTCAATAGGCTGATCCCTCTCCAATGCGGGGCGTCGCCCCATTGGTCGGGGAGAGGGACTTCGAGAGGTGTCTCGCCTACGTATCCACGGGGGAGATTGGGGATGTTCCTCTACTTGGCAAGGAGGGGGAGTGTTATCGATGCCGACATTATTGTCGGTGACATTGTTGTTAATGTCGGCGATGCGAACGTTCATGTTGTTTTTTGCTGTTTGATCAACCATGACAGTCGGAAGAGTGATTTAGCTTTAGTCTTGAGTGAACGGAAGACGGGGAAGCAAGTTCCCAAAGACGGCGCCACTGATCGTACCTGATCAGAATGGACCGTCACAGCTTCATCGAGCAGAGTTTGAGTGAGGTGGGGAAGGGGGTACCTGCAAGACACTCCGATGTTAAAGTAAGTTGTGGAATAAGAAAGCAAGCGTGAGAGTAAGAAAGTGTTAAAGTACCTGACCCTCTCGAAAGAGAGGATATTTATAGCCCCTAGCGCTGAACTAATGTCTATATATTGGACTGGTCAAGCAGGCCCAACATAGAGACTGCCAGGTCCTACGTGGGTAGTGCGGACCCGCACCTGGTCCCCTACCTGGATAACGTCCTCCGCAAGGTCAGTAGGATATGGATGTGATCTTTTCGGGGCCATGAAGACTCTGTGATATCCAGAGACGTTGGTAATCAGCCCTACGAGGAGGATGCTCGGGAGGAGCATCTGCCCATCGTGGGTGATCCCCGCCATACGCGAGGTCGAGTGAGGGGACTAGTCTTGGTCGATGAGCTAGTAGGGGTGTCCTCGAAGCCTTCATGGTCGAAGGTGACTGTCCTTAGTCTACTCGGGGTGTTGTCCCCGTGTGGTGAGGTTGTCTCCTCGTGGGGAAAAGGTGGTAGTTGCCCGCCGTGTTCGAGGACAGAACTGGTCAGCGGTGCAGGTTGACACACTCAGATTGGGCCTCACTGGGAGTTGGGCCAAGGGCATGCCCAGTCCAGAAAAATTACAATAATATTTAATTAGTAAACTTCATCAATTTATAAAAAAAATTATAAATTGTGTAAATTAAATAGAAAATATACAGTATATGTGATGAAGAACTGCGTAAGATCAATACATGAATTCGAAGAAGACGCTGAAGCTGCCGATTCAGGACCGCAAAGATATAAAACTTCATTTGTTGATATACTAGAAATTTCAAATATAACTTAAATTTCCGGTACACCGATTTGATATTTCCGGTAAAGGTTTTCTACCAAAATTTGCTAAATTTTCGATATGTGTAGAGACTTTTGTAAAATTTTACGAAAATTTTAAAATATCTGATAAATTGCAATCGAAAATTTAAAGTTTCCAATAAATCGTTATCGAAAATTTATAAAATATAAAAAAATTCTAATATACAACAAAAATCGATATCAGAAATTTGTTAAAAGTATTGAAAATTTTAAAATTTATCCTTTTGATCAATAGTAATTTTTTTTTTATAAAAATAAAAAATTTAGAATAAATAATAAAACGAGTATTTTAGGAATACTAAAATTTGGGAGGTGACATATAAGTCGCACCTTAATTAGTCAGTTTCACGATACATAAATTTTTATTTCAAAAAAAAAATTGAGAGTTGACCAAGGACACATACTATCATAAACTTTTTCCAATTGTCTTGCTATCATAAACTTTTTCCAATTGTCTTGCTATCATAAACTTTTTCCAATTGTCTTGCTATCATAAACTTTTTCCAATTGTCTTGCTATCATATACCTTTTTAAAATGCTGGCAAAGTTCCACAATATATGACATACATGCACGTCTTTAAAAGCAAAGGACTTACTAACTAATTTCTCCCATTCATGCTCCACTTTGCTTGTAACTTTTTCTTGTGTTTTAATCAGCCTACAATCTCCAAAAGTAAATTGTACAATATAAGTGATTATGTTGTTGACTTGAACCAGTATCTGTTTTGAGTTTTTGGAAGAAAAGAACTCTAATAATATGAAATTCAACTATAAAATTAGTAAAATATTTTTGGGAGAAGAAATTCTTGTAAAACAAAGTTCGACTATAACATAAATAATGTTAGATAAAAAAAATCAATTTATCCTAAAGTGATTGATTATAAGCATTTAATTATAAAAATTTAAAAATAGTCTACAACACATCAAAGTCTTATATATTTTAAAATGTTGTTGGATGTATATTTTACCAATATTTTAAAACCTAAATCGATTATCGGTCAATCAAATTAATGGATTATTAGTTTGATCAGTGGATCATTAGTTATACTATATAATTTCTAATTAATATAAAAATATAATTTTATTTTTATTTAATAATATAATTTTTCAAAATTATATAATATAATAAATTTAACTTCTAATTTTTTAAATTTATTATATTATATAATTAATAATAAATAAATTTAATGAAGTTTATATTAGAGAAAAATGTTATAATTCTAAAATATATAACTCTCTTCTCTTTAATCAAATTATATATTAAAGAGATTTATGGTGCAGTTGTAAAACTATAATGTTGAATTCATAAAATTTGACAAAATTAATTTTATAATTTTAAAATCATTTTATTATTATAATAATTAATATATTTATAAATATTGATAACATCGGATTTTAAAACAGTAACACTCAAATTTAAGAAAAATAAAAATAGAAAATCACAATTATAATTAATCAGTCGGGTTAAGAAATTCACTGATTCATTAATCTGACCAATTAATCAATCGGATCACATCGATTTTTACCGAATCAATTACAATTATGATTTAATTATTTTATCAAACCACACAACCCTCTAATTAATTAACGGTCTAACCGGTTTTGATTAGTTGGAACAATTCAAATTTTAAAATATTATATTTTATATGTTTTAGTGAATTAGTATCAAGATCTCATTTTTTATTTTATTTTTGTTTCTTTTCCTTTTTAAATTAGTTTTCTTTTTATTTTTCGGGCTTTTGGTCTAGTATCCGTGTACTTTTCTTTTTCTTTTTTATTGATATATTTATAAGATAGAGGTAAATAATAGGTATTTCTAAATGTTCCAATATAATTGATCTGTTTAAAGTTTATTTAATGTGAGATACTCTTAATTCAGTTAAAAAAATATCACCATGTTTTAATTTAAAAAAAGTTAATAAATTGTTCAATATAGTTTCTTTGTATGTTGGAAGAATTAGGTGGAACTAATAATTTTAGGTATGCATTGTATTCAAGTCAAAGGAAATTGACATGGATAATTATTGATTCACAAAGCCAATATGAACCATCTTCATGAATCATGATGATTCCTCGAGAATAAGAGCACTATAAAATGTCAAATTAAGATGGGGGGCATAATATGCAATTCTTACACGAGAGGAATTCTTTGTGAGATCAAGACGTGGAAATTGCCATATGAGGAACTAGAATATTCAACTTTACAAGAAACTCCAACGAGTTTGGTAATATACAAGCAAGAAATTAAAATGTATGTTTTTCCAATATCATACTAGAAACCAAAACCAGAGTTTAATTCATGTGGACCTAACCCAATGTCTAAATGGAAAGTCTTACTTACTTATCATTTTTATTTCGTTTCATATTAAAAAATAAATAAAATTAATTTTAAAAGTGTAAAATTAATTTTAATATGTTTGATTACATAGGTTAAAATAAATTTTTATTTTTGATTTAAAATTGTGAAGTGAAACTTTTTGTATTATACAATCAATTTTTATATTATGATTTATCATTGATTTCACTTTTATGTCAATATATTCAAATATATATAATTTTATATTTCATTAAATTTTAAATAATATTAACTTTTAGTGTTTGTTTATTTGTAAAAATATATAAAATATATTTTATATCAAGAAATTTTATTTTA